>WACJ01000300.1:0-411064 GCA_008973525.1 Stenopsyche tienmushanensis | reverse complement strand
CACTATTTTGCAATTTTAAAATGCTCATTCAATCCTATTGTAACATATTCGTATGTCTTTAATTGATGATATCCATAAGAGATTTTTATTGAGATGGGATATGCTATTTAGTAGCTTAAGTTCTATCATAAACTGTGTCAAAACTTTATTCAATTTAAACAGTAATTGTAATGAGATTTGATTCAAAAGATCCAAAATCTATAAATATTATTAAAATGTGATTGGCAATCATAATTATTTAACTTCAAAATTAAGCTATGCGATTATAAAGAACGCTACAGATCTTGCTTTTGCAAATACAAATTTATACTATTAGATTATGGATCCACCAGATTAAATGTTATCATAATGCTTCGTTATCCCTGTCAAATTGTTGATATCAGTATGATTATTTTTAATTTGATGTTAATTTATTGCACTACCTAATAGTTTAAAGAAGCATTCTATTCAAACTATGGAAAGGTTTAAATTCAGTGAGATTTAAAGCACCACAAGATTTTAAAAAAGGACATGCAGATAAATAAACATTAATTTTTATGTTTTTCAATTCTCATTCAAGAAGTTTTCTTGGATGCTGATATTTTAGAACTAGGCTTGAAAGATTGTACAATTATACTGTTAATTTTTTTCGTACATTAATGTAAATATTTTAATAAATATAGAATTTAAATATTGAAAATTGGCAAAGATATGGCGTTTTAAACCGGTAACACTTGATCTGGCGAATCAGTTCACTATGCCAATGATATACGACGATTAATCACAAAATTAGATTTATACACCGCGATTGCTGAACAAATGATTACAATTTTATTAATATTTAATCTCAATACTCGAGTTATCGACGAGATTGGTCACGCACGAGTCCTTATCTAAAAATACTCAATCATTTTGATTTTTTAAAGATCGTAAAGAAAAACGCACTAGTGTCTGAAATTGACATTAAATTTATTTTCTTCGTTATCGACTGTGTATATTATCAAAAGTTATCGAGCAGGTCAATCAGTTGTTTGGTCTCCATGCTGGTGATCATTTTTTACTATGAGGACTAATCTCGAACTCAAATGCGTCTTGATTATTTAACCCTATAGAGACGACGCGAGACGGATGCTTACAACGATTGGTACAATATACAAGGTGGTCGTCGTCTACATATTACATACTTTCTAGGGAAATATAAAACCGAAACTAATAGTATATGTACTCAATATTGCGATACGTTGAAAGATGCAATATTTCAATCAAGTTCCCGTGCTACAACTTTAGCCACGTCTATCAAAGTCCGAGCAACTTTGTATCGAAAGTAAACGACGTTTATTTAACAATAATTAGCGCGAACTACTTGTAGATAAAAAAACAACTTTATAGATTTTAATTTAATGCCGTTATGTTTAAGAATTATTACATTTGCATTGTACAAATTCTGACTGAAACAAAAATTGGCTTTCATTCAGAATTTCAGGGTCTAATAAATTTGCAACAATAACTGAAATTTATATATAACTAGCGAATACCCGGCATGCGTTGCAATGCCACACTTAAAGATATAAAGTGTATGTATTTTAATTCAGTTTATTGGAATGAATTTAGATATTTTTAATTACACTGAAAAACGGGTATACAATCGCGCTTAGTAATTATTTGAAAGGTACGGTCAAATATATATCTTTCCGATACTTCGAGTCTCCTGACGGACTCGTGGACGCGGAATAACTGACGGCGCCTTGGTGATGCTCCTTGTAAGTATCCTCCGTCCAGTGCTATATTGGGCTATGCATTGCCGTCGCTTCGTGGTAGATTGCTTGCACTTTCAGATTTTTTTTGCCTTAATTTTCGATAAAATTGGTAGCCAAGTTCTGGGTATGCTACTGCCATCGTCTCGTCCATTGAATGTGGAGTTTTTTTGTTTTTCGATTTCCATCACTCTCTCGCAATTCATTACTATGGTTTTTGTACCATCAAAATTGATGTGATGATCGTTCTTCATACCATGTTCGTGTACTGCGGATTTGTAATTCAATTCAAAGACTGCGTTCTGATGCACTGTCATCCCGTGGGTGATGTATCTATTGGTTTGTTCAATGTACGATATGATGCAGGCTGAGCATTCGATCTCGTAAGCTCCATGAATTTCTTTTTTCACTTTATCTTTTTATTGAACAGAAGACTTCCTATATTTTCTCCCGTCCAAAAGATTCAGAAAAATCCAGATAGAGGCGGATGCCTCAGACGCCCTCGGTGATCTCCGTCGTCATGTCAAGGAAGCGGCTTTATTTAGATGGCAGGAAAGGTGGTCTGCGTCGGTCGTCGGCCGCCACCTCTCATTTTCTTCCTCTCGGTTAGGCAACGCCTGAGATGTCGCTGGGTCGTCACGGATCACTGGATGTCTCAATTCCTCAAAGGACACGGGTAATTTAGGGCCTCGTTGGTTAGGTTTGGGCTTTCAACAACTTCGGAGTGTACATGCGGAGATCCGTTCATGAACGCCGACCATGTTCTGTGGACATTTTCGGGATGGCATCCGATCGCGAGACGTTTCTTCGTTGTGTCAGTGGTCCGAAATTCAATCCGGTTGGACACCCAAATTTGTGGTCTCTCCCTCTAATTTTAGGACATTTAGGGATTTTGTAAAAGTTTTGGGGGGAAACGCATCCCTGGGACTTTCTACGATCTCCAACGGGTCGTAGAGGCCCTTCGCAGTATTTTTTTTAATCAAATACTAAATTATTATCAATATTTTGTCCGAAAAGTCAATGCAACATAGGGTTAAATCATGCGTTAAATATTATACGCCACTGGCATAGGCTGTAAAGTAAATATCGAACCGCATTTATTAAAACTGATTTTAAGAATTTTATCTTTCTAAAAAAATTATTTTGTAAAAAAAGTTGGCAATCACTGTTTAGAAAAAACCATATTTCCAGATTTACAATTATACACAATCTAGAGACGATGGTAATATTTTGAGAATTTTATCTCCGTCTAAAAGTTGGTTATGTGAAAAAAAGGTTTGCAAACTCTGTCCAGAAAAATTCCATATTTCGAGGTTTACAACCGTACATAGCCCAAAGGCTATGGGAATATTTTCCCTTTTCAAATGTAAAAATGTGGCAACCCGTGTCCAAAAACAGCGAATTAATTATTTAAGGTTCTAAAAATCAATAGGAACCTAAATTCTAATTTTTATTCAAGTCGGTTAAAAGGTTCAAATGTTATGCTAAATTTACGAAATTTATTGTTTCAATCAAATCTTTCAAAAAACATGCGGTTTCAGGCGAAATCATGCGGTCGGTAAAGTGTTAATATATTTGTGAGGCAATGATAACACCTCATATCGTGTTGAATCCTGGAGTTTATTTCGCAATTGTTTGATTTGTTGTGTGTGAAGATGCATCCAAGGTCGGGCATTACTTTGCTTCGCTTTTAAAAAACATGAACGATTGAAATGTTTAATGATTGATTTGGAGAGGCATATTTTGTATGTAGTTGCTTAGCCACACGCGCTTAGAACAGTGACACGCGGCCGCGCCTCACTTCACCATAACAAACTTGACTAAATGCTCCATACCGGACATGCTATTTCTGTCTGTCGGCACAGTTGACTAAAGGCTTATTTTACCTTACCAAACCTGGCATGCCTTAACCGCCTCGCGGCCGCGCCTCACTTCACCAGAACAAACTTGACTAAATGCTCCATATCGGGCATGCTATTACTGTCTGTCGGCATAGTTGGCTAAAGGCTTATTTTACCTTACCAAACTATGCATGCCATTACCGTCTCTCGGCATTGTTTACCTTAGCAAAGCGAATCGGACGCGAGACACTCGGACGCCGCTGGACGCCGCTGGACGCCGCTGGACGCCGCTGGACGCCGCCGGACGCGAGACATTGATTTTTATATATATAGATAACAATTTTATCCTGACTTAACTACACGTGCAAGGTAATATTTCATGCAAATAGCTTAAAAAATATATGCCTTAACCTTTTGAGGAGTGAGCAAATTTAAAATCGATAAAGTCGTTGATGCCATAATCGCTTTTCACCGATTACTTTCTGTCAGCTCCTATCAGCGTAAGACAATCTTCAATTCGAGGCAGCTAACGATCTATACAATCGTGCGATGTATGCGGGGAAGCTCTCCGTCTCTGTCTCTCGAATTGCGCTACGTCTCTCTCTGTCTCCGATTTCAATGTATAAGAGTACTCTTTCTGAATAGTAGAGGGGGGGGGGGATCCCAAGCCCTGGGATAGTACTCATTTTGGGGTTAAGAATCAGAAAAGTATCTGGGTGTGATTTTGATATTCATCATCTAATTGTGGATAATAATTTTGAATCTGGGTCTTCTTAATAATTTGTGGATGTTAATTTTGAAACATTTGAAAGTTATTTTGCACAGGACTTAAAACTCGCAATAATGATTAATTTAAATCAAAAATACAATAAAAAAACCAGTAATTTCGTACTATTAAAACCACAGATTAAAATGTTATTACGATTTAAAAGGTAAAAATTTGGTTATTTTTTCAAAATGTTGAAAAAAAATCTATTTCAACAACCCTGACACTTAGGATCCATTTGTGAAATGTAGCAAAATCCCCCTAACTCCCAAAAAAAAAAAAAAAAATCGATCCATGCGTAAAACACCTTATATATAAAAAATGGTAGAGTAATTGCAAAAAATGACGGTGATTTTCTACTCCCGCAAGTAGGGAATCCAATCCCGGACAGTTTTAGGTACTTAAGAATCCCGGGATTAGAAAACGTAATCCCGAAAATCCCGGGATTGAATTTTTTATCTAACAGAAATCGTACACCTCGCCAACACGATGAAGGCTACTAAATCGAGACATTCCCGACGAAATCTGGACGCTTGGAAACAGTGGCAGAATTACTAATTGGCGAACTTAGGCGACGCATAGGAGCAGTGACTGTCTAATCTATGTATACATATATACAGTACATGTATGTTTTTCAAATTGTTATAGTAACTTTTCCCTACCGGTGATGTATTTACTACACCTCGACGAATAATGGGAATATCGATATGAAATATAATAGATACGGGGTTCTAATTTTTTGTATTCCTCCGTAATATAATTACGAATCACATCAAAGTATTATAGTATATAAGTATTCATCTGCAGCGACGGAAATAAATAATTTGTCGGAAAATCGGGAATTTTGCGAGTTTTAGTCCGTGTCTCAGTAGAAAAGAATTTTATCAGTCACATTAATGGTGTTATACGAAAATGAGGATTCACGCGATCATAAACTCGAATTAGCATTTAAAAGTCTGATGACGATACCTCCAACGAGTGTGGAAGCTGAGCATGCATTTTCATCAGCAAGTTGTCTGACTTCCAAAATCAGATCCAGACTAAATGACGAAACACTAATGTTTAATGTTAATGTTACTTCGGGCATATTTTCAAAATAATATTTGATTTTTTTAGTGTTTTATTTATCTATTTTTGAATTGTATTTTTATCTTTTCTTAAATAAATAAAATTCTTTGGCCTTCAAGTGATTTTTTATATTGAACAAATGGACTGATTAGTAATTTTTGATCAAATTCATCAAGGTAATTTCTTAAAATATTGAAAATCCCAATCCCGGGATCCCGGAACTGGTCCCGGGATTGTCTAATGGAATCCCGAAATCCCGGGATCGAAATTTTGGCTCGGGATTGGATTCCCTACCCGCAAGTAATATGTCAAAGTTAATCAGAATTAGTTCTTGTGTATAAAATGTTTGTATTCGATTTGAACAAATACGATGTTTATCCTCTACACATCCACCCAGGAGCTTGTGGGGTGTGTCTTTATAAAAAAATATATATAGCATCAATTGATTTAAATATTAATTTTGCAAAAAGGACTTACCCGTATCAGTCCCATGGGTGACTGGCGACCACATTTTTAAAACATATGTATGCTATGAAAAGCCATGTCAAATAGATTGGCAATGGACCCATAAAAGATTGCTAAAAGCCATTAATGTAAAAAAAATGTAATGTGAAAAGGTCTTAATATGAATCAATTGCGCAAGACCAACCTACACATTATTGTAAAAATATGTAATGTATATCATGCAATGACGAATTTTATTAAAATAAGGAAAAACGCTTTGGATATTTTACATAATTATATTAAATAAGATAGCTATCATCGATTCATTTAAGAATTGTATTTCATTATATAATAGCCTGAATGCTTTTGTTGTCTTCGACATGCCATTTTCCATTTGGACGAGGACTTCGTGCATTGAACTGATTACATTCGATGTTATAGAAAATTACATTACATAGTTATCGATGGGGCATATTTTCAAAATTATGAAACAATTGTGTCGTATCCGATATTATAACGCAATGTGGAATGAAGCTTAGTATTTTTTTTTAAGTTGGCCGTTCAGGAATTGCTATCGATATGCAGCATGGACGAAAGCCATTTAAATTGGAATCCCATGTTGTCAACAAGGAATTATATTTTGTCTGCGTGATTTGAGATTAGGTCTATAGATGTATATAGTTTTGATAGTTGTAGTTGAAAACTGTTTGAAGTACACAATTTGACTTCGAATATGTCCTAGATTTAGATTTGAGAATATATAAATTCGGCACTCACTCATAGATCTTCTCCTACCAAAAATTTTCTGTTCAAATAATCATATTCTAATTCAATTATACGGAGAAGATAATGAGAAACCACAATGTAAATTTTATACATCTGACGAAAACCTTAATAAGTAATTCCATTCCAAGAACCATTTTCAAAGCATTCTTCTCCTTATGTCAATATTATATGTATAACGTTGTCAGTTCATGATACTTTTACATTATACCATCAATTCCACGAACGGACTATTCGAACTCATTCGCAGAATCCAATGACCTAATTTTCAATGTATAACCCAGGAGCATAACGGGTAAATCAATACTGTTGCATGCGATTGTGTGAAAACAGGCCATGAGTATTAAAATAGAACACAATACTCCTTGTGATATCAAGTTTGATTCGCAAACAAAGGAAAAAAATATGAAATCAATCTTCAGTGGATTTGTCAACATACCGATCAACATCTTCGAAATTGCCTCCAGTCTTTAACTTTAAGTAATCGATCTTTGCTTAAAAGCAAGATTTCCACCTCGATGCAATTATTCCATTATTTCATATTATTGCATATTTAAAATCATAACAAAATACAGCGTTTGAATTCAAGGCATCTATAAAATTTATAGAATAGAATTTTTCAATGAGGATGCTCAATTTTTAAATGTAGATAAGATAAGTTATGTGTGAGATATTATCTCTTTTTTTTAATTTGAAATAATATTTTATAGCATTAAAGGGCCATTTCACTTTATCACGAATTTAATTTTTCGAAAGGACATGTCTCTAAGGAAGTCGTCCATAATTTTGGTGAAGAAATTCGGACTATTTGAATGTTTTACAGCTAATTCGTGTAATACGCTCGAAGCAATCACTCCATCCAGATTGCACCTCAGCGGCTCTGAGACCTGTACCTGCTTTTGTTTGTAGGCCAGAGGTTCCTATTGGAGACCTTTCTTATCTTTGTTTTAGTAAAGAGCAAATTAAGTCAAAAAAATGTAAATACAGATTTAAAAAATGCGAGTAAACAAGTGGAAAGTAAGGACCAAAAACGAAAGAAACTCTGTATGAAGCGCTTCGAAAACAGAACACCTTGCTAATAAATTATTTAAAAAATGATCTAATTATTATGGATTAGCTATCCGCCTATATCTTCGTTCAATAAAAAAATAAGAAATGGTATTTGGGCCACATACTATTACAAAATTTCGATTTAAGAAGCCCCTCAGCATTCACACTGGCCAGAAGGCACAGATTCTTGATGCGAATTGCAAAAACATGCAACTACAAGATCGTTATATTTGTACAAGTGACTTCCTTCTCTCACAGAGGATATTCAGCATTTAAGAGCCATTTATGAAGAATTAACGTCTGATAATTTATTGTAAAGATGCCTTGGCTCGTTTCAACGAGTGCGTATGGTCTCTGGTACCAAAATATATTTTTTGGCAAAAAAATACTAGAAATCGCAACATATACTGCAGCCTGCATTTTTAACGAAGCATTTAAATCTATTTTAAAAATAATGGATAAAAAGATTCATTGCTATTCATGAAGACGCGCAACTAAGAACGTATATGCCTTGCCAACCTCCAAGCCTCCGAATCTTCTAAATAAGCTAGAACAGTTCACAAACACGCCAAATCAGCCAAAAAAGAAGAGGCTAAGGTTGCTGAAGATTTTTTTATAAAGCTGGAATCGCTGATTAGTAGTATATTTCCCCTTTTTTTTTTAAAAAATAAGTACTTATATAAGAGTATCATAATAAATATCAAAAATATTTATTAAGTTATTTAAAAAAAATTTTTGTATGTAAATGGATTTATATGTCTGTAAGAACTCGTAATATAATTTAGATCCTCCTTACATTTCCATTTTTAAAAAAATCAGGCGTTGCCCTGGATTCGAGATACTCGCTGAAATTTATTTTAGGGAGTAAAGTTCGATTCCCCTATATTTCCGTTTTGAATGCAATATACAGGCAACAGTTTTCTTTCTCTCAGATCAAATATAGCTAACATACAAACCCTTAGCTTACATCTACTCGAGTTTTCCACCGTAATGTCTATCAAAATCGATAAATACATACATACATAAAGACAGAACATCCAATCGAGTTGAAACTTGAAGTGCGATTAATAATGCAGTGAATTGTCACAGGTCTATTGAGCTATAACTGTTGTTACATTTCTATTTTGCATTCATTAAATATATAAGACTTTGTTGATTATTAATTTAAATATTTACAGCATTAAGAAAAGGTGGAAGATGGCCATGGCTATGGCTCGCTACAATCGGACATGGAATAGTTGTAGAAGCAATCTCATATAATTTGCCTGACATCGACAACTTTTGGCATTCACAAACACCGATCATCTTTTTGGGATATAGATTTCCTCTCCATATACTCTTCCTCTGTAAGTATAATTATTATTGTGATAAAATTAGCAAATAAGGCGAATTGCATTAAACAATGATACAATAATTGAACATTCTATTGGTTTAAAAATGTGCTCTTATAACCAATCAGAATTTAAAAAAAAGATAATTTTATGTAATTTATACAGTAAATATTGTAACGTAATAAATACTTTTTGTGGTTGTTTGCACAGCTGACGATACAATAGTTCGTTTAGCTTAACATTTTTGCATGGCATAACGTATGAGTGTCGTGGTTAAAATATCCATCAATTATCCTATAAAAAAAAAGTTCAAGCGAAAATTGAAATTTAAGGATACCTCCTTTTTAGCTTGAAAATAGACCCATATACGATATAGTAAGCTTTGAATTTACATAGATTCCAGTTATACTTAAAAGTTCGCATGCTAATTAATTTATACACCACAAATAACATCCAAAAGTACTTCATGTCAAAAAATCGATAAAATTTGTGCACATTTTCAAATGCACATGCATCCCTATACCAACCCTGCTATAATGCTGGCACTTTTTCGATTTACGGCCCACAATGTTTCGTTATGCGGCCAAAATGGAGTTATGGGTGTACTACTTGTACCCACTATCTGCAACGTATCGCGTTTTAAATTCATCGGAATTAAGGCCTTGGATGATTAAGATTTATGCATGTATTTAAGAGATATTAATTTATTGGCTTTTGATTGTTGTTTTGCAGATAGCGTTTTCATATATCACGCGTCTTATGCCGTGTCGCGCTTGCAGCTACCCGGTTGGGCAGAACCCTTCGCAGTCGGGTTGGTCGTCATCCTCATCGACATCCCCTATGACATTGTTTCTGTCAAGTTCCTTCACTGGACATGGCACGATACGGATCCAAACATCTTCGACAGACACTATTGGGTACCCTGGAATTCGTACTTCTTCCACGCTGCTTTCGCCGCCAGCTTCACTTTCTGGTTCCATCTCACGTACAACTTCTGCAGCAAAGACGGTGGCAAATGGCAATCGAGAGGGTGAGATTTTAATCATATGCATATGCATTGATTGTATATATTTTTATTGATGTGTTTCAATTTCCGTTCAACAGGTTCTTCAAAGAACTTAGATCAACGATCATCACGAGCTTGTTGGCAATGCCCGCTGGAGTTATACCATTTGTGCTCGTGTATCATCCTCTTCACGACTTTGCTAACATCCACTCCGAGGTGACATTCTTCGTGCTGGCCACAGTCTTCTTCGCCATCGCTTGGAGCGGTGACAGGACCCAAAGAGTTAAAAATACAGAACGGTAATTGCATGTGAACGTCGATTTAATTGTCTTGAAATATATGTTTTTCTAATTGCAAGCGACAGGCGATTTTTTTTATTAAATCAAAAAGCCAAAAAAGTAAAAGGGCATAGAATGATAGAAATTATGAATGTCTGTCTGTTCACAAAATATTTTGTGTAAAAGATGAATAAAAGTGAATTAGACACACTTCCAAAGACATTATGCAATTTAATCGGCGGTGCTTATTATATTATTAATTAATGTTTGCGAATTTCATAATTATTGCGCGGCGTTAAATGTTGCATTTTATTGTAATTTAAATGAATATATATTTAATTTCGGAAACATTTCATGTTTATTAATTAAATAAATATTTTCAGACCGGGTGTATTCGACTGGATTTTGTTTCTCCATCTTATATCTCATTACGCCACTTATATGGCTTTCACCATATGGGGTCATCCGGAAAAAGAAGTTTCTATGGGTCTACATGAGCCGATTGGTCCTTGCAATCAACTTTCATCTGTCAAAACACCCCTAGGAACGGTAAGCTTATTATTTATTTCCACTCATAGAAATACATAGAAAATTTACATGAAAAGATAACCTTAACCTTTCCCTTATCGTGCTAAAAAAAACATCCGCTATCATGATATGTATTTGGCAAACTTTCTTTCGCGTAAGATGTGCACCGAACCGATAAAACCGATGTTTTAGAATCGGTTCAGTTCCGGCAAATATAACGCTTCTACAGCTTATCGGTTTTCATTTCAGTTCTGGTTTAAAGCCCTGCTTTAAAATCATCAATATGATCGAATTTAGGATGAATTATGATGCCATGTGATATAAGATTAGATTTTCAGACGGAGTCTTAATATTCAAGGATTTTATTGAGGATGAAAATTTTGAGACATTTTGTATTTCAGATATAAACGAATGTCACTCAGATACACTTATCAATTTGTCCCCGTTCAAAAAATATTATAATATTACGAAATCAATTATATTTAACTGTGATATTTATATCAATTTTGTTTTTTTGCGAGGGCTACGCAACTACTTTGATGTGGGTGAGTCTTTGATGTGTATATTTATAAATTGTTTTTTTCTCTTTGGAACAAGCTACATTTAGAAAATTCCTGGAAAGGAAACATTTATATAATATTCATCTCATTTTCTGAAAGAGCGTAGGCTTGGAATGAATATTTTGAGCTGTGGTTGTGATATTTTTTTTATAAACAACGCCGTAAAATAATTATTAACTTATACAATAAGCAATAAAAATTAATATCTGATGAAGCTCTATTCTTTCGAAAATTCTTTGTTTGAGGATTTAATTATGTACTTGGTGAGTCGCTGTGTTTTTTGGCAGAAAAATAAACATATTTTTTAATGCCTAAATATAATTATGTTAGAAACACATGTTGACCAAAAATGTTTTCATATTTGAATGGATCTTGGTATTTTTATTTTATTTTTAAATAAATTCAACAGTGGCCATCGGAGCTGCCCGTCGAATGATCTTTGCTACGTAGCTGAATCTATGCTTTCATCAGAATTCTTATTAGTAAATTGAGACAACCATTAAAAAACAAGCCATTTTAATGGCGTGTATAAAAGATTAACAAAAAATTAAAATATTAATTATTTGTTGTGATTAGGGTATCCAATCCCGGGATCCCGGACAGTTTTAGGTGCATAAGAATCCCGGGATTAGTGAACGTAATCCCATAAAATTCGGGATTGTTATTTTTATCTAACAGAAATCGTACACATCACCAACACGATGAAGGCTACTAAATCGAGACATTCCCGCCAAAATCTGGACGCTTGGAAACAGTGGCGTAACTACTAATTGGTGAACTTAGGCGACGCACAGGGGCATTAATTGTCTAATTTATATATATACATATATACAGTACATATATGTTTTTCAAATTGTTGTACTAACCTTTCCCTACCGGTGATGTATTTACTACACCTCGACTCTAATAATGGGAATATCGATATGAAATATAATAGATACGGGGTTCAGAATTTTTATATTCATCTGTAATATAATTACGAATCACATCATAGTATTATAGTATAAAAGTATTCATCTGCAGTAACGGAAATAAATAATGATCGCGCACTGATATTAGAGTTAAAGATAAATCTTTTTACCTTTAATTAAGATCTAATTGTTGACAAATGCAGACTAGTTTCACCTTGATTATTGAAAGTCGATTATTGCAAATTTTCATGGCTTTCTATCTACAATAAACGACGAAGAGATATATCGAAATCTTACGTGGCGAAATGTTAATGATTCAGCAACTCATGTCACGTTTAGCTCGGAAGGGTTGCAATTCAAGGGGGCAATTTATTCATGAATATTATGCGAGACCTTCTGATTCTCCCACCTTCGTGTGTGACCCTTCGACATATTCATTTTATACGAAGCACCGGAATCAATATAAAAATTATCATTCGTTATGCCATAATGTTGTTTTGAAAATGAACGATTCACGATCTTAATTTATGAAATACGCAATTGTTATTGGTTATCACAGGGGTTATTGATTATTTTTGAAAATGTGAGTGACCGAAGGTGATCGTTGTGACATCCTACGGGTGTACGAAATGTCCCCTGATATTATTTAACATTTGAAATAAATTTCTTCATATGAAATAAATCGTAGAAATGAAACACAACGATGAAGAAATTATAAGTAAATAATTTCATGTATGATGATTAATTTGGTATGAATCCATAAAATTAATGTCGAGATGTCAAAATTGATTTCTCCGTGTAATCGTATGGTCATTTTAGCATGAAAGCTAGATTGTTGAAACATGTCTTAGTTGCTAAGAGAAACATACCTAATCATCTATCTCTATGAGAATTAATCTTTTTCAATTTGAGTCCTGAGAAATTGTTTAGAGTAAATGAAATCCGAATTTATTTATCTATATACATGTCCGATGTCTGTCCGATCCGCTTTGCTAAGGTAAACAAAGCCTTTTGTCAACTATGCCGAGAGGCGGTAATGGCATGCCTGGTTTTGGTAAGGTAAAAGAAGCCTTTAGTCAAGTTTGCTCTGGTGAAGTGAAGCGCGGCCGCGGGTCGGTGATGGGAGGAAGACAGTCGCTTTTCGAGGTGAAGGAGAACGTACGCATACGCATGGATCCTAACCTCTTAGCCCCATAGCAATACATCGCGTAGCTCTAATACTGCCTTTCTTTCTAAGCGCGTGTGGCTAAGCAACCACATCATTTATATGCGTCTTTTTATCAATAAATAAACAGATCAATCATTCATGTTTTCTAAAAGCGAGGTACCGCCAAGCAAAGCAATGCCTTGGAGCTAACTTCACACATAACACAAAAGAGCTTACTGCACCGATATATTTAAACAAAACAGTGGTTTTCCTAATGTGGTACGTTTATCAGCGTGATGAAATTCAAAAAGTCACTTTTTTATATGAGTTATATGTAAAGACATTGATTAAATGATGTAATAATGACGTAAACACACAAACAAAACATAAGGACAACATTCAGTTAGTTTATCATACTATATTAAAATATATTTGAATTGGGTATTTTAACACTGAAAATTGGCGTGCCTATAATCCTTTTCCGAAATATAAATCCACCACGACGTATAGCAACGGTACCAGGTTTTTAATGAAAAAAATTGATGAATAATATCATCGGAGTTACAGTTTGAATTGAAAAATTTCAAGGAGAAGAGGTTGTGTCCCAATAATTCCGATTGATATGCTATTCGAATTGAAACGTGTGCAGTTTCCACCTGAGCATCAACAAAGAACAGAAACACACCGGGTATGCGTGCATGCTTCTCACATGGATAGCTGTACAGCTGGACAGTTGCGGGCTGCTCACGCCCACATCATTTATTATCAGATGGTACACACTATTCGGAAAAATATTGTGAATCTAAAAGTACTTCATTAGCACGGCATAAGCATAATCTTTGGGACGAATATAACAACAACATGGGGAACCTCCTCTTGCCCGAGCTGTGTGATTGATGCGCTCTGAGCGCCGGGGAAGAATATTCTAATTTACTTTGAAAATCTAGGCTAGGATAAATATATAGATAAAAATTGCCTTAAATACCCTAAAATTAGAGGGAGTGGCCACAAGGTTTCCGTGTCCAACCGGACTGAATTTCGGACCACTGACACAACGAAGGAACACCTCGCTATCGGACGCCAAGCCCGAAAATGTCCACAGAACATGGTCTGCGTTCATGAACGGATCTCCGCATGGACACTCTGAAGTTGTTGAGAGCCCAAACCTAACAACTGAGACGTCCAGTAATCCGGGATGGCTCAGTGATCATAGCGCCGGCAGCTATTCCGCATCCATGAGTCTGACAGGAGACTCGAAATATCGGAAAGATATATATTTGAAATCTCAATGTACCTCTCAACTAAGCGCAATCGTATACACGTTTATCAGTGTAATTAAAAATATATAAAATCATTCCAATAAACTTAATTAAAATACATACACTTTATATCTTTAAGTGTGGCATTGCAACGCATGCCGGGTATTCGCTAGTATTATATAGAACTGAATGTGTGTCTGTCTGTTCGCCATCCAATTCTGCACGTTTTGATTGATTTGAATTTAACATAACGCATCACTCGATGAGTTCGTAGATTTTACTTTAGCGATTTAAAAATTTTGTACCATTTTAGTCGTTAATCGTTGATCCATATAGGTGCATCATGGTCATTTTTTATCGCCTTTTTATCAGTATATTAATTTTAAAACTGATCGGTCATAAAGATTTCGGTCGTGGAATCGCATTACGAAAGTATAACAATAATCAATAAATAGGACAGCGAGGACGCTCTTTAAAAGGCTTGTGAATGCAATTCAATTTGTTCTGGGTTATTTAGCGTAACGTATTTTCCCTATCGTCAAGCAAAATAATTTTATAACAAGCTTTAAGTAACGGAATGCTTTCAGTTATTATATTAAATGAAATTAGATACTGCATATTATTTTATGTGATATATTTTAAAATATTATAGTTATTATTTACAAATTTTCATTTTTTGGTGTGATTGTATACTGCCAACCCTTTTATAGCGTCGAGATAGGGACCACATTGCATTGACCTTAGTTATATTTCCTGTTGCTTGCGTAAAAGATGCCGCAAACGAAGTGAACGCTATAGGAGGGTATATTTGACAACCTGGCCATCAATCAAAATTTAAAAAAAAAATCATCTTTTTATTGCCTCAATATCTAGTTCATATTGATTTTTTCAATGTGAATTAATTGTGACCTTCCATGATGATTTGCCATACCCTATTGAACAATTTACAATAAATTTGACAGATGTTACTTTAACAACATGGCCACTTTAATCTAACATATTTCGAGCATTTCTATAGAAAGTCCCTGTAATATACAAATAATATTTGTGTATTTCAAACTTTGATTAGATCAAATTTGGAATCAATAAAGGGGCTAATCGCATTTTAGAAACATCAATCTCACTAATTATTAATTGATTTCATGCAAAACCCTAAATGAACTCGTAAAGTTCATAAAGACATTTGATTAATGCATTTTATTTACTATAAAAAAATATACCAGGATTACCATTTATTTTTAAATGATACTTGAATATTGATTGAATCGACTGTTTTAGATTTTAAAGAAAAGAAAATATCTTTGCCCGACTGACTACAATGAGGAATATTTTACATTTGCCTGCCTTCCCGAAGCAAAAAGACCCGGAAATGGAGCAATTTGGTATACCGTTTGTGGTACACCATTCAAGTGAGCTACAGATTTATTTAAATTTATTGGGTTTCCAAATCAACATGTCCCTTTATTTTTTCCTGTTTTTTCAGAAATCGCAACGAATACATCGTCATCATCGGAACCATCTGCTTTTTAGCATTCGCAGTCTTCTACAACTTCTATTTCAGAACCTACAACAGCGATAGCAAAGCCAAAGGCGGCAAAGACTCTCAAAAGGGAAAATCTAAAACCCAGTGAAGAAAACAATTAAAACCCATCATAAATATAAACTTTATGCTAAAAACTAACAATTCGGCGAAAACATCTGAATCGGAGATCCAATAATGTATTTGTAATAAAATATCAATAACTAATGTTACTTTTTATGTTTATATTATGATTTTTATAAAAAATTAAAATAATAACCACTATTATTATCTTTTAATAATAAAACCCATTTTTATACTATAAAATTTTAAAATATACATTATATTATTAAATAAACGAATTTTCTTTTCGCATAACCTAATTCGTATAACATTGACATAAGAAAACGATTTTATGCGGTCGTTAAGGTAGTTGTTTAGACCAAATTATTCACCACGTATATATAAATTTAATTCGCGAAATATATTACATATTTTTAATACCGCATGGCTGTCAACACATAAAATAAAAGAAGTCATATTTTTTTCAAATATTTAAAAATCATTTAATTTTGTATTTTTTTTAATTCATGGTTCATTTTTGTAGTGCTTTTATATTAAATGACAAGTATCCGTACATTTGATATTGAATTATTTTTAAATACACGGTTAGCATATAAACATAGTCAAATTGAATTAAATTTAAATATATTTATATTAACCATCTAAATTGTTTTTTTTTTATTTAATTAAAAATTTCATTTTCTGTGAGTTTTTAATATAATCACATAAACTTTAAAATGCTTAAGAATAAAATATATATTTGTATAATTTTAATAGTACAAGACAATTGTCTCTTTCGAATAATTAGTATTTTATTACGATTATGTTTAAAATATAATCAATATTATTTTAAATATAGCGCAATTAATTTTCATGTGATTGTGGTAATTTAGAAAAACATAAAAATACGAACAATGCATTAATAATTTTACATCATGTTGATATTCTTGAAATAGATATAGATTATTATTTTTGATCTAATTAAAATGTGCGAATAAATTACAACGATAATTTAATTCGTTATTTCAATATTTATTCGATTTATTTATGTTTAAATGCACGATTTTGGTGTGATTTAAATTTTGTATTAAAATATTTTTCATTTATTCGGGTATAGTTTGCGCCAAATGTCGCCGCATGGCATGCACTCGATAGCCATGACAAATGTAGAGGTGGACCAACACATCATCGTGCCGCAACCATTTTCGTCCAGACCTGCAGACGTTTCTGACGTGTTGCAGACCACGTGTTCACCGCGGTCATCACCATTGCTAAGATGCACCACGGAACGATAAAGCAAGTAAGTGCCGCGATAATTATCTTTCATTAAAGACTTGTATATGTCCCGCATGCGATAATTCTCATTCAAAAAATCCACATTATTATCTGCCTTGTTGGCATATTGACAGATTGTAAGCGCCGCTGAGCCTTACGTTGATTCAATTAATCAGGAATATGGCGTGATCAGGTTCCCCCGTGGCTATACCCTTCCAGGCTTCATATATTTGCAGCACGCTTTATGCGTTCGTTGATATTTTATTTTAGTACAAAACTAAATTTGCTTAGTTGGCACAGACAAAATGAAAATTGCCGAACGAAAACGATCACTGCTGATACGTACAAGCTGACTCGTTCAATTTCGAGTGAAAACGATTAAATATTTATTTATTTTAGACTCTCAGACTTGCAAATATGGTGGTATATATGTATTTTGATTCATGCATTATTCAATTCTTAACGAATTCATGTTTAGATCTATCTGTTAACATAAAATTCTCCTGGCTTAATCTATCTCTGTAGAAAACGTAAATTAAACGTTTGGCAATCTTTTTTAATTCATTCCATACACAATATAAATCGTGTATGTCCATTATTCCACCTTCTCGTCACTGAATTAATTTAGAGTACGACATAAACATTTTTAACATTAATAACTCAATAAATAACTATCGTTATATAAATTTTGAATAGTTAAAGCTAAAGTAAATGCAGCAAAATTATAAATGCTTCAAAATAATCTTTTTTTTTAAATTATAATGATTTGCAATGTGCTTATTATTCAAAGGCTTCAAAATAAATAAATAGATTATTGGTGCGATGATTTTTGATTCTTGCTTTATTACTATACATTAAATCATAACGAATAGCTTGCATATTTTTTTTAATTAGAGGAATTCTGTAAAATTAATTTGAATACAATTTCCAAGATCCCATTACTTCTCTTATATTGTCGAATTTTTTTTTTAAATAGAGCAAAAACTATATACAAACGCGCGTGAAGTTTTACCGTACGTTACGTGTTAACTTGGTTTATTAAATGTATAATTAAATGCATTGAAATCATTCATATGATATATGGATAAAGCGGTTTTCTTATTTATCTGAACTTTTATTATTTCCCATATCAACGTTGTTTATACCTTCTATTGAAAAAAATATATTTTGTTTATCTTCATTTTCACCTAAGGTTACTGTAATCAATTTGTTTATCAGAAATAAATACAATTTCACTAGCATCATGTAATTAGCGGTCTTCATATTTCATTTCAATTCCGAATCTCTAAGGCGACTAACAATTTAACGGTTTCTCCATTTTATGCTAAGATTCACGTATCAAATGACCCATAAATTCACTGCTATGCTGTTTGATAAGAATTTGATTTAGAAGCAATTTGAGCGTAGACATGAGCAGCGGTGCGCGATCGGAATAGTATATTGAAAGAAAAAATGTTTAGAGCTAGACAATGTTGGCGCTGGCCACTCGTGGCCGACATGACATGTCATGTGTTAACGTATTACGTATGGGGAAACTAAAAAATAATAAAATGTGAAAAAACATGTCGTAATTCATAAAAATATGCTTCCCGTACGTAATGTGTTAATATTGTGAAAATAAATTGTTTCACAATTTAAAGACTCGGAAATGGCCCTCCATTTATTATAGTTATGTACCAAAGATAAGCACGTTTATAACTTTTATTTAAGTAAATTATGTTTTGTAGAGGCCAACTTTTAGACTTTCACAGTCAAACAGAATTATCTAGAGAAATGAAGTCATAATCATTATTTAACAATGATATTAAATAAACATCTTCACTAATGCATTGTATGTTATTAATAGTTCACTCTTATCTATTGCAAGTCTTATAGTTGTATACCATTATTTCTATATTAATAATGGTGAGATATTTCTGCTTCGTTTATGATAAAAATTAATAGAATAGTTTTCAAGAATCGACACAATATTAACACTTTGTATACGGGTACGTTCGATGAGTGATAACGCCGAAGCGCCTCTGCGTCATATATTTAAAAAACAATTTCAAGGCTATTCAAAAACGATACCGTAAAGTCGATAGATCGATAAGCTTAATTATATTTTACTGTGAAAAGATTTTCAATTAAAATAGCATTAAAAGATCTAGTCGAGAAGATCTAGAAGAAAAGTCTCTAGTCAAATAAAAAGGACTTGGATCACAGTCTCCAGCGCTCAAAGAGTGGGCGCCGAGGACTGTAATCTCCGTCTCCCGCATACAATGTGTCAACTAGGATGGTTCATGTGAGTTTTGATCGCCTCTCGAGCATCACATCAGCTTAGAATGATTGATAAATGCACTATTTATATATACACAATGCATGAATAACTGTATCAATAAGTCAAAGTGAGGTCTCGGTACTATCAATTTTGCTATGGACTCGCACGGAATTTTAAACGATTTGCCATTTTATCAATTCTACTGAATCCACATAATAATATAATTGAGACTTATTTCATATTTATAAATTAATCCAAAAGCAAAGATTGTAAATAAAAGACCGGCGAAACTCTATGCATCATAAACAAATATAAATCAAAAATTATTGATATTAATTCCAAAATGCACTTTTAGCGTTCTTCATAATAGCTAAACTTTGCTTCATCTCTGATTAGAACAAGAACAGTACACAACTATACAGTTGTGGAAGATTGAAAAATAATTGATCTTGTTTGATTAGATTTTTTGATACGCGTGGATTTATAGGTAAATGGAAAAATTGGATTTTTAAAGAACTGCCACTTTGTTAGGGTTGACATGTAACCAGTAAACCTAATATGCTAAACGCACATTATGCTCAGAATCTTTACAAAAGAAACATGCCATATTAGCCAGCTTTACCATGTTCGAGGGATTAGTGCCCATTTTTATTTTGTATGCATTTATAAATTGAAATAAAAAATAATAACCCTGGAATGAACCAATCCATTTTTAAAAAGCCAAATGCTAAAGCAAACGGATATGCAACTACTTTAAAATAAACAATTTCATTTATTTCTTTGTTAGGTTCTATCCGGAGATTCTGTCAAAATATGGGGACCTCCACGAGCAGGCGCTCCACCGTTGGAAACCCAACTGACACTGTTCGGAATAATTGCTCCAAAGTTGGAGCGTCGTCCTGTCAACGAGTAACACTCATAACGCATTATTTGTTTATAATAAATTATTTTTAGCTACATACGTAATCAATTTTTTTGTAGCAGTAAAGCCACTACAAAAGACGAGCCATGGGCTTGGGAAGCCCGTGAATTTCTACGCAAAAAATTGGTAGGAAGAGATGTCACTTACACTGCTGAGAAAGTTCCCAATACTAACATGGAGAAGGGAATCATATATTTGGGGAAGGATACCTCTTCTGAAGAGAACGTTAACGAGACAATGGTCAACGAGGGACTGGTCTCAGTAAGAGGAGATCCGAAAAATCCGGAGATTGCTCGTCTTTTGAAATGCGAAGAATCTGCTAAGGCCCTAGGAAAAGGGCGACATGGTGCAGCACAAGTAAAGAATTTTCTATTATTCTTAACACATACATTAATTAAATGTTATACTTACTTTTAAATTTTGTGTCCCCAGCATAAGCCTATAAGAGATGTACACTGGACTCATGATCGTGACGTGGAAAAATATAACTACCGTCCATTAAAAGCCATAATTGAACACGTCAGAGACGGATCTACCGTGAGGGCATTCATTACGCCTGAGGATAACAATGTATACTACTACATAACACTTATGATTTCTGGAATTAGAGTAAGTAATCTTACAGGAGTTAGAGGGTAATATGCTTTATATTAGTAATTGTACTATTGTTAAATTTTAGTGTACTCCTGGAAGATCCGATAAAGTCGAAGGAGAGCAAGAAGAGGTACACAATGACCAACAAAGTGAAGCAAAATATTGTGTTGAAAGACACCTTTTACAGCGTGATTGCGAAATAATTTTGATGACACTTAATAACAATAATTTTATTGGTTCTATTATTCATCCATGTGGTAACATTGCCGTTTTGCTTCTGAAAAGAGGTTTTGCAAAATGCGTTGAATGGTCGTTACCATATGCAAAGTCTGGTAAATTAATTAGTTAGTCTATACATACATATTTGTACATGGCAAGTTATTTTATTTTTATCTACATCAAAATAACATCTAATTTTTCTAGATGTCGCTGCTCTACGGGAGGCAGAAAAGTTTGCCAGAGACAAGCGAGTCGGTATATGGAAAGATTATGTACCGTCTACGCCTGCTATTCCTATCAAGGATAAAGAGTTTTCTGGCACTGTTATTGAAATAATAAACGGAGATTCCCTTAGCATTAGACAGCAGAATGGAAAGGCAAAGAAAGTTTTCTTATCCAGCATTCGGCCTCCGAAAGAAAAGTACTTATTGCATCTTTTTATATTTTAATATTTTTTTGTGAAAGATTTCTATACTAAATTTAACTTATTTGATAGAGCTTCAGATGAAGATGGTAAAGTCAATCCACGATCCAAAGGATTTAGACCACTTTATGACATTCCTTGGATGTTTGAGGCAAGGGAATTCCTGCGTAAATTGCTGATCGGAAAAAAGGTCAACGTGTCTGTTGACTATATTCAACCTGCTAGAGAAAATCTTCCAGAAAAAACTTGCTGCACTGTGTTAATTGGAAAAACGTATGACAATCATATCATATTAATATCTTAATGGAGTTAATTGCTTTAGTAATTTTTTTTCCATAAGAATTTTCAAAAAATCTTGTAAGTAATCGATTTATTTTTTCATTCAGGAATGTTGCAATTGAACTTGTATCGAAAGGATTAGCTAATGTCGTGCGTCATCGTTTAGATGATGATCAAAGAAGTGCCTTTTACAATTCTTTATTGGAAGCAGAAGCAAAGGCTCAGAAATCTTCATCAGGAGTGCATAATACGAAAGAGAACCCCGTTCGAAAGGTGCTGAATGTTAGTGCCGATATGCAAAAAGCAAAGCTTTTCCTTCCCACGCTTCAAAGACATGATAAACAGGAGGCCATTGTAGAATTCGTAACCAGCGGCTCGCGCTTAAGACTTTTCATTTCTAAAGACTCGTGCTTGATTACTTTCTTGCTGTCTGGAATCACATGCCCTAGAGGTGCTCGTCCCAACATGGGCGGCACTGGACCGATGCAAGAAGCCGAACCTTTCGGTGAAGAGGCTCTTAATTTCACAAAAGAGAAGTGTATGCAGCGCGACGTTCATATTACTGTTCAAAGTATGGATAAAGCTGGTAGCTTCATTGGTTGGCTGTTTGTTGATAATGTAAACCTTTCCGTTGCATTAGTAAAGGAGGGCTTAGCTCAAGTTCACTCCACAGCTGAAAGGACTGAACATAAAATTAGTTTACGAGAGGCTGAGAAATATGCCAAGCAACACATGTTGAACATTTGGAAAGATTATGTTGAAGCACCAAAAGAAGAAGAGCGACATGAAGAGGAGAGGGTTGTTGAACGTAAAGTAAACTATGAAAAGGTTATAGTTACTGAAATAACACCAGAAGGGCACTTTTATGCTCAAAATATCGATCAAGGTCCAAAGTTAGAGGTACTTATGAATAAACTTCGCCAAGAGTTTTCGAGCGATCCTTTGCCAGGAGCCTACACTCCAAAAAGAGGAGAGCTGTGCGCTGCCCGATTTAGTTTGGATAGCCAATGGTATCGAGCCAAGATTGAAAAAGTTCAAGGACAAAATGTTCACGTCCGTTATATTGATTATGGAAACCGCGAGGTGAGTACAAAAATAGCACTTTAGTAAAAGACAAATTTAAAAATTAAAACCTTCAATTGATACATGTTTATGATTTTATTTTTTCAAAGGTTATCAATTCATCCAGTTGTGCATCCTTATCAGCTTCGTTTACTTCTGATAAACCATATGCGACTGAATATGCTTTGGCCTGTATCCTTCTACCTCCCCCAGATAGCGATCATAGAGACACCGCAATGAAAGCACTCAGCGAAGATCTATTGAACCGCACCCTCTTATTGAACGTTGAGAGCAGAGGACCCGTTCCTGAAGTAACCGTGATGGATACTTCTAACAATGATGTGATCAAAGCCATTATTGCCGAGGGCTTATTAATGGTTCAAAACAGGCGTGAGAAACGACTTCAGAAGATCATCTCAGAGTATAAAACTGCACAAGAAACTGCCAAGAAAGAGCGACTCGCAATATGGGAGTATGGAGATATTACTGAAGACGATGCCTAAAGTGCTGGGCTAGAACTTAGAAATGTAAAGTAATTTGAGTAGATTCATGCATGGTTATTATTATCGTTGAATTTACTTGAATTTTTGGCCTTTTTGTTAAATTTTACATTGAAAATTCATATTTCAATCATTCAAATAATATAAGTTGTTACGATATATTTTTTTTAATATAGACTTACATAAAAAACTCGGAGTTAATTTTTTGTTTTTCATTTAAATAAAGCGATTATATTTAAAAAGAAACTCTATGAGTCGCCTAAATATTTTTTTCTTTTTAATAATAGTAATTTTTTACATTTTGGGTGTTGGTGATAAAATGCTAGCGTTAATGTTATAAAATTTGAAGATCAAAATGTATACAAATATTTTTCATTATGTTCAGATTCATGGTAAAGTTTCAAGATAATGCAAATTGCCCTTAAATTCAGGTACATCTTATTACATACGGAGTAATAAATATATTGAAAATACTGCATTGCGATAAAATGTTATAAAATTATTCACGTTTTTTTTTTGCTGCGATAAATTTGGATAAACATGAATAAAATCTAAATATGACTTTACATAATATGTTCTTTTTCCATAGGTTGTATATCCTCTAATAATGTCTACAGTTTTTTTTTTCAATTTGTAATGTGGTCAGTCTACGACTTCCACAATCCCCATGTTCATTACCAATTATATTTGCTATATAAATAATTTGCGTTTTATTCATTATTTTTCATACACATCCCATACATACATGCGAAATTATATAATGGAAAATTTTCTATTAGCTTTGTGCATTAATATGTTGCGATATTTTGCAGCCTTTTATAAAATGCAATTTTGTGTGTCACGTTTATTTTAATTGTATTTTAAAATGATAATTTTCATTATATGCGATGTATGGCGCTTTAAATAGTCGCTCTTTGTATGTGTTTAATCAATATTATAAAGAATTTTTATATGTAAAATAAATATCTGATGAGCTTAGTGACCAACTTGAGTTGAAGAAATTTAATTTTGTCTTAAAAGTCTTCACACTCTGTTAAGCTAAGTGGAAAACAACATTACATATCTTATTTGTGAATTTCGAATAGGATACCTTTCCTTTGGTTGTGTTATACGAAATATGATGATCTCTCTTAGCGGAAATTAATGTAAATGGCATTTTAAGTGAAGATTTCAGTAATTTAATTTATATAGACATGTTTATGTTAGCAATGATTTATGTATTGAATCTTACAAAGAAGCAACGGCCTAAAAATATGAATTCCATAACAATGATTTTGTGCTTTGACCTATTACCAAATTATACGCATTCATTAATAAGTAAATATATGTCTGTATTTATATTGCGGGGTATACTGGTAATCTAACATGGCTTCATATTTTTAAATTTAGCATAAAGTTAAATTAGAATATGTGCGTATTTTGTTTGACTATAGTAATTCAATGTACATTTTTTGACAATATCTATGAATATAATTAGTTCAAAATTACTACAAATTGCTAAAGATAGAATATCGGAAATGTGCTTCTTTGAGTTGACAAAATTACATGGGGAGAAAAAAATAATTTTATAGAAAGGGTGCGACAGCTTAATAGATATGCTTAAATGGCAAGACAATATTCATTTCCAGTATGTCGATATTGCAAGAGTAGTATGTTGGAGGATTTTCATTTCAATTCACTATTGAACTACTTCTTGACAGATTATAGTTTTTATTGGATTAACAATCGCTACATTATACTATAATTATTAGAGCTAGTATTCTAGATCCAGGGTGCTCAATCAGTTTATAGTATTTGTGGAAATTGATCATCGTATATTGTTTTATAATGCATAGGAAGACATCGCAAATAAAAACAGTTGAGTACCCTCGGTCTAAGTGAACAAGGTAAGATCATTGAATTCTAACAACTTATAGTGTCATTCAAATATGATCAAATAAATGGTTTTCAGTTTTTATTTATTAAGTGAATTATTATTGTTGATATTATAGCAACTTATATTTACAATTTAAAAGTTATCCACATACAGAATTCTAGTAGGCTTAGTATTGGTTCCAGATTAATCTGTTATATTCTTTCAATGTTATAAAATAAGACTAACGTGTGTATGTTTTTAGCAAATTTGGCTTATAGATTATGCGATACAAAGTAACTCCATGTATTTTTATTTCATGCTGTTTTTTTATCATTGCTGTAGTAGCCTAATATTACTTGCCATCAAAAATATTTAGCTGCTTTTGAAAAATATTTGTGTAGTATTTGGGTGTAATTCTTTAATATTTTTGCACATATATAGATATACGTCACTCACTATGAATTTTGCATATAATCTGGATACTAACGCAAAGTATAAAGACTGATTGTTGACATTATAACTCAAAAATTAGAAAGAGTGTCAAGGAATAACGTATTTTGGTGACCCAAAAAAATTGTTTTATAAAAGAACAATATCTTTATACAAAGATTATTAGGATTCTTCAGATCGTCATCGTAGAATTAATTCCCCTTAACAACTTAATGCGTTTCAATGAATATGCCGTCAGATTTGTACTTTCCCAAGTGACATTTATTCTATATCAATATCTTAACAAGTTCATCTTGTTTTTTTTAGATACTGTTTGAAATTTAATTTCAAAACGGTAACGAGTAATTCATCAAATAGTTTCATATCCTTCATAAAAAACACGGATCACTTTTATATGAGATTGTTTTATTTAAGCAAAATATAGGTTTTGATGTTTCATTATACATTGTATAGTTTTGTTTTCTTCGGACTATTAAGATGGTTTTCCATCCTTATCGACACCATTTGCTCACTAATAATTAGGCATCTTAAGTTGTAAGATTCTAATTTTAGTGTTTATATAGATATATTGTGAAATGTAAATTGAATTTATTGTTACACCTGTTTCAGCTTTACTAACATCCATTTTTAATGTCACTCAATTATCGATATTTTAACAAGAAATGAGACTCATTTATTTTAAATCATAATCAATTCATTTGCAAATTTAATACAATTTTAATTGCGTAATTTGATCACAAATGTACATGAATATGCTATAATTTCTATTAATTAAGCAATGTGAAAGAACATTTTCAATTTTGAATGTGGATTATGTGATACGCAGCTAATTTTGCAACATGTTACTTATTTAATTATTACCATTCAATATAAAGGAAAAATGTACCCCATTATGGTTTTTTTTAAAAAAAGGCGAGCTTATACATTATAATTTTAATTAAATTCGTTTGGGACATTTCGATTTTTTTTCGCATTATGACAATCTGCTTTTATCAAACAATGTACATTCAGATATTTAACTTTTTCTTGTTACAATAACATCCATAAATGGATGAATCATTTCTTGTGTTGAAAGAATTCCTTCAAAATTATTTTTCTGCTTTTATAAGGATTTTCAATCACAATTTACAAAATGAAAATTGTTAACCTCTTTGATCATAATTAAAAATGTACATTTAATATAAGGATAATTTTATTCCCATTTTGATGTGTATCAACTTATTTGATAATAAAAGATCCAGCCCAATACATTCTTTTTTAAAAGTAATTTGAATATAATCAGCATCTATCCAATACAAGAGAAAACTAAATATAAATATTTCCGGACTACTTTTAACAATTTATTATTTTAGTATGCGGATTTATAAATGTTACTGCTTGCATATTATGTTTTGCAATCTATAAATTATCTTATTTTTAAAATGAATAACACACAATATAGGAGATATTGGTTTAATTCTATTTTCCATGTTACAGAGAGACATTTAAAGTTTTTATTATGTTTTAAAAATTATATCATCAGGGTGGCTTCCGTTCTAGTCAATGCGTTGAGATAGTCGAGTTTTAAAGCTTTTCAGCACGTCGATGGCAGTTTGAATATTGTTCTTCAGTTGAGCCAGGGTCCTTGGACGGTCGGTGTAAATTAAGGATTTTGCCAACTATTGAGATGAAGCATCCGGGGAAGTATTATGTTTCGCGCCGTATGAGTCGTGGCACCAGACTTGCTAAAACCAGCTATTCCCAACGCCCATTACTTCGAGTTTTGATTAAAAAAAAACTCCTCTATCATGTGGACATAACTAACAGAATTGATTGTAACTGTTTGACCGTTTTCTTCAAAAAACTATGGTCCATTGTTGTCTATTCTGGATAACGCACGTCAGGTCCCGCTCTTTCAAATGAGCCCTTCATTGAATGACTTGCTTTAGGGCGCACAAATAAGGAAGTTTCTTTGCTGCACCTCGAGCTTCAAATCTCGATTATCTCAATGCATTAACTAGAATGGGGTCTACCTTAATGATATAATTTTTAAAACATAAAAAATAAGAACTTTAAATATCTGTAACATGGAAATGAGAATTAAATTGATATCATCTCCTGTACTGTTTGTGTTATTAATTTTTAGAATAAAGTAATTTGCCTGCCGCAATTTGTACCAAAAGCAATTTAATGAAAAACTAAATGAGTAGTGGTGTTATTTTTCATTAATTAAAAATGGAAATAAAACATGCATTCACCGTGTGAGCTATTAACACATTTTCTCCATGTTGAGATAATTCAGTAACGATACATTTAATTGAACCCTAATTTACAATAAATACATTTTTATTTTAATAAAAATATTGCCATATCGTAATGATTATCATTGTTTTTCAGATATTTTCAGCATCGATTCATAAACATTTATATTATGTTCGATATCTGAATAAAGACAATAAATAACAAACAAATTGGTATAAAATCACTTTGGTAAGAAGATAAGATTTTTTTATTTATTCTATTTTAGTGATTACTTTCAGTAATTTAAAAAAACATAGAAAAGGGTTTTGCTTTATATTGTTTTACATTATAAACAAATTTTTGCAACGTCTAATGCATATTTGCTTTGCATTGATTATTTTTATCTAACACATCACTCAATAAATTTGTAGGATATTTTTGAAGATGTTGCACAAAAAACGGCCACAAATTAAGAAAAAAAAAGTTTGAAGCGAAAAAAAACCTACGAATTTATCGAGTTATATGTTACACACTAAAAAACTGTTGTTGGAAATTATGCTTATTTTTAAATGAATAATATGCGAGTAAATAGATAAAGCAGCAATGACGCTTAAATTCAATTGGCTTGATTGAATTTTTATTTAAGAGAGCATGTTTGGTCGTTAAAATAACAATTATATTATTTACAGATTACAACAAATAATTTTTCATTTAACTAACATAATGTTAATTACAATCTGAAGCAGTTTTATGATCATGTCGTAATTGACCTTGCACATCTATTCATCTAATTGTTTATTGAGCTAACAAATTTCTCAGAATATAAGTTATTTATTAAAAAATACCAGTAAAAGGTAATACACGAGACAACGTAGACACACAATATCACCATTTCATAAAATCAACTTATAAACATTTAAACAATTTTGATTTAATTGAACAACTCTAGTAATAACAGTTGGATTTATGCAAGCTTTAACACGTGAATGTCAAACGTCACCATGATCGCTTAACCAATTTAATCAACAATACAGATAGCTCTGTTGATCATAAGGCTTATTTTTCGAAAATCGTGATAAGCGAAATTTCAAAATAAATTAATAATCAGTTGAAAATAAGAAACAACACTAACAATTAATTAAGCAATAGTATTTGCAAATAGTTTTCACAATCTCCATAAAAGTAATCCATTTGATAAAAAGAATAGCGTTCTTTTTGTATAGTATTATAATAAAACTAGCATACTTTATTTTGCTTGCCTGTGCTTTTTTGCGTAAAATATGCCAATAATATGATCCATCATAACATTACTGTACAGCCAAGTATCTTTTTTAAAATATGGCTTTTTGTAATCCCTCCTATGTGATCATTCTCGACAAATGTGACATGATTTTTATAATGTGTATATGTTTTAAGCCGGTGCAGTTACTTTCAATTACTTAAATTAATAATCATACATATTTAATCTTCAAACTGTCTATAATAAAAAAGAATATAAAATAAGATATTTAACAAATCAGAGACATGATAGCAAGTATTTAAAAATTCAGCAATTATTACATGCAGTATCTTTTACTGTTATAAAAATTAAATGATAAACGATTTTTCAACGATGATCGACATATTTAAATGGAAATTGTTAGTGTGTAACTATATCGACTTAAAATATAACACTAAATCGTTAAGAACACGTTTCGTCATAAAAGTCTTGAATGCATGGATTTAAAGAAAATCTCATTGTACTTAATAAGTAAGTCTTACTTTTATTAACACCTTACGTATGGTTAAATTTCACGCATGTTTGTCCATATTTTCTGGTCACTCTGTGTATTGGGAAGGCGTTTAAAAAGTTTCAACAAATCCGACAATAAGACAAGTAATGGCGTAACTCATAAAAATATGCGTACGTGATGTGTTAAGTACCAATCTACTTATTATTCAATTACTGATTGTAATATTGATTTCGAAGATACGCGAATTGAAAAATGTATTTTTTTGCGCTTTATTTTAATTGTACACCCATCCCTCGCTTAACACAAAAAATGCGTTCTACTAGATCACCGTGTTAAATGAAAATTAGGGATAGGTATTTTAGAAATGAAACTGGCAGTGTCAAGAAATCAGTAATCCACGGCAATAGCACGGCATTGTTTAATTTCTCATTGAAATCTCAAAACGCGATCCATATCCGGATCATCTAGGATGCATTTCTATATTTCTTACTATTTACAATCCATTTTTTATTGTTTTTACACTAATCGTTGAAATTGGACCAGAACTATCGGTATTGCTATTGATTTCAGGAGGAATTTTTTTAGCTATATCAATCAATTCTTTGTTTAATTCTTGTTCTTTTAACAATTCATCAATTTCATTGATAGACCGTGTTAAGCGAGTGCCAAATTAAACGAGGGATGGATTTACAGTCGACCCTCCTATAGTCACGGGGCATTAAAAATCGTGTGAATTGATTAAGTTGATAATAAATGCTTCGACAGCTATAAAAGTACGGTCTTAACTCTCGGAATCAGTGGTGTAGTGGGGCGGGGGCGCGTGGGGTCGGCGCTCCCACACTTTTTTCTAAACGATTTGGAAATTTTGCATAATATATACTGTATTTTTTTTAAATTTATTTTAACTTAAATTGGTTAAATTGAAAACCGTTTGGTTGGAAACTTGGTGCGAAAATTGTATCACTGCTGGTAGGGGAGGGAGTACTGAAATATTATAATTAATCAGCGCTCCCAGACTTTTTTATTTAGCACTACATCACTGCTCGGAATGTTATGACCAAAACATAATTATCGATTATATGAGGGAAAAATCAGTATAAAATGTTGATTATAGCAGGGTCGACTATACTATCTTTAATATTTTAATTTTTGCATATCCCCCAGGCGTATTATCTGGAATAGTTCAGTGGTCGGCCACCTACTAGTTACAACACTATGAAATTTTTAATTACCCACCAAAAAAATATGATGATATATTTTTTTATAAAACTATCTATTCATTGAAAATATAAATAATTTAAAAAATAAGATGAATAAGTAATAATGTTTTTTTAAAAGTAAAATTGAATTTTTTTATCCAGTCTCTCAAAAGGTTGCCGACCACTAGAATAGATCATCCTTTCCATTCTTCGTGTTTTACTGCCTTTGTAGAATTTATTGTAATTATTTCATTCACCTTGCAAGAGATCTTTTACTTTTTACAAGACAATTTTTATTAGAAAAATTAAAATAATTATGCATATATGATGTTCTTCATATATATATAGCAGAGGTGGTCAAAGCATCGACTGGTCGACAGTGTAACTATTCCTAATCACGCGTCTGTCAGATATATATACATCTCACATGCCTATCCTAATTATTGTGCGATAAGAAATCATTATTTTCTCCTATTAAAATAACTTGATATTTAATATATGTTTATTTTTAATTTAAACTTATATTTGGCTTTAATTTTCTACTTTTCTTATAATCACTTAACACATAATAGCCGCTGCCTATAATTTAATAAATCAAGTTGATCATTGTCGATCAAACGTTTGGGTACCCCTGATATATATTAATTGATAATTGTTTTATAATATCAACTGCCAAATAGTATGTCCAAGCATAAGAAGAATGGTGACATTTTAACATTTGTTCTGTGACCAATATAATATTAAGCTTATGACCTAGCTAAAGAGTTTTCTGTGAATGTTTGCTTATGTAATGAAACATTGATAACATTCTATCGAACTATCTGTTTTTTTTTTTGTCAAAGTTTCATGGTTTACAGAGTAGTGTTTATGAAGATTTTAAGCCATCAGATAAAAAATGTTTGTACAGTCCATGATGTCCTGTGGACTAATTGGCTATTTTAATTATTTTCAGATGCTGTTGCACAGAAACTATTCTTAGCTGAGGTTTTAATCAAAAAGAGATTAAACATTAGCTATTGAATAAAGATAATTAATTATCTAGTCGATTAAATTGGTTAATAGTGGTTCCAAATATACGAATCTAAAATTATACAAATTTCGCATTGCAAAAAAATGATTACGGCTTTACTTAACCTTTAATATCATTTTTAGAATTTATTTGTACATTTTGCATCATGTTGAGGAACATTTTCATGTACATATTTATAGATTTGTTGCATAATTTATTTTGTTTCATTTTTGACAATACAAAATGTATGCATCCCTCAAAATAATGTCCAATCTTAATTCGTTAAAATAGTATTTTTCATTATACTTTTTACTTTTCCTTTATATGTGTATTGTATGTGATCATTATGTAAATATTTATTATTATATACATACGAATTTTTGTAAAAAAAAACAAAACGTTAAAAATAATAAATTTATACAAAAAAAAAATACATTAAATTTTTTTGAAATGAAAACAAATATTTATTTATTACGATACCTGCTTAAGAGGGACAGATGCATTATGTTTGTCATAGACAATGACACATTTAAGATTGATTTTATTCTCATTGTGAAGCTTTATTTTCATAATATAATGGAACATTGATAATTATAACGTCCATAATTACAAATAGCTGTTGCTGACAGCTTTATACTTGGAGATAGCCATAATAATAATTTCGTTTATTGTTGTAAAAAAAAAACATTGAAGACCTACAAGTAATGCAACTTTTTAAATAATTTGACAAAAAAAGGTAAATTTAAATATTTATCATATTAATGATGGTTAGCCGTTTTATATTTAATTTTGAAGTGAAATATTCAAATAAAAATGACATAAGTATGTAGTTATCGAGCGAATATGACTCGGCTGTTTATGCGACAGAAGATACGTCGTGTATGGGTGACATGGCAGTTATTTGATCTGTTAGTGCCAACTCGATCGATCAGATGTCAGTACGAACGTTTGTAAACTAAGCGTTTTAACCTTAAAGAAAGAGCTATCCTCTATCGAGGGTTTCCTTCTATAGTGCTCTAAAAACAGAGAGTAAGTGTGGCAGAAACTGTGAAGTCAATTTTTCAAACATGTAGATTGGTTTCGAACGGTTATAAGAAAAACTAGGACGTCTTACCATGGCTGCCCAAATGGAAGATTTATTGTTTCAACTTATGCGAAAATTATCGCAGCATACGCCGGAATTCAGTGCGGAATCAACCCCGGACGAATTCAAAACCGTGCAGCTACTGCTGCAAAACAAGCCCCTAATGTAAGAATATACATATTTTTTATAACTAAATAAACAATATGTCCACCATTTGTATTACAAAGTATATTTATTTTTTACATTTTCAAAGAAGCTCGATTTTCAACGATGAAAAAGCTGTCAAAGCTCATTTCAATTGCGCCGCATTTTCAATGCGTGTCATTTTGCGTTGCATTATTTGCCTTTCTTCATTTGAAAAGCTACTTTTTTACCATTTAGTTCCAATACAACTGCCTTTTTATCCGAAAGTCGAAAAACACTTTGATTTTGCTTCTCGATAAATTAGTGTCACTGTACCACATGTTCGGGTAACAAGGTAAAATGGAGCCAATGCTGCGAGCAAAAACAACTGACATTGAAACTGATGTTAGAAGCATTCTCCAATAAAAGAATACCGAACCTGATGTGAAAATGCTTCATATGTACTAAGGAGTGAAAAATGTAATGGGAATATAATCACACATTTAACTACTGCTGTATAAAATCGATTTATAGAGAACCCCTAAGCATCTATATTTTATTTTGACAATTTACATTAATACCCAACTCTATTACTAATATTAACGTTTCGAGTGCTGAAATTCGGAGACAGAGACGGCTGTCTTACTTTCTGCTCACAATTCACTATATCGCTCTGTTATGATCATCGTGTAAGAACTAAATCTAGGAGACTAGGCTCGATTGTTCGTGTTGTTTTGAGAACAGGCGTTTGTTTTGATAATTAAGAAACAAGCATTATTCTTATCGCTGATGAATTTTGTTATTTCCCCTCGACTGTTCTGGAGCGGCGTTATTAGCTGAATATCACCTCTCCTTTGCAAGATTTACTTCTTCAGAAGTTAACTGACAGGCTTGCATGGCAACCCCGTCTTTTTATTTTTGCAACACATTAATAGGCAAAAATAGCTGAATAACATCAAGCAGATGCTATGCAAATTGAACATTAAGAAATATTCCCAAGAAATGAACAAATGTGGTGTGCTGTCACCAGTGTTAAAGTTGATTACTTGATATACAAGCTTGTTACACGCCGCGCGGAGCTGACAGTAATGTTAATTTATCAGGGCGGTTCATAACTTCGTGCGCATCAATAGCATGCATGGAATTCGCTAGTGAATCAGATCACAGAAAAGATGGATTTATCTCATGGAACAATCTTTCGTCATTTAAAGGAGATTGGGAAAGCATCCAAGCTTGGAAAGTGGGTGCCAATCCAATTGCCAGCAACAAATAAAAATCTGCACTTACCTTTTATCGCGCTTCAAAAGAGACCCATTTTTAGATAGTTTGGTAACAGGTGACGAAAAATGAATTATTTATCATAACGTCACAAGAAAAAGAGAGTGGACAGATAAAGTTACGCATCCAATTCCAACAGCAAAGATGTCTTTACGTCCCAAAAAACACTTACAGTGAACAACTTTGTTGTTCAAACTTAGATTTGATTAAAAACGCTCACTATTGGTGAATATGAAGAAAGTGTTATTTCATCATGATAACGCTAGATCGCATACAAAATGAATTTTCAAGTTTATTTGCATCAAAACCAGTGTCTATTTACTGCAATGGAATTAAAAAGCTACCTGTAAGATGGCGAAAAATTGTAGATTGTGGAGAAAAATATATTGATTAAAATGTTAAGTTGTGTTTTATTTACACTATTTAAAAACTTCCCAAAAATGCGCACGAACTTTTGGACTGACCTAATATATATGGACATGCTAGGCATGTTCTCAGTTCAGAACGGGTTAATTTCTTATTTGAACCCTAAATTATTTTAGATTTGTAAGATGACTGAGTTACTAGTTCGACCGCTTAATCATGGGACTACCTACAAGTAGGTAAATATGCTTCCTACACGTGAACATCAGCTGACATAGAACATATTAATATGTTTCCCGTATGTAATGTGTTTATTTACATTATTTAACTTTAGGAAAAAAATTATGTGTAATAATCTGTAATTTATACAAATATTGTGCTTTAAATTATTTATCAAGAAAATATGTTATGAAATTATGAATTTAATTTTAAGTAGCTTGCTTATCCATATGAACACTGTTATATTCCAATAACATTGAATGGAGTAACACTTTGTGGTCCGTCGTATATTAGGAGATACTTAGTTACTTTGATTCAACTTATCATGTTTAAGAGCACATGTAAATGCAAAAACACAATGAAAAAACATGTAATGTATCAAAATAATGCATAAAAAAGCAGATGTTTAGGGAGTTCTGAATATGAGTCCTAAAATGAGGCACAACACAAAGGGTATTATTATCAGACAAGAAGACTCTTCAGAGAATTTCTGCGAAGTATGTGCTTGTACAGGATATGGGGGAGGCACTGCAGCTCTTAGATCAGTTCTATAACAATTATTATATTAAACATTACAAATTTTAAATTGTATCTGAGTGCTCATACTTTGAGAGATTTTTTAAATTAATATTTGCATAAATCACAAATATTGGGATCCAAGGTGTTGCAATAAAAATAAATCAACGAAATATGTAAGATGATCAATGGCATGTTTCATATATCAATTGAACTGGTGCTTAGTGTGTAGAGGCCGGTATATATCAGTTGAACTCTCGTTGAAAGATATGGAAAATCTCTGCTTACTTAAGGGGTCATCTCACTTTATCACGTCAAAAATAATTTTGTTTTTTTTAATTTCATTTTTCGAAAGGACATATCTCTAAGGAAGTCGTCCATAATTTTGGTGAAGAAATTCGGATTATTTCAATGTTTTACAGCTAATTCGCGTAATGCGCTCGAAACAATCACTCCATCCAGATCTATAAACAAAAGCAGGTACAGCGGTTCTGTACCTGCTTTTGTTTATAGGCCAGAGGCTCCTATTAGGGACCTTTCTTATCTTTGTTCTAGTAAGGAGCAAATTAAGTCAAAAAAATGTAAATACAGATTTAAAAATGCGAGTAAACAAGTGGAAAGTAAGGACAAAAAATGAAAGAAACTGTATGAAGTGCTTCAAAAACCGAATAGCTTGCTAATAAATTATTTAAAAAATGATCTAATTATTATAGCTATCCGCCTACATCTTCGTTCAATAAAAAAATAAGAAATAGTATTTGGGCCACATACTATTACAAAGTCTCTACTGACGAAGTCCCTCAGCATTCACACTGGCCGGAAGGCGCAGATTCTTGGTGCGAATTGCGAAAACATGCAACTACAAGATCGTTATATTTGTACAAGCAACCTCCCTTTCTCACAGAGGATATTCAGCAAATCTTAAGAGCCATTTATGAAGAAATAACGTCTGATAATTTATTGTAAAGATGCCTTGGCACGTTTCAACAAATGCATATGGTCTCTGGTACCAAAATATATTTTTTTATGGCAAAAAAAAAAACTAGAAATCGCAACATATACTGCATTAGCTGCATTTTTAACGAAGCATTTAAACCTATTTTAAAAATAATGGATAAAAGATGCATTGCAATTCATGAAGACGCGCAATTAAGAACGTATATGCCTTGCCAACCGCTAAGGCTCCGAATCTTCTAAATAAGCTAGAACAGTTCACAGATACGTCAAATCAGCCAAAAAAGAAGAGGTTGAGGTTGCTGAAGATTTTTTTTATGAAGCTGGAATCGCTGATTAGTAGTATATTTCCCTTTTCAGCAATTTTGTGGTATTTAAAACTTTAAACGCGTTTTTCTCGAAACGACATTTTTGCATGTGGTGTGGAAAGAATTTTGAAAAACCAAGTCGCCGATTGCTCTGAAATTTTACGAGCTTATTTTAAATATGTATGGCTATGGCAGTTCGCAAAACCAGATCAAAATGTTTATTTTATCTTACGTTTTATATTAAAAAATATCCCCAAAAAAGGTGTTTTTTTCCAAACTTTTTTTTAAAACCATGCCATTTTGTTACTTTTAAACAAAAACTATTCATTAACGATACTGCAATAGCGACATGCTTACAGACTAAGAATCGTTTTGATTTTTTGTTTCAAGTAAGCCTGAATGAAAAAATTGTTCCACACTGCGGACTTGCATCTCTTTTGACATGTCATTTTGATGCTTTAAAAATGATATAATATATATTTTTTTAAATTATGTATTTATTTTTTTAGTATTATATAAGAGTGCCATAATAAATCTCAAAAAGATCAATTTCATTATATGGTGTATTTACTGAGAAAAAAAATTGTTAAAAATTGCTTATTTTTTGGCTCGTTAAAGTGAGATGACCCCTTAAACATGAAGACTGTCTTTAATATTACCACGTCATATTTAAAAAGATTATATTCCACATAAATACGGACAAAACTACATCTCTTAAATACCAGAATAAGATTATTTGCTACTTATCTTTAGTATTTTGAAGTAAATGCGTTTTGAATAAACATTTAAATTAAGATAATGAACTACGTCAGTATTCGAGATAATGCATTTAAAATCCTTTGTAATATTAGGGGGACCAGAAAGTATTCAGAAATTTAGTCAACAATGTTCAAATTAATTTATAACAAAAAATTAACATACCACATTATAAAATATAATTCTTTTCATCATTCAACACATTTTCCCATTGATTTTTATGGTGAGATATGTGAGGAATATTTCATTAATTGGTTATGAATTATGCACAAGAATCTTTTTTATGGTCAATCAAGGTTTAGTCGTTGAAATTGAGCTTTTTTTGTGTGAGAAAGGTATTGATTTTTTGTCGTATATTATAAAAGAGTCGTTTCTCATTACCAGTTACAATGCTATTCAAAAAATGACTATTTTTTGTGTTGTCAAGAATAAGCAAGCAATCAGCAATTTAAATTTCTGGAACCAATATTGATATCTGCGGACTGTTGTCATTTCACCATATGCATTTTTTAGTGTTTTATTGGCTTTTGTGACATTTCAATGTAAAAAAGCAGTATACAATACCGAATGTTTTACCTTTGACAGTAAAAAAAAGCTGTTGCATAAAAATAATGTTAAACAATTGTTTTACATGAAAAAATAACTTACAAAGATGTTTCCGTCACTGTGTCTGGTCACAAACTGAGCTCAAATATAAGTCTCAAGATTTCCGAATATTTTCATAGGAAAATAAGCATAGATCAATGGCATAAACAATTACTTTTTTATGAAAAAATCAATAGCTGTTGAGATTGTGCTTCAATCACATTATTCTCCTTAATTCTGTGTATTTATTAAAACCTAAACATTTGATTTAACATTAGAATATAGTTTGGACCTTTGTAAAAAAATGATGTACAATAACCATACATAAATGCTGAATAGAACTACCTTTTCCGATGTAAAGTTAAGTCTGTCAAATGAGTAAAAATACCCATCCTGCATATAACCACCGGTTGAGCATGTGGGTATTAATGCTCATCTCATTCATGAGGAGTTAATAAAATTGAATACAAATATTGTGAAACAATTTACATTTTATATAGTGTATTTATATGATTAAGGCATTATATACTTGCATTGGATAAACTAATTAAACCTAAATACATGAAGTATGATCTGTTGATTTGAATTTGAAAGATACATTCTTTTAAAAAAGGTCTAACAATGATTGCAATTTTATTTTCAGCACAAATATAACACATTGGCTTAAATTTTTGAACGATACATACTTGAAATGCGCAAGCGAAATTAAATGCTGGAAAACTGCCTGTGACTGGAGATTGAAAGGAAACGATTATTATAACGAAAATCAATTCAGATTATCCATCATAAATTACAATAATTGTGTAAAATTTGCTCCTAGAAATGATATAAATTTTGTGTACGCTCTATATAATAGAGCCTGCGTATTAATAAACGAAGGAGAAGTTCATGTAAGGTTTATGAAATATATTTGAAAAATTTAAGCATGTAAAGTTGAAAATTAACTGTAAATATATTAATTATAGGGTGCGCTTGAAGACATTGAACTGGTTATATCCATAGGATATCCAAAGGAAAAAATTTACAAAGTATATTATCGTGAAGCACAATGCCAGTTTTCTCTGGGAAATCTAGAAAAGGGAAGAGCTGCATGTGAAAAATCCATTTACAATCTCACTGCAAATTCTAATCTTTCTGTTAATAATATAAGTAAGTGATATTCTATTTTTTTTAAAAATACATGCAATACATTTACCATCTTGTTATCTTTTAAATATTTTCTTTTGCAGGTGCTATTTTAAAAAAGTTGAACGACCTATTAAAACATTCAACGAATCATAAAGTGAGATGCAAAAAGAGAACTTTGCCAACATTAGAATCAGAAAACACAATATTGAAGGGTACATCATCATATCTTCAGCTTAAGTATGTGATAAATTTCTTCTTTAGGATAACCTTTTATATTGAAAATTATTTCAAGATGAAATATTGTAATCTCCCATCATGTCGCACAAATATTAACTGTATCCATAATCTGTATTTAAATATATGATGGTAACTAAAGGTCATCCAAATGTGACGCCTAGATGTCAGCATTGTATAATGTGTACATGCTCATTTCACAATGAATAATAATTAAAATTGTCGTATCTGGAATGATTAAATTCCTCATGTTATTCAGGAATGATATTTACACGCAAAAAAGTTACTGTTTGGTGTGCATTTTGGGCAAATGGAATCATCGGATCACATTTCTTCGAAGATGATACTGGAAGTGCTGTTACTATGAATTATAAGTGATACCAATCAATGTTGAGTGACTTTTTATGGCCACGATTGAATCATATTGATGTGTTTTATGTCTAATTCCAGCAAGACGGTGCTATATGTCACACAACTTATCTAGGAGTCACATTTAGGTGACAATGTAAAAATATTACATGTGAAATCAAATTCAATACATGTTTATTATGTATCTTATTTGTACTACATATTTTTAGAATATTAAAATGGAACCTAGCGTAAGAAATAATTTGTAATACATTTGTTTTTAGATACTCTACAGAGAAAGGACGTCATATAATAGCTAAAACTGACTTAAAAAAAAATGATATTTTATTTGTGGAGGAACCTTTTGCGTTTGTTGCTTTACCTAATGAAGATTCTTCACATTTCACATGTGAAAATTGTTGCAGTATAGTCAGTAGTCAGTTTACGTAAGTACATATAAAATTCAATTAGTATTTCATGCATAAAAATAATGCTTATTCAATACTTTTCTTAATTTGATTTATAGATGTCCTAGTTGTCCAAGTAGTCATTATTGTTGTGAAATATGTAGAGAAGCAGCCTGGCAAAAATTCCATCAATGGGAATGTATGGGAGAAAAAATGGATCTGTTTTCCTTTACAGGAATTGGGCGTCTTGCTTTAAGGTATGTAATGTATATAAATATGTTCATAATTATGTTAGTAAACAGGTATTTAATCGTGTTTAGTATTAATTTGAAAGGTATGGTCTGATGAAAGACTCGAAATATCGGAAAGAAGTATAATTTGAATATTTAATGTACCTCTCAAATAATTACTAAAAGTTTTCTAATGTAATTAAAAATATGTAAACATTGTTATTAAAAATATATAAACATTGTTACATATGTAAACACATTAAAAACTCTAATACAGCAGACTCGATTATCCAAGGGACTGGCGGGGATGACAAATACGGACAACTGGAAAACGCGGATAATCCAAACCATCAAATTTCTATTTGGTTTCGATTATAATATCATATTTACAATACACATTTTTATTTTATAATTTTAATACTTATTATTTATTTTATAATTTTAATACTTATTATTTATTGAGAGATCCTCTTTATGCAGATCGTACAGGAGATCACAAAATAGGCTGCCTAACATGCTTGATGTTTTCGGGTGTGATGACAGTTCTCGAAGTTATTTTTCCATTTTATCTATGAAATAATCGATTTACAATTGGGAACACGACCCGCCGACTTGAAATTAAAGTGATTCTTGATTGCACATTGTGTGGTGATTAAATAGCCACTTGAAAAGTTCGCTTCTAAAGCGAATGCATGCTCCTCCTTCGTCTATTGCATGATCGTTATTAAACCTATATGACAGAAAATGTTAGTTCCTGCTCTTTCAATTGAGCGCCACTCCACCCTTATCGGCATGACTGTTGCTTCAGGTCGTGCATTTCTGATAAGAAAGTTTCCCTGCTGCACCTGTACATAAAAGTTGATTGGACACCGTGACATTATAATCCCTCATTTCCGAGAGAATCTTCTGTGGAGATTAGGGATCGTGGAGAATAACAATAAAAAACATTGAATTCAGTTATATCTTGTTGTTTCAATTACAATATAATTTATATTTTTTTCAGAACAATGATTATAGCTTCTCACACTGGCTTTGAGCTAGATGATATTCCATGTGATACTCATGTTGCGGAAGATATTATAAATATTTTTAATACCAAAGAAAATTTATCACCAGGGTATGGACGAGTCTATAATTTAGTAACAAATTTTGAGAATGTTGAAAAAGAAGACTTGAGAGAATATGCTTTTGTGAGTTTAATTAGACTTTTCATTCATTTTTTACATAATAGAGTGACTATATTTATTCATATTGTTGTTTTTTTTAGATATCTTTGATGCTTATGTATTATCTTAAGGACTATACCAACTTTTTTACTGATCACCTTCCGTCAAAATTTAAAGTTAAACTATCTGATAGTGAAATGGAACTTTTTATATCATATATTCTACTAAGACATCTCCTTCAAATGATTTGTAATAGTAGTGTAATCACACATAGGTTATCAAATGTAGAAGGCTATGTAAAAACAGCTACTGCCATTTATCCATCTTCAAGTATGATGAATCACTCGTGTGTTCCAAATACAAAGAATAAGTATTATTTTTTTTAACTTGTAAATTTTATAGATATTTTTTAAAACAATATATACAATGTCTTTGTCTTTGTTACTTTTCAGGTATAAGATTAATCTATTAGTAGTCAAAGCAGCTGAAGATATAGAAGCGGGTTCAGAAGTTTTTAACTGTTACGGACAACAAGCTAAATTTGTTCCCAAAGATGAAAGACTGAATTGTCTAAGATTTCAGTATGGGTTTGAATGTCGATGTGAAGCGTGCTGCAGTGAATAATAATGTCGAACGAATGGTGTATTTTTCAATCTCAATAACAAACAACAAAATAATTTATTCATTGATTTTACAAGTATGAGCATTGAATCTAAAGAATAACTATTCAATTCCACTCCATCATATAACTATATACTAAATATATATTTTCAAAATTAGGAAGATCACAAGATTTTAATTTTAGTTGTAAACATATGCAAATTAAATGAAATACTAGATGATAAAATTATTCATAAAATGTATGATTTCATTTCTCTACATTTCACTTCATGACCATTTAAACGTTGTGAATAGATAAATGCTACAAATTTTCAGATTTTTTTGCAAAGCCTTGCATTCATTTCAAGCTTCTATGTTTAAGAATGGTGTTTTTTTTAAATTGCATTAGTAAATTTTGGAGATCTACGGATTGTTTTATCTGATTAACTGTTTTCAACAAGGTTTACCTAGATTTCACAACGAAAAAAGTTCTATTCCTATATATAATTTCATAAAAAACCAACTATATGGCGTTTAAATGGTTATTATATAAATACGATGATTGGACATATCGCCTAATATTTTAGTATAGAAGTGATAAACCTTCGTAATTTATTAAATTTTATGCAATCCTAGTTTTATTACATCTATTGTTGAAGCACACTGATTAGATTTCATTGTTTATAATAGTGTTTGGAACTATTTTTTAAATGTCCTTTTTTATTTTTTGTCAGGAAATAAAAAGAAAATACTGTAACAAACTCATTACAGGATATCCTCATCCAAATTCCATTGATTATGGACATTTATGTTTATTTCCGTCAAGAATATATATATTCTTAGTCCATTTGTCTCGACAGGTGGCTCGAAATAGAGAGGTAAAATTTAAAATTGCTATTCAAATCTCAAATAATTATCAAAGTCTTATACATGATTCGGTTTTGTAAAATAATTTACATTGGCATTGGATGAGGGTTTGTAGTAAAATGAAGCTATTTAGACGTGTTTAACTTTAAATGAAATAAAAAGTTTTTGCATATCATATTGATACAAAGCTTTAAACATTTTGTTGTTATTCTTATTAAAATGGAAATAAAACTGATTAATTTATCTATTCATTATAGGATTAGTGTTTTTCTTTGATTGATCCCTTCATTAAAATGTTATCATTAAATTTAAACTCACAATTTTACAGTATAGTGCCGCGCGCTATATATTCAATTATATATTTTTAACCACATTGCAAATTTTGAAAATAATTGTTAATTTAGATTTTTTTTCTCCATTTGTACATTTATAAAAAGATATTTTTATAAACCTTTAAATTGTATGTAAACGAACTTTTTGTTATTCAATTTTTATGATTAAGCACAACAAATAGTTTTAAAATTTGAAATTATTCTTCAATATAATCTACTCATTATAATTAATTAAGTAGTAAGTGTATTTATATTCATTATATGTATGCATTACTATCATTGTTTAACTTATTGATGCGCGCGCACCATAACAGACAATTCATCCAAACTTTATTGTGTTAAAGTCATGGTTAAGCTGAGAAATGTATTTATCCTGCTTCTGCACATTGCATAGCTTGCGACTTTCAAATATTTGTAAGTGTAAGTGTTGTTATATCTACAAAATTTATCAATACATTTTATTTTCTATTTAGTATTTCTCAACTTTTTTGGCAGCGTAGGCTCTTTATGATTGTGTTTCTATCTTTGTGTACTTTCTGATAGGACTAGTTCATAGAAATAACACGAGTAGGTTTTGAATATTTAAAGTAAAGTAGATACTGTTTCCAAATAATCAATATATACATATTTAGGCATCCAAAAACTCAGTTTTAAATGGAAAAATATCTAATCTCTTAAAATACAATGTTCCATTAATAATTACTACATCAATGTTTTACTAAATGCAATAGAAACCAGTTATGATGAAAATCCCTAAGGCGTCTAAATGTACGTCACTAATGATTACAGAATAGGCTACATCATAAATATGTGTGAAATAAATTAGTACACAACATTATTAATTGCCTTTAATCATTCTTGCAATTTAAAATTCATTATGTAACCGCTGCTCCTATTAATTGTATTGATTATACTTAAATAGTATCCTTGTATCTTAATGTTATGTAATATCTGTGTTTTCAATAGAAATAATTCAATCGTAATAAGGATTAGTTAGTATTTTAAACGGTGAAGTATTAAAAACTAATAATTTGTAATTTTTTTTATCTTCAGATTGATTTATTTCAACGGCTGGATTCTTTAATAACAAACATTTTCTTTTGTGTAGTTAACCCGATGGCCAATAAGGAGCAAAATTGCATTTTTCAATATTTGTGTGAAAAAGGGAAGTCTAAAAGTTATGAGACTCGTTAATATACTAGACTGATTGTAGGATATTTAATATTAAGAATCATTTTAAAATTCAATTCAACATGGATCTATAATTTACCCCTTGTTAATCAAAGTCTATGCACTTAGACACACACTTAGATCATACATAAACTCACGTTATTCAATTTCATCCCTCTCAAAAGTGATTAAAATACTAATAAAATCAATCTAAATTGAATCATTTTTAATTCCATATTATTTTGCTATAGAAAGGGTTTACGTTGAAAAGTATTCAACAGCTAATCATTTTCTTTTATAAATGAAAATCGATTACACTGTTATCTATTGAGTGTTTATTTGTATTAAAGTTTGCGACTTCCGAGTAGTAATGTTTCAATAATAATGTAAATTAACAATTTTATTAGTTTTTTTGAAAACAAAACTTCTACTACATTGTATTTATGAATAAAATTAAAATGTTCAACGATTCCAATACTTTAAAACATAAATTTTACATTAGTTATATGTTTGAATTTAAAATTTATTACAAAATATGATAACTTATAACATATTAATAATTTGGCTCACGTTTTTGAAACAGAATTGCAGACATTTACACTGTATACCCAAACGTATGGAAAATATTTTTATATGTTCTATGTCAGTTGATGTTAACGTACGGGAAGCATATTTTTATGAATTATGCCGTGGGTGAATGCATGCGAAGTTTCCCTGTGCATAAGGTGTTAATATCGAATATTTGCAAAAGAAAATGTTTGGCTTGTTTTGTAAATTTCATGTTAATAATTTTTCACAAAGATAGAAATTATTTACGCGACAAGAAAAATACACATTTTTCATGGTAATTAAAATGCAATACTGATCAGTTAAATAATTATAAAAATTGACTCTCAAATATCACTATAAGTGTTCCGATCAATAATTTATTTAAAAATATGACAGTGACTTCCATATTCCTGTTTTTTATGTGTTTAATTTATTCATTACTCTGATAAAACCTCAAAATGTTTTCCAAATAATAGCATATGTAAAATATCATTGCACTCTCAGCTATTGATACTAAAATTTAAAAATTGCTTGCCTGCTATTGCCGAATTTCCGTTACATTTCAATGCGATGTATTATTTAGGAAAATACAGGGTATCATTTTTTTGAAAAAACAAAAACATTCTCTTCACAAATTACAATGAAACGTAGCCATCGGGTTAATAATATCATATTTTATATTCTCAACTCTTCTTGATTGTAGCTTAATGATTATTGTATTTGATAATTTATAAATAATAATGAGTGTCTATGTTGATGGGCTATGAATTTTACTAAAATTTATAATCAACTCCTTGAATTGAAAAGAAGATAGATATTATCGTTATCTATTATGATCAAAATGAAATGTTTTATGATTATCAAATTCATAATATGCGATTTTAGCCCATTAGCTAGGAAACCATTAATATGTTTACTCACTGGCGTTAATAAAAATCATTATAATCAAGAAGACATTTTATAAGCGCTATTTAGGTATAAGGTAATAAAAATAGTAATGTGTTGTAGCTGCGGATTTTTTGAAATTCTTAATATGTTATAAGGCGTATAATTAGCTATTATTGCTTTGATTATTGTTGCGCATTTCCAATATTCTTGGATGAAATCTCCATAATGGTAAAATGTTTAGTATATGTCAGAATGAATGTGTTAGCAATTTTTTAATTTTGGTATTCAAATATTTTGTTTTAGCATTCGAGTAGCACCCTGTGCATCAATAATGCTAATTTTTATTGTACGAATGATGGTTAAATTTGTAAGTTATTCATTTAAGGTTGAAAAGAGACTACAGATGGTAAGGAACAAGTTTATTGATCCGTAACTTGTGGAATGGTATAAGGCAAAATTTGTCATGTATTCTTCGTCATTAAAAATACATCATTTATTATTCATTCAGTGTAAAATGTTGTTTTATTGAATAATCCCCATTTCAAAAAGCTTAAATCAATTGGAAATCCCTCGCTAGTTGAATGTTATAAAAATATCTTATTTGTTTCAGAAATAATTATATAAAGGGACATCCAAATGCGACGTCTAGATCTTTTCAAATTACATTAACCATATTGTTTTAGTAGAAGGTAGTATAATTTAATTTCAAGTATATTCAAACAAACAAACGATAGATTCATTGTTTTCAGGCAACATTTTTTTTAGTTATGAAGCTCATTGGATGGATTCGTCAATATGCAAATATCACATATGTAGGGTGTTATTCAGGAAAGATGTCACCCAAGAAAAGATACTTTTTGGCGTGCATTTTGAGCAGATGTAATCGTTGGACTGCATTTCTTAGAAGATGGTACTGGAAATGCTGTTACTGTGAATGCTGAGCTTTTTATGGCCACAATTGATTCATATTGATGTGTCCGATGTTTATTTCCAAAAAGACGGCGCTACATGTTGCACAACTCGAGAAAACATCTCGGTGTCACATTTGGATGACCCTATACGATGGAAGATATTCTATATTTTTATCTCATGAAAAGACATTGCTACATTTCGACAATTATATTTATTTAAGGTATAATCTATTCTAATCCATTGTCTTGCTGAGGATTTTTTAGTTGAGTGAGTACATTCCCAATACTCAGAGCGACCAAAAACTATGGACAGACAATTTAAAAATTTCCCTGTGTTAAAACTGTGCTTCATATCTATAGCTCTAATATTTTCAATATATTTATTCTTTATTTTGGAGGATGAATATTTGTAAAGATGATCTAATTACATTATCTTTTGTATCACACTTAAATATTATAATAATGCTGAAATGCAATGATTTATGTTTGTATTTTACCGAATATGTGAGCGTTTATCTATTTAAAAATTTCCATTGCCTTTCAGTTGCTTTCAACTTCTATAGACATAGAAAATACTATATTGTTGGTGGCCTATTATTATTATTCATCATCATCATAGTGCAGCCACAAACCGTCCACTGCAGAACTATGGGCCTCTTCAATATCCATTCACAGGAAGGGGTTACATCCATCTCGTCTGTATCATACATTCACCTCCTCACTCGCTTAATATTAAAGATAGCATTACCACCGAGTTTTATTTTGAACGCTCATCCAACGATTTCGCGACCGTCTCGATAGGGAGTGTGGGAGGTTTGTAAAGACAGTAGTTTTCTTAGGGAGACAGTGGAAACTACTCTAGACGACCTTTTTGACTCTACTGGAAAAGGCTCTCTGGAGTGTATAGAGTCCAGTCCCCCCTTTCCTCACTAGGGCGTTGCCGGGCTAGGGTGACGCCATACGTGACGCTTAAGTGCATCTCAGATTCGCTCCTACACCAACTGAGGGTGTCTCCCTGTCAACGTACAATTTACCTGAGCGAATTCGAGACTAAGTGGATCCTTTTTCTGGTTGACCCTCTCAGTTCGGAGATTCCAAAATGATATAGAAGTCAACTGTAGACAATGCTGTTTACGTTGCAAAGTGAAGATCTTCATATGCATCTCCTTGAGGCATTATAATTATTAATAAGCCTTTAATTAGAAAAATAAAATTTTACAAGGCAAAATGGTGTATCAATATACACAATTACATAAAAAATGGTTTAACAATTAAAATTCTAGATTACTATCCTTATCCTAATTACAAATATAAGTTATAGTTATTAATAAATTTTACTTATTATGAGTTATTTAATTTTGTATATATAGGGAGAAAATAGGAAACTTAAAGCCCCTTTGCGACATTCCTTAAAATCTATCTTACAAACTAAAAATAAATAATTCAATCAAACATATATCATTCATATATTGGCTCATGACTATCCACTATAGTAAAAAGTTTTTTGTGCATTTTGTACACGTATCTGAATTTATTGTTTTGTTTGCTGTAATCGCCGAGTGTTGATATGATTAGTGTGATTCGGAATTTTTGTGTGAAAACTGTATATTAGCTTATGAAAAAAATCCGTTATAAAAGGGAACTTAATTTTATTATGTATACGTTTAAGATTATTGTATGGAAAAGTGTCGAGTGCAATTTTTATGGCTTTGTTTTGTACGATTTGCAGTTTGTAGTAGTTGGTGTGGCATATGTGAAAAATGGAGTGCAGCGCCCCCATGGCTGCTAACCAGCGGGCTCGAGCCCCCGACACCTGTGCTCCCTACCTCAGTCCTCTGTTCAAAGTCACTCCCAAGTATTTCACTTGGGGTTTCCATTCGATTCGTAGTGAGTAATTTTTTATGAGGAAATGACAAAATTGATTGAAATTATATTTTTGTAACTGAAAAACACTCGTATGAATAGTAATAAAAATTATAGTTTGAAATATTTTTTTATAATCTTTACACTTGGTCTAAAAATAGTGTGTTTAACATTTACTGTTAAAAATTATGCATGCATTTCACATTAAAAAAAAGGTGTAAATTTCCATACTTTCGTTTTATTTCGTTATTCAAATGCCTCATATACCACAATAAAAGTCCTTTTATACAAACTATTGAGATGTTTGTGCAAATTTTTCTTAAAATTATTTGATATTTAGCTTATTGCGGAATTCAATATAATATTTGCATATTTAATGATTGTCATCCAGTTATTATTGCTCGTGATTTATTTATGTAATTTAACGGCATTCTTGTTGTCATAATATTCAAATCATATTTATCATCAATCAAATAATATCTGAGAGGGTTAATTGTGTGTTTAAAGTATAAACAGTGTTAATATCATAATGATTTATTTAAATTCAATTTACATATAGTTATTATTCATACATTTTGCAGACGAGAACATATACAAATTCACATGTCTAAAATATTTGATATCATGTAACAATTTGTTTTCAGTTAACTATCTCTTTGAAATAAATACAATATTATTGCTAATGTTCGCTAGGATGTTTGGAATTCAGACGCGCATGCCGCGCTATAATGATTGCTTACACACTGAACTACTTGCAGGATCGTAATCAGTTAGACATGACTAGCAAGAGGTGCCTAATAATTAATAGTTATTTCAAGTTATGCTTTTCCACATGTATGCATATAAAAATATAGACAGAATTGTATATAGTTATATTTTAGGTTGAAGACAATTCACAATAGTTTGAGCAATAAAAATTGCCAAAGCAACCACAGAAATAAAATAATGTGTCTGCGTAATTTGTATAACATGTTTGTGTGTGTATGTGTGTGTGTGTATGTTTGTGATTGTCGTTATTTATAAGATGGGAAATTTACATTGAAAATGTTCAAACAATAACAGGTGTAAGTATACTCTAAATAATTAATAACAAACTTAAAAATTGAAAGATTGGCAATTTTTACATTGCTTTTATTTCTTTTGTGTTGCTTATTTTATATTAAGGAATCATAGTCTTTTATTTTTTTGCATTGCATTCTTCAAGGATTTTGTGATTTGCAATAGCTGACTTTTTTCAATTGGAATAGCTTAAATAAACGATAATAATATTGGTAGCATATTTTCTCACTTATTGATTTTTTTGCTTTCAATAATAGTAACAAAGCATATTTTTACATAGACACATTTGGTTTTAATTTCTTCTATATTCTAGAATTAAAAACTCCCCTATTTTTAAATTTATTGTATGATTATATGTATTCATACTAACTGATCTTTGGTTAATATTTAGGATATCGAGAATAGAATTTAGATGTATATCAAAATGAACAACAGGAGTATGTATAGTTTTAAAGTTACTGTTATAAAACTTGAGTGAGCATATAGATGAAATGTAAACAATAGTACAATTTTGTGTATTTATGAAATGAATTATTAAACAATACAAGCTAATATTATTGCAGTAGCATGAGAATATTTAACTAAATATCTTGTAAATGTTAAAAGTTATAATATTATCATAAATGAATATCAAATAGTATAGCTAATGAAATAGATTCCCATTATATAGCCTCCACATACTACTTAAACTAGGTGCATAATGATAAACATTATTCGGTCTTGGGCTCAAAACATTAATGTACAACTCCATTATGAACACATCTATGTTTTTTTTTATGAAAATTGCTAAATCTGACAGTAACCTTACTCTCATAGATTGTTCATTAGATTTCTATCAAACTTACACGAATATTTATTTATTAATTTCATTATATACAAAGCCCTCAAAGATTGTTATGTATCAAAACTGAATATTCAGTTGTCTAAGTTACATATATATAATCTAATCGAGTACTTATAAATAAGAAAGCACTTACAGGTTGTGATAATGAGTAGATACACAAGTAGTGCTACTTTTGGAAAAATAGAGAATATCCAAAATAAAATTAAAAAATACACAGCAATGTTGCTTTTGAACTGAAGCTAAACGAGAGAATAAATCAACTGCCAATGCGGTCACTAACAAATTGAGTAAGTGTTTAAGTTTTTTTAAAGAATATTAATCAAAATATAACCATTTGGGGATGATAACACGTTCAAATGCCATTCAAAATTAGAAAATATGTTATGTACATTTTTTTTATTCTACAGGCGATCTTTACTTATGTATATGTGCAATATTAAATTCTGGGAATTATTAATCAATTACATATGGAATTTTGTCAAAATGCACATATTATTACATATATAAGCAAACATTGTCAATTTTTTTTTATAGAAGAAGACATCAGTACAGCAATAAATGCAGAAGGCCATACTAAATAGAAGAAAGACAAACATCAGGTCGCAAATGTTATTTACAATTCCTACCTATTTCATAAAACAAATATCAAAATTAATAATATATAGATTATAATATATATATATATAAACATAATATAACAAACGTTTGATTCATTAATTAACAAACCAATCCTTCAACAATAACGCACAACTGATTATGTTCATAAGAAATATAATATTAAATTTAATTTTCATATAGTATAAAACTAAGAATCAGTTTTGTATTCAAGTATGAGAAAAGTAAAAATTAGGAACAATTTTTATCATAAGTTTATAGAGAATATTTGCATAACATACGGATACATGTTGTCATTCAATTTTATATATTTTCAATGTCTTTACATTAGGACAAAGTCGAGTAGTAGATTAAGGCTAAAAGTGGTGAGAATTTTTAAAACATCTAATCTGATCTGAGTTTTATATGATCGTATCTAGATTATAATTCTTCACTGATCACAGTGGCATTATATTTTGATGAACGATTTCAATGTTTAAGATTATTCAGTACGCTTAGTCCTAAAGTTGTAGTAAAAATATATTACGTTACAAGTCAAAGAGAATACGCGGTGAACCTTAACATTAGCCATTGAGGGATCATACACATTATGGTGCAAAACAAACTGTGTTAGTATCTGATAAAACAAGAAGAGAGGTGCTCTGTAAGATCATGAATATATATCTAGCCTGAATTATGAAAGCCCTCAACTGGCCGCAATGCACGTCTGTCTGTTATGGCATTGTTAAATTGTTTCACATTTCTCTATATTATCCATGAAAATGTAATTGACTCAATATTAACAGATTCTGTATAGACATTGCGAAAACTTATAATAAAATTGTCTTTTAATAATATATATTTAATAAATTAATAACATCAACTTAACATTAAAATATTGAGATTTTTTTGTACGGCTTATTTGCATTTGTGACTGAATTGCTTGTTTATACATAATAATGCAACAATGATATACATATAATTTTGTCGCCCTAAAACTTTCCTAGTGAGACTTACTTAATATCAAACGTTTAGCCTTTTATACTTTATTACATTCTTATGTCGTATCGGTATTGATTTCAATCAAATATTTAACAATAACACACTGTTGGTACAATATTATTAATATGTATTTTTCAATCACTTCATGGTAATCAAAAGAAATTATAATATTAATTAGACTATGATCAAACGTAGATCAACCATCATAGCAATATTTACAATTTATTTTGAGAAATCGATTTGATTTTTATTCATCTACAATCTGTAACCAATCTATTAAATAATACGCATAGAATTTATGAAATTATAAACGGAAATTATTATATTATTGATAATAAATTTTAACATGAATTGATTCTAATTAACATTTTAATTTAATTTCATTTCAAAAGAATCTGAAATTATTTAACAGCCTTCCTATCTAATTTCCTACTTGTAGAATATGCTGCAATGCTCGAGTCTTTCTCGACTTTTACTATAACAGATACATATTAACGACAGTTATTTCACACTCTGTAACGTCATACTCTGCCATCGGATACTGAAAATTACCACTTTTTCGACAGGATTAATTAGTATTACCGTTATGAAGATGTGTGTATTAGAACCATATTATTTGGAGCAATAATTTAATGTGTTGTTTACATTTTTTATTCAATTGTGGGTAGAAAAAATACAAATTGGGTTCATGTTGAATCCTTTTGCTGACTTGTATAGTGGGAATAATTAACAATACAAGCAAATAATATTCCATTTCATACTGCGAAGATCACAGATATTTTTAGACATTAGATTATAATTTAAGCCGATTGATCAATTTATCATTTTCGTTTCGGATTGACTAAAGACCCAATTTAAATATTTATTGTAGAGATTGAATGAAGTTTAACATTGTACAACTTTAGTAAGGTATGAAAATAAAATATAAAGATGCTAATGAATAGTTATTGATATCATAATATATTACCTTTTGAGTTATCAAGACATGTCTTATCTTTAATATAAAACATTAACTTCAATTTCACTGGGTGGTTAACGGCAACTAATTTCACTGCTTTTTTTTTAAAGGAAACATTAAATATTTCAAATCCTATTCGTAGATTGATAATAAAATTTAGTAATAATAATGTTATGTAAAATAAATAATCCTCCAGAGGGAGAAATGCTTTAAGAATGAATCATTAAATAAAAAAAATATGTATAAAACTAAAGGACCAATGGTATTCAATGCTGTTCAAATTTAAAAGTTTCTCTTAAAAAGTTTATTTTTATATATTGAAATACTAATAAAAAATATACCTTACATACAATGATATATAAGTATATATAAAAGTTCAATCTTGTAAATTCTCATATTGTCAGCACTACTTGAGATGATAATTTTTTAAACTGATGAATTTTCATATAATCCAGTTGATTATATTGTATAATTAGGACTTAACTAATTGGTCATAGAGATTTTGAAATGCTAAATTTATTTTTTACTCAAGCATTAGTTGCGTTTTACCACTCAGTGAAGTAAATAAATGAAAGCGATACATTTTTGAAAGGTAATTTTATCTATGTATTTGTAAAGTAAATTCGCTAAATATAGTAAAATATATATGAATAAATATATGTAGTGCTGTCTAACAATAAAACAAATTGATTATCTAGGAAAAGGTTATCATTTTTCTATATTCTGAAAAACAAGTACATAAACTATACATATGCAATGTTTAGGGTAAATAAAACTTTTTCAATATTCTGAAATTAGCTCGACTATCTTACACGCTTAATGCCGAAGTGTCAGCTTGTTCAAGCATTCGATTCTTTTAAGTCCTGAAGTCTCGCCAGTTGGTCAGGTTCTAGCTCATCTGGTATACTAGCTCTACCTCCTTGTACCTGCTTGGGGGGAGATTCTGGCGATTCAGCTACCGATGAGAGAATCGGCGGTTCCTCGATCGGTTCGGGCTCTTCTGGCATTTCTTCTGCGACTTCTTCGTCCGGTGCTGGTGGAAATTGGCGGTCAGGCTCTTCTGTTACGGGAGTAGCCGCAGTAATAACTATTTGGGCCACGCCCAACCCGAATTCTGGCTCTGCTGGGGGTGGTTCCGGACATGTTTCTACTTCCAACATTTCTTCTTCCTGTTTAATATAATCAATTATAATGATTATTACAGAGATTTTAAAAATACATAAATTCATGGCATGGCGCAGCGGTTCTTGAACTTATACAGTCCGCGGATTCCCTATTGAGCAAAAATTATTTTGCGTTATAACAAACGTTTTTTTTTGGCGGATCCTCAATATTTCGCATAGTTTTTGAGACTTACTTTTTCAAACAAACAAACAATTCTTGGTCAAAATAGATCTTATAATGTTTTTTGTTAATAATTCCACAAAAATATCTTGTTTAAGTATAGATACATGTTTTATTTTTTCGCGGAACCCCAATAATGGTTTCGCGGACCCCCATGTGTCCGCGAACCCCAATTTGGGAGCCGCTAGCATGCGATTGCGTATACATATGGCAATTAATACAATACCTATTTATATTTGGAAGAGGAACTAGGTGACCAAATGTAGTGAAGTATTGTAATATAATAATATAATTGCTATGTAAATTCTGGCTTAGATTGAACAAATGCTATAGAATTGTTTAAAGCAGCGCTTTTTAAACGTATGTAGTCCGCGGACCCCCTCTTGAGCAAATTTTTTTTCGCGGATTCTTTCTTGAGCAAATTTCTTTTTCGCGGACTTCCTCGTGAATTATTATTTTTTTGACAGACCCATCCCAACCCTTGTAACCTATTTTTTCCAACAAACAAACATTTCTTGGTCATAATAGATCTTTTTACCTTATTTTCTGTAAATAATTTGTTTTGTTGTATACTCTCGCGGACCCCAATTTAAGAACCGCTGGTTTAAAGCACCAAAAACGTTTTTGAAATTCTTTTTTGTGATAAAATAGATAGTGTGGTTGCGTATTATGAATGGTAAATATTTTACAGCCAGTATTTATAAAATGAATAAATTAAAATCTACAAAGCTATTTTTTTTCTTTATAAGGAGTTTACGTTAATTATAGTTAAATAAACGTCGTCTACTTTCGATATAAGGTGGCTAGGGCTCTAGTAGACGTGGCTAAAGTTGTAACCCGGGAACTTGATCAAAATATTGCAGGTTTGTAGGAATAAATACACAAATAATGTCGCTGCCTCCTGCCACTAATTTATGGTAATATCTATACATTGACGCTTTCATAATTAAAAATAGATTGTTTAAGAAATATAATACGGCAATGCCTTCGTTGGTTATTTTTACACACAAGTCCAAATGTAAATGATTTTCTCGATGATATATCATAACATTTAATAGTATTATAAATATAAATAAATAAATACCTCGTCGTCGAAAACCAGAGTCGGTACTTCATCCACTGAGCAATAAATAGAAGTTAGAAATCATTTTAGAACAGATTTACATTTACCACTCTAATAATGGGTCGTATTCTGGTGCTTCATAAATTACCTGTAATTGCCACCGAAGGGACTTTACTTTGGAATTGCGAACCGTAATGCTCCTGTTGGTCGCGACTTAACTCCAAATTGAAGCCATTTTCAGGCGGAGGAGGCGGTGGTAAATCCGGAGGAGGCGCACCCGGTTCTTCGCTACTCGACTTGGGAGGCTTTTTTACTTCCGAGTATACTATAAACGTTTTGATTTAATAAGATATTTTTTTAAATACTCAACAATCCAATTTTTAAAATAATACTTACTGTCTCCATTCAGTTCAGGAGCCTGATCAAAGCAGGGAGTCGGTTGCGTGACTATTACTTCTGCCGGTGCTAGAAGAAATCCAGGTGGTGTAAATACAGGCGGTGCTGAACTTGGCGGAGTCCAATCTTCTCCACCACTCAAAGGTTCACCGTGCTTTAAACAAATTAAGATTTAGACGAAATTTACGTTATTTACAAATCATCAACGCAAGCTTCCGACGATACCTGATCACATTCTTCTACAACCAACGATGGGAAATTTCCTTGACAGCCTTCAATCTCTCCGCACCACCAACCGTCATCTACGTCGTGTGCACATTTATTGATGATTCGTATGATCTATCCAAAATTAATTTATCTAGGTTAATAACACATTCATTATTTTTCTTAATCTTAACACATTCCCGTCTGGTTACGCATAACATCGTTTTCGATTTAACGCCTTTAGATTTCGTTTTTTGGGGTTATCTTAAATTGCAGGTCTATGCATATAAACCGCAAACAATTGATACCTTCAAAGTCAACATAACTAACACTATATAAAACAAATTCTCTGACTGAGGATATAAGGTTTATGGATATAAAATTTATGACTGATACCTGTCCTTCTTCGAAGGTCAATTCATCAGAAGCAGTTGCATTGTAATCGTAGAGAGCACAGCAGTAAAGAGCTTCTGTACCATTTGTGGTCGCTTCTGGGAACGATGGAATCTTATTCAAAATAGCAGTGGGCGTCTGCTCCTCCTGTTGCTGCAGATTCTGTTGCTGGGCCAATGGAACAGAGATGACGGAAATTTGATCGGGAGATTGACCAGCATCCGGATCTTCTCCGTCCACCGTGTAGTCAACGGAAGAGAACGATATTTGCGTAACCAATCCTGGAGTGGAAGCAGTCTATCCGCCGGAATAAAAAAATATAAAATTAAAGCAACTAGCTTACATTATAATAATATAAAGTGATCTTAGAATTTATCTCATAGCGAGAACACCGAGAGGATACAAGGTAAGACGCTTCTAATATTTGTCTTGACCACTAATGTAATGAAATACTACGCTATGAATGCTGTGAATGAATATACATATTGATTAATAACATACTAGTCATAATCGATGAAAGTGGTTTATAAAATATCTAAGACCCTTATTCAGAACCATTTTGTGTATTTTGCATTTCATAGCCAACAGATGACACTCTTTTACAATGCAATTTTTGGAAAATAAGTTTAATATTTATATAATTCAATTTATTAATGCTAAATATCATGCTAATAATATGCATATTAATAATAGCATAACTTTTAAATTTGCTTCATTATATCATTATTAATATGAATGCAAAATATGATCAAACTTCAATTGCAGAGAGCTATTCATAGATGGCACGAGTTGCATATAAGGCTTTTATAAACTTGCATTCAAACTTTATAAAAGTTATGAACTTGCATTCAAACTTTATAAAAGTTATAGAAACTTTCAATTATTGCAACAACACGTTGCAATAATTGAATTTGGCGCCAATATTTACTCTCGAGCATCGGATTGACCAACCGAAATTCCCAAACCACTTTTGAATGGATTATAATATACAATGCGCATTCAAAGTACATGGATCTTCTTCAAATTGATTTTTTTAGCATAAGTATCAAAACCATATTTTCTTCAATTTTGACCCGAAATCTGCGCCTGTATTGATGCGCAATTATTCAACAAACTTGACTGAAAATCTTTCCTACATCAACAATCTCAACACACAACGTGCAGAAAATGCATGCAAATAGAATAGTGCTTGTACCGCTTTCTTAATTCTACAAAGAGACAATGAGATGAAAACGAAGATTATTGGTGCACACGAATATAAAATACGAGACCTTATTTCGAGTCTTCCCATATAGCATATTTTCATGACAATAATTACATCAAATATGTTATTTTCTATATGCAGTTCGGATAAGGTTAATGGAATAGGAGCAACAGGAATAATAGCATTTATGAGGAGGATAGATAACAACTGTTGCAGATCAGTTTTGACTCATATGTTTCATTATTTATATTGTCAGAATCTTCAATTCCTAGATAGTTTTAAAATTAATTACTAACAATTGTACATTGTGATCATCAACAGTGACAATTGGATTGTAGGTGTTTATTGGGTGGATGATTAAGTAGGAAATTACGAAATTATCACGAGCGTTTGCATGGGAGATTGAATGCAGACTTCCACGAGGACCCTATACTCTATCGCGCAAATAGCTTAAAATTTAACCCCTCGAAGGCATATGCTTTTAATATGTATATATAGGCCAGGTTTAGCTACAGTTAAAGCTTCTGTACCCTTGGTCCAAGATCGTTTACGTTGGATATTCTCATAGAGTATCCAACTTTCATCTCCAGTGACAAGTCTCTTCAAAAAAGGTTGGCTATTATGTCGTCGGAGAAGAAGATCGTATGTTGAAATACGCTGAAGTATATTTGAGTCAGTCAGTTCATGAGGAAGCCACACATCTGAACGATTGATGTAGCCCAATTTTGTCAGATGATTATGGACGGATGTTCGTGGAATTTTTAACTTGTTAGCTATTTTGCGAACAGTATATCGCGGATTTTCTTCAACCATGGCTATGATTAGATCTGTGTTCATTTGCGAAAGAAACTTATGGGACAACCTAATATATTTAATCACTTAAGCGTCAACGACTTACTAGTCGCTATGTTTTTTGATAGGAAACATAAATGTATGCCTAAAATGATTATGCTAGAGACGCATATTGGTGAATCCAAAATTTTTTTCTTATTCTAATGGATCTTGGTGTTTTCATTTTATTTTTAAAGATATTCAACAGAGGTCATCAGGGCTGCCCATTGAATGATCTTTGTTAGGTAATTGAATCTATTTTAGAATGCTTTGCTCAGAATGCCTCGTTAAATTCTTATTGGTATCATTAGTAAATTGAGATAATCCTAAAAAAAATATTTTAAATTTTAATGGCGTGTATACAGGGTGTTTTGCACATGGACCCACTATAGGAGGTAGGATAGGATTTATGATAATTATTTTTGCAAATCATCCGGATTTGAGTCCAGGTTTTAATTATCTCTAATTTGAAATAGTGCTATCTTGGAAGAGCATTCGAAAAATGGCATCGTTATTTAAATCGTACTTTGTCACAAAGATGTCAGCAAGAAGTTGTGCTAAGTCGAAACAACACCAATCTAAACAAAACGTGAACATTATGATCGTATGCATTACAGAACTAAAGACAGACAGACAGACAAGCAGGCAATTAGAGGGTTAGCAGGCAACACCGACCTGGGTATTTGTTTCCGGAGCGAACTCCTGCAAAATAAACATAGTGAAGGGCATCCAAAAAACACTCATGAAAAACATTATCTTGGTAATATAACAATTTAGACGATCCAATGTCTTCGATTGCTTTTCGAGTAGACTTTCAAAGAAATTCAAGATATAAAGATAGTGTCTAAAATCCTCTCAAAAAACGATCGAGACCTGGAAAAAATATATTGTAAAGATGCGCCAGGATCGAAATCATTAACGACAGCTATTATCGACGATTCAATAAATAATATACAATAGAATATCTTAGTTTTTATTGATATTTAGGAGTGAATGTAATGCAATGGTTCCCAAAATAGATACGATGGCGTTTATTATTTTTTTATGCAAAAATTTTGATCATATCCTAATTTAAAACGCTCACTTCCAAAACTTTTAGAAATATATCTCGGAAAGATGTCATATTTTAGAATGTAAAATCGAGTACACGTGTTTCGTAGTTTGAGCTTTCTCTCGAAAGCTCACAATTATGACTTGCATTGGGCAATATTTTATGTTAATTTCCCTCGAACTTGTAGTGCCTTCTCTCTGTTCTGGTAATTAAACGAGCAACGCCAGTTATCCTAACAGAAACTGATAAAATGTAAGATGATCTGTAGTTAGACCCACGTAACTAGCACGTATAATTGTATAATGTTTACATGCTCATTTCACAATGAATAATAATCAAAATTGTCTGGGATATGATAAAAAATCCTCATGTTATTCAGGAAAGATATCTACACGCCAAAAAAGTTACTGTTTGGTGTGCACTTTGGACAAATGGAATCATTGGGCCACATTTCTTCGAAGATGGTACTGGAAGTGCTGTTACTATGATTGATGAGCGATACCAATCAATGTTAATGTGATTTTATGGCCACAATTGAATCATATTGATGTGTTTAATGTCTAATTCCAGGAAGGCGGTTCTACATTTATGTTCGTTATACACACATTTCTCAGATAAGAAGTTAAGATAGATATTAAAAGCCTGATCAAAGATCATAATTGACACTGAACTACTGTATTTTATCATATTATAAAATGTGTAGTTTTGAGTGCAAAGTTTTGGAACCATTTCATCAAAAATTATACAATCGATATTATATTAAATTAGACCTTTGAAAAATGAGAACCTAAATTGGCCTTTAATTATGTAGCTACATATGTTGATGATGATTCAGTACAAATTAAAAAAATATAATTGTGGTATTATTAAGCATTCCCTATATTCTCCAGCATTTTTTCCTTATGGTTATTAAAAATGTGTATTCAAAAAGATCCTTAATAAAAATCTTTAAGTTTCACTTCAGCTTTTGTTTGAAAGTCTAGAAGGCTAAAATATATTTTTATTAAAATGAAAAATATGCTCACGAATAATATTTTTTTAACTTAAATTAATAAATACGTCAAAACTTTTGCATTATAATGGATTTTGCAGAGCCATACATTTTTTTCAAATGATATAATTTGTTGATCTGTTGATCCCTCACACACATTTTAATATTATTTTGAGAATCATTGTTGTATTACGTAGTAAATTGTAGCATTTTGTTATTAAACATTTATGGGGAACACAAAGGGTACACATTTTCGACATTCAACGACTCACAAAAAGATTCATGAAATAGCACAACGATGACGGTAAAGCATGGAAAATAATTGAATAACTCGAATACATGGAGGCTTTTAACACTTTTGAGCTAAAAATATTAATCGAATAAATGCAGCGTCAGACGTTGTGAAAATTTGCCCCAGACGAACTTTCATGGCGTTCAGCAAATTGAGCTGGTGACACTGTAAAACTATTAACGCCATCTCATACAAATATAATTCGATTCATTAAGTGTTTAGCCCATAAATATCAGTTCTATAAGTTTTTTATTTGATTATAAAGTGTAAGGTGCATAATTGAATCCTCCGGTCTCTATTATGTATGAATAAGAACTAACTCTACTTCTAAATTCGATGTCAAATTCATTATCAAAATTTGCACGCTCGACTAATCGTATCAAATAGTTAAGTATGTAAAGTGCATTTCCGCATTCAATAAATAAGTATAGACAAAATTCCAAACGAATACCGATCAATGAAATATATCATATTTGACCATGGCAAAATGGAAACATTTAATTATCTAATTGTAATTTAAAGTAAACTTGTTGAAGATCAAATGGTTTAAGTACCTTATATGAAGTTTCGATTGATGTTGACTTGAAAATATTAAATTGTATCATTTATATGCAAAATATTTTAGAACACATTTTGAGTCCAAATATACCAATGTTTTTTTGCAAGCACATATTGTTTGTTGTTCAAGCACATATTGCAGCGAAAGATTAATTAATGATCTTATAACGAATGCTTGATTGATGTGTTGTTAATATTGAAACATCAATTAGAATTTCTAGGGCCATCCATATCCTAATTGATGCGCATCCATCGATCGGTATTGTTTGTGCGATATTTTCTTCAAATTTTTAAATAGTTTTGATTTATAAAAAATAAGATCAGATAGAGAAGGTTGCGTCCATTAAGCAATCGATCGCGATTTCTATAATGCAATCGGACAAATTCATAAAACTGCATAGGATAAAATCATATAGAACACCCCGAAAACATAACCACATGCACATGTTGCTAAAGAAAATTACATCTCCGCAAAGTCCAATCCTTTTTTTTAATGTAATGAAGCTTTATTTACACGGGGCAGGGATAAAATTGGTGATTAAATTATACATTTACAACTATTGAGTTCGAATTTGCCAGTAAAATATTTACTTTGTGTTTTTAACCAATGCAGATTATTAGACCTTAACGAAATTTGCATCGATGCAGAATAGTTTTGGTTTGGTTTGGTTTGATTAAATATTAATTTTTTTGGAAAAAAAAAAAAAAATTTAATGCGTGAAAAATTGCACGTCGAAGATGTTAAAAAATAACAATGCAGATCATGAAAGCTGCATTATTATGCTGTAAAGATAAGATGATCATTTTTCCATCGATAGAATTTTCGCTTGGATCCAATAATAAATTACTTCTTATTGGTTCAAAAACATTATTCAATCTTTCAAGTCATTATTGTCAAAATTGTATGATTGTTTCAAATAATAACCTGCTCTTCCCTGTCTACATCCAGATAGTTATGAGGGACGAAGCCTTCCTGGCCGCGGTAGTTGCGAGCGCGAAGCCATCCATCGCCATCACCTTCACCGATGACTTCCAACTGCTCGCTTTCGACGATGCTCAGTTCATCAGGATGTTGAGCCTAAAAAATGCTTAACAAACTTAATTACGTGTCCCTTACTTAAAAAAATGAATAACACAAACAGTGTAGGATATATCAGTTTAATTATTTTTCCACGTCGTAGAGAGACATTTATAAACAGTTCACTGCATGATCATTATTATTATAAAAAACATTAGGTCTTGCTCTTTTGAATGGATGCTATCCCACCCTTATTTAGAATAACTGTCGCTTCAGGGCGTGTGTTTCAAATAAAGAAGTTTCCCTGCCTTATCCTAGTGAGAATGCTCAAAACTTTGGATTGGCTTCAATTTCTGAAGCTATGCGATCCTCATCGATAAATTTAGAAGATCCACTTCTTGGTTTGTCTACTGAGGAAAAAATGCGCGATGTTAGGGCATCCATTGTCTTCGGTTGATTGGCGATTGTTTGCACTCTCAGATCTTTTAGCTAGTTATTGGTGATTTAATTTTAGATAAAATCGGTAGCTAAGTTCTAAATATGCTAGTGCCGTTGTCTCGTCCATTGATTGTGAAGGTTCTTCGTTTTTTCGATTTCTATCGTTTCTCTCGCAATTATATTGCTGAAGTTTTCGATAGTTGCTATGATGATCGTTCTTCATAACATGTTCGGTTATTGCCGATTTGTCATTCAATTACAAGACTGCGTTCTGATGTTTTCACCCTATGGGTGATCTGTCTACTGGTTTGTTTAATATACAACATGATATAGGTTGCGCATTGGATATCATAAGCTCTTTGATATTCGTTTTTCACTTAGTCGGAATTATTGGGACACAACATCTTCTTTCCTTTTCAAACTGAAGCTTCGATAATGTTCTTCATCATCTAGTTTACTAAAAGCCTAGGAATGTACATACTGTATATTCCTAGACTTATGAGATAAACAGCGCGCACACATCCATTTTATATATATAGATGAGATAGAAATACGCTTTTATTGAATATGCTGCAATGGAATTGAATACCGTTCAAAGCGCGATTTACAACATAAGAATTCCTAGAATTGTCGAGATGAAAATGCTTTGCACATTTTCTTTGCATGTTACTTTAATGCAGTGCTATTTTCCCTTTGACGACTTATTGTACGTCAACAATATTCCATTTCGATTACGTGGAATATAATATTTTATAGATAAAAGATATTTAGTAAATACACGGATAAACGGCAATGTTTCAATTGCATTGCTTTATCATATAATATAAATTTATGGCGACATTTCAATGCTATTCGGAACATATCGAAGAAAAATATTAGCGGAGTACTTTACAATATAAAACGTAATACTAACCGTGTATGAGTAAACGGCTGTGCATTTGTAAGTAACAGTTGGTTCGATAGGTTCACTCTCGGCCGAAACTGCAGATTCTTCAGCTTGTGCACCCCAATCCACCCTCGTGGGATCTTCCCAGCCTGCTGTTAATTGTTCTATGCGCTTTCTTTCAGTTTCCAGCATTGCTGTAATCACAACTTCGTCTTTAACGAAGATAAACAATAAAATATTAGCCCATTCTTTCTTATAAAAAATATAAAATCTAATCATTTATTTAGCTATTTAAGCATCTTAGCTATCTCTTATTGACACATTGAGAAGCAGCCATTCCATTTTTGGATTAAACTAACTAAGAAACTTTTGTGTTTAAAATTTATTCGGCTTCATCGTGGTAATTAAACAGTAGGGGATCCAATTTATTTTTTAATTATCTTCTGCGTAGACCATTTCTTAGTAAAATTGTTTGTTAGATGAGTTAGATCACAGCGTGGGAGTATTTGATCCACGAATCCAAGACACAACCATAAGCCTGTACGTAATTTATATATAAAAAAATAAATAACAATATTACTTAAAAACACTTATTTAAAATCATCTATTCTAAATTTGGTTCAGAGAAACTGTGAGTTTAAGTTGGGGAAGTGCGAATCTATGAAAGCTCTGAAAAAAATGGCCATGATAAGACATTCATATTATATTCAGGATCATTATAAACTTTAAAACTCATCAAAGAATTATGGAATGTTTTGAAAAATTTAAAACACCAGGGAACATGATATAATCCAAAAGAATTTGATATCTCCACGCAATTATTAGCATTTGTATTAGTACTATAGTTCAAAAATTGATTTTTCATGGATTAAATGGATGATGATAGTCATTCAAGCGTATTTTATCATAAAAAATGATGTTATGTCGAATGTTTGATAGCACTTTTTTTAAATTAATAATAAAGTGCCTGAAGCTAACAGGTTAATATAACCCGATATAACAGACATATACATAAACAGAAATACGCAACAGTGTAAAACAATATGACAGGGGATGGTTCAGGGAGATTCTCCCGCTCCACCATGGCTGTGTAAAAGTTGCTGGGGGAATTGGGAATTGGGGCTAATATGTGATGAATTTGATACAATTGATTTAGCGGATCCTTTATGGGAATATTTAATATTTATTGACCAACATATTGATGTCCACATAGTTGTTAAGTAACAGTTTAATTAGCTTGATTTAACCCCTTCAGTTGATTATAGACCAACGAGAATCGCTGCGATTGTAAGCGAATCAAATGATAGATTTGAATATCTGATAGATCCGTGGATGTGTGTAGATATATTTACGTGACAATTGAACACTTTTTGTAAAATGGTTGGTTTTCATGCCGAAAGATTTAATTGTGCAGTGATATTGGCGTGAATCTATAAGTACGCAGAAATGTGCTATTTGTCTGAATTATAGTAATATTTGTTTCTAAACTATAAAACTTTGAATTAGTCAATGAGTATATTGCCAGCCTTACTAGCATTTTTTATAGAAAAATCTACCCAAACATACCAGGGCAAATCAACAACGAAAATTCAAATACGAGTATAAAATCCAAAAGTACGTACTATTTAAAAATAACGTTTAGGTGGTGTGAATACGTGACGTAAGTACGAATGTTTGACTGAATAGCCAGTGCTTTAAACCGTTATGTTTTTAAAATAACAGTTTGCCGGTTATATATAATTTTAGGTAAAATATTAGCAAAGAGGTTTTTAACTTCCTTTTTTATCTACTTACTTAAATTAGGTAAATAGACAAAAATGATTGATCTAATTTTATAGTTTGTAATCAAGAAAAGGGATGCAATCCCAAAGATAAAATTTAAGCAGTTTATATAAATAAGTATATGCTTGACACATTAATTTATAATAGCATATTATTAAAATGAAGGGTAACTGTTATTTGCTTATTGGATGCTGTCGAAGAAAAAAATTGGCAAAATATTTTCATTTTTTGTTAAGAGCCAATACCATAATAAAAGAGAATATCTAACAATTCTATTGCATAATGTAAAAAGATAATTGTGAGCTTCGAATCGTCGGTATTCAAGCAAAAAAAATATTTTTTGGATTCAAAATGCTTTCGGAATGGGGACTCACCATCTGCTTCTGCCTCAGGGACTTCTTCGTCTTCAGCAACTGGTGTACTTTCGACCTCTGCATTATCACTATCATAGAACGAATCCGAACTAGGATGATCCTGAAATTTAAAGATGAATTAGTACATGGATCAATTTGAAGAGGATCTTCGTAATAGCCATCATTACCGCCATTCCTGAAGCATCAGTGCGTACGCTCAACGATGAGCCACTTCTAGGCAGATCATGCACAGAAAGAGCCTCGGCTTCCTGTAACCATTCGTCCACGCCGACCCCACCAGCTCGAAGGCATTCGATACGAGCCTCAGCCTTAACTTTCGAAGTCTCAGCGCGCCTAATTGTTTGTTTCATATCATCTATTTTAGTTTCTATATCGGGGCCATTCGGTTCATTAGGATCCGTCTGCAAAATGAAGCATAATGAAACACAAAAAAAAACTACTTTGACCACATATATATTGATTTGGCCGATTCATACTTTTTGTCCAGAGTCTCTTAAAGCTTGGAGCAACTGAAGTTTGCGCGTTCCTTCTCTTATACAATTATTATCTCTAGCTATGCGCGTAGCCCAGCGACGAGCTTCTGATGATAGAGTAGCCGAAGCACTGTCGTGTTCTGTAGTTACTGTTTCTACTGGGTCGTTGTCACATGGTTCGAATTCGTACTGCAACAAACAAATTTTTTGAATAAAACACATTTTAAAATTATTAATTATAGTGATCGTCGACCTGAATGATTTCGTTGAGTTTGGTAATGAATCAGTCACACGTATTTGATTCTCCAAAATGACCTGTAGATAGTTCCGCGATTAAGCGCTCGATAATTTTGGGTCCACATTTTTAGATAAGAAACCATGTCTATTGTATTATACAATATTCTATCTCATTTCATCAAATAGGAACCTCAACCGTTACAATAATATTTGTAATGAAAAGAAGTGTCGATTTTAATTTAATTTAATCCATTATCAAAAGTAAAAAAACAACGATAGAGTTTCAAACGCCGGTTCATTCAATAAACACTCGATTGCCACGAAGACATTTGTAATGAAAAGAAGCAGCGGACTATCCACATTTCATTTAAGATCCACTTAAGACCCAATTGACAAGAAGAAATCGGGCTGTAATTCAATGAGTTACATTAGATATACCGATTTAAAAGTCTTATCCTTATTTAATCACACTTGGAATGCAATGAAAAACATTGCAAGGAGTGGATGATCGCCTTTACGTCACATTTTTATAGTTATCTAATTTTAAAAATTAAATGTGTACAATTCCTTTAATTATCAATAATAAAATACTCAATAAGTTTGTAGATTTTTTTTAGAGAAATTGAGAAATAACCACATTAAATGCAGAAAAAATCCGTGCTGAGAGCAGTATCGACTTATCAATGGTGTCAGAAAATGTAGTATTGGTGCTAGAAAGCATCCCACCCATCAATCTGCTGGTTATCCAGATAGGAACTCTACCACGCCATACGAATAAAACGGGGAGCCCAGAAAAAGCTAGAACATATGGAGAGATCTCACTCCCGGCTGATGGAAGCCTGACAAGACCGCTGAAGCACAGACATAAAAGGGAGACGAACCCTCACACTGATACCAGGAATCAAACCTTGAATTGCCAAGGATAGAAATGAAGCGAGCTCCCACCTGACCCAAGCGCTCACAAAGTTGAAAAGAGCCCACATTAAAATTACACAAATGTAGCCACGAAATAGACATTGTAGAACACACCATACTTACAGTGCCGCTCAAAACCGTTCAAATGTTTGTTGTCAAATCGCACCCATTTAGACTTTAAAATATAGTATTTATATTATATTTGATAATGTATAAGTATGAATTTTACTGAAAAAAGCATTTGAACAGTTTTGTGCACACATGCTTCTCTGTCGATATTTACCGGCTAAACCTAACCTTTTTGTTAGTACCACTGTACATTTAAGGAAATATTACACAACTAAGAATCGTATTTTCCCAGCTCTCTGGACGATAAAGCCTCTCAGCTACAGCAAGGAAATACAAGTCGAGACTCCGCTGCGTTCCAACACGCCCTACCGAGTCATCATGGACCGCACGGGGGTCAGCGTTAGCTCAATCAGTACTATTCGCAAGGGCCTGTTCGGTGTTTGTCAAAAGAACAAAGGAGGAATAGCGCGAATTTCTTCAAATAGACGTCAGTCGAAATACAGTTGCAAGGGTACTCAAGTCTGCTGGATATCTTTCCGTTAAATATGGTAAAAAGCCACTTCTAGCTTCACACCATTGGCGGAAGTGGCTTGAATTTGCAAAACCTGCATCAACTGGACTTTAGAGGATTGAAAACGGGTTATCTGGTCAAATGGAACGGAGGTCAACTATATCCTATTGGATGGTTTGCAGTGGAGCTGGTTTAAGGCCGGAAGAAGTCCCGAGAGCACGTCAACTTAAGCAAATGTCAAGCACGGAGGCGGACGAATCATGGTTTGGACATGTTTTTCGGCCCTTGGCTTGGCCACTGAACTCTAAAAGAGGGCATACCATGGACCAGGAGCTCTACCAAAGCGACTTGGAAGAAACAGTTGGATTTTTTATGGATTGGACAAAGAAATAATTATATTCCAGCACGATAGGGACCCCAAACATACTACGCGTTCCGTCAAAAAGTGGTTGGAGGAGAATATTTGGGAAGTCTTCCTTGGCCTATTTCTCCGGATTTGAATGCAATTGAGAACTTCAGGTATATAGTCAAATGTGCCCTGGTTCGATATCCAACCCAAGTGCCTTCAAATGTGAAGCTTTGGACTCGGTTCCAAATGGAATGGGACAACGTCACTACGAAACAATGTCAGAAGCTCATTTCCTCGATGACTAGTCGATTGCAAGCCGTAATTTACCCAAAAAGTGGTCCGATAAAGTATTGAACAAAACTGTTCAATTGCTTCTGTCAGTCTGAATAGGCGTGTTTCGACAAAAAAACAAAGCGAATAAAAAAACGTTTGGAAGACATTTGAACAGTTTTGAGCGGAACTGTACATGCACATGAAAGTGAAGAACGTCGTCAATAGCTAAGAAAATAATCACACCACAGAACTTCTAGATACAAAAGACGAACTGGGGACACTTATGGCATTTATTAATGTAGTATTAGCGGTCAAAGAAAAGCTGGAACAGAGAAAAAGAGTTAGTGAAGCAATAAACTCCTAGCTCAACGACAGAACCTGAAGCATGTACGAAAATGCCACCGAACAGAATGTAAGATCATCACGAAATGTCATCCAGAGACGAAAATGCCAAAATTCGTGCATTTTTGGACGCTGGAAATCCCGAAGAGAGGGGTTTTGGTTTGGTCGATAAACACAAGACACTCGTTTTCGGTCTACACAGAAAGGGGTATATGATTCCCTATCATGCAGACATTGTTATCTAATGGACGGTCTCGCTGAATGTTAAAACAACGTGAACGGTGCAACGATGTAATTTTCAAATAAAAATGAACAATTACTTGTATGTGCTGCTTGAGTACTGGATAATAAAGATAGCAGCATTGCAGATTATATTCCCTCGTCAGCTGTTGTGCTTGGTCTCGGATTTTGCCGAAAGAGTGTTGAGTGGCTGAACAGGTAAGTAGTTCTGTTCGACCCATTAATGTTAGATATTCTGCTACTCTTTCATATACGGCGGCTTCCATCGTGGTCATGCAGCCTTGGAGATCGACAAGGAAATAACGATTCTGCAAGAAAAAATATTCAATGTTAAATAGTGAAATGCATTATAATACATAAAAATGGTGTGTAAAATTTTAAAAATATACCTGATGAGCATTTGCTGCAGCTAAACTGAGAAGATAATCATTGCGAGCGCCGGTAGACTTTTCTTCTAGTGCATCTCTTCTAGACGATACCTTTGCACTATTTTTCTGAAGAGACGTGATCGATTGAAAGAATGATCCTTTTTTCTTTTTTAATCTGCAACGAACATACAAATGCATCATTCAGATAGATATTCGATCTTCGGCTATAAACAACAATCGAAGAATCAATATCAAATGTCAAAATTCTGTGTCTATCTCCTTCACATACATCATACGTTACGCGCGTGCGACATACCGCTTCTGCTGGGTGTATGTTTATATGTAGCATAAAGCAATCGCTAGATCAATATCGCGCCTATTTTATTATATATTACACAAGCACAGCAACCATTTAAAATCAACTTTTCCTAAGAGCTAAGATGCTTCATTTCTACCTCGCAAGAGATTCATGTATTCTCTATTTTTATGATAATTATTTCGTAATCTCCATCATAAAATACGCTATAAATGCAAATTATTTTTAAATAATAATAAATAAATACAGCTAAAAATTAAATAAAAATGAAGGCTTCGCAAATCATAGCATTTGACTTCATCGTCGATTCGATTAATCAAACCAGAGTCAATTTTGTCATTTTAAGTCGTAATTTAATCATACGCTTGTTAACCTCCATCTCAAATGCTTTCAATATTTTTAGATTTGCAATCCAGTTCTTGCTTTCTTATATCTTATTTGTATCAAATTTAAGCATTTCTCAACAAAACTAATATCTTTATTTCTTCGATTTTGTCCATTGTTATTACACGAGGAAGATCATATTTTGTTTATTGAACCAAACTATTTTTAACCTTTATCTTTTTCGTAAATCAAAGTTTGCAATATATCGGTAGTGCCAAAAGTACATTCGTTTTTATATTTCTGTTTGGAAAAGCTATAAAAATAACCGGGCGTAAATTTTGTGATGTTTTTTCTGCTATATGCCATGAAACAGTCATTGTTCAGTTTATTCTGATCGGTTTTGCTGTCAGAATGTATACAATTATTGCGGAAAAAACCTTCAAAATGGAAACGAATCAAACTCATGTATGACAGTTACTCTCATTTTTTTTTTCACTGGAAATGAACACTGGAAAACGACGTTTACGAGGTTTAGTGAAAACAAATCCAGGTATTTCCATTGGTGAATTAACCGAGAGACCTGGATCAATGTGTATCGACATTTGTTGGCGATCAAATTCATACAGAATTCATCAACAGGCACACTGTCATCTTGCACCATGATAATACAAATTCCTATTCAGCGAATACCGCCAAAAAATTAGGGACTCGAATGGCAGTTACTATTGTATTTCATTGATCTTATCTACTGATCTCGCTCCTTCGAGTTTTTAATTTTTTCCCGTGTTAGAGCAGTTTTAAGACACAAACATTTTTATGAATTTGGAGGACATAAAAAATGCCCTTTTGCGCACCGTCAGGAAATTTGTTTACTGTGACATCAACAACGGCACGTAATATCATATTTAAATGTCAAACTTTTGCCAGATAGTTTTGACGTTGAATTGTGAGGAAATTTGCTTAAATCAACGTCAATATGACTCAAAAAATGTTATTTAATATTTGAGAAATATTTTCATGAAGAATATAGCTGATAAAGTTTATCGGCGCTAAAAGTGGTCTGAAACGGAAACGGTTAGCACTGGTCAGGGGAGGTTATATCAATCCTCCGCAAGCATTTTAAATTTGAATGATCAAATTTGGGATCAACATGTGTACAAATAGGGAAAGAAGGCGAAGACGTTAACACGCCACATTCCGTGCTCTCATACATTCATAAGCCCTTGCCTCAATGAAACCACTAAAAATCAATACAGGCCCAAAGGCTGGAAGCATGCTGCCAAACGTTATGCTGACGCAACTCATACGCTTTATATTATATCTTTATTTATTTTTACGACCACAACCCACCACTCATTACCTCCAAAATCACGGATAAGAATAAATTAAAATGTCTTATTAAACACCCGATAATAACTCATTTTATAATTAATAAGCATAGTACATATGGACATTTTTGCAAAAAACAACTTTGTGCATTTTGTGTCCTGGACAACTCAAAAAACGGATCTATTATGATCAAATTTTATCATTATCGTCAAATAGTTTATTTTATGCGAAGAATCCAATTTTCAAAGAACCAGAAGGAGAGCTAAAGTACAATATTGCAGCGTTTCAGCACAAGGGAGAAGAAATCAAAGGTGTCAAATGTGCAACCATTTAGTATTCTTATCAATTTCATTCATTCATCCAACCGATAATTTTTGACAATCAATGTACATTTTGATCGAGATGATCAATTGGAAACTTTAATACTACCGATCTTTACAGGGTGAAATATAGGGTCATATAAATGCGACTCTTAGATGTCAGCAGTGCTTACCTTTAGTACTGACACGTGAAGTCTTTTTAAATTACATAAACCATTTTGTTTTAGTAGAACGTAGTATAATGGTTGAACCATTGACATACATTGCAATAACAGGTATACATTATTATTGAACAACGTACGAGAAATCCATTGTTTTCAAGCAAAGTTTTGTTTAGCGGCGAAGCTCATTTCACAATGGATGTACTCGTCAAAAAGTAAAATTTTCATATATGATAAAAATTCTCGTGTTATTCAGGAAAAATAACTACAACGAAAAAACTTATTGTTTGGTGTGCATTTAGGGCAAATGGAATCATTGGGCCACATTACTTCGAGGATGCTGCCTGAAATGCTGTTATGCTATGAATGCTGAGCGATATCAATATGATATTCATTAAATATTGAGTTCAAATCTATAGGATGAGTGGATGGCGATCCCATTTTAAAAAACATATATATAGAAATTATTGCAATTTCAGATAAATAATCTTGTATAAATTTTTGTAGACAAGAAAACAAGAAAAGTTCGATATTCAGTTGGGTGGATAAAATAAGAGAACTATTTGAACAACAACGGAGAAGATTTGCTCAGTAGAGAATATGATTTTAATAATATAATATATTCGTCTAGTATTGCATTCTTCGAATTTACGACGTTCCTGCTTTGAGGTTGGATATAGACTTCAAAGAATGCAAATGCACTTCAAAGAATGCCAATTCCGGAAGCTTACTAGCAATGTTAAGATGTATTGATTTCATCCAACAACAAAAATAATTGCTGTTTATAGGGCGATTTTAAAAACGATTAAAATGTATAAACCCATATTATTTAAAGGTCCTATTCGTAATTCATATATACTAGAACGATTCAGATATATAGTATTTATACTCGAACGACTTAAGAGAGCATTTTTATGAAATGACGCAGGGTTCGAATAATTTATGCACAATTGGCTTGTATCCATCTACAAAACAAATTTGTCCGATTTTTATAATTTTGTAACTGTGGAAAAACAATGCTAAACGTATGACTAATTGATATGTTCGTAGCATATTATTAAAAAAAAAAATGCACCTGAATAAAGCTCAGTTTTCAGCTGCAACTCCTATGTTATTGGGGCGTGCTTCAAATTATTTTTAAGAGGATTACGCACAAAGCCCAATAGACTTATGGAGGACGAATTTTAGCATTTAAAAGTTAAGTATTATGAAATAACGAGTTGATCAATCATATAGGATGGGAATAAAATGACAAATAAGGCATGTAGTCAGTTAGCATTTAATTTTAAAAACTCGGTTGGGGGTTGTGTTTGGCGATCATAATTTTGGATCCATACAATTTTTCTTTGACATTGTTTAACCTAAATCTTTGCAAATAAAATTTCATTAAAATATTTTGGTTTATATTTTAAATTTATCAAATGATCGACATTTAACCTTTTAAGTGCTGGCGAATTTGGAAATATTAGAAATTGCGTTAGAAATTTTTGACTTTAATATACATGTATAACACATGTGGGATTTTTTAGCAATTCTTATTCAGAATTGTCATACAATACACAATGAATATTTTTTTATTAATATTATGTACACGTCATTAAGATTGATTGTTTATTTGCCGTTGTTGAAATTTACTAAAAATACTAATAAAAACAGTTTTTTTACAAGGAATTTTTACTAATACATTCCAAAAGTAATGTAGCAAAGATCATTCAATGGGCAGCCCTTATGTCCTCTGTAGAATTTATTAAAAAATAAAATGGAAACACTAATATCCATTAAAATGCGAAGACATTTTTGGATTCACTAATATGTGTCCCGAGCATTATCATTTTTAGGTATTAAAATAAAATTAAAAAGAGTGACTCACCGGTGAGTCAATGGCATTTAAAGCATTAGAATTCCCACATATATAAACGACAGATGACGCAATTATGTGTTTATTAATAAAATAAGTCGACTTATTTGAAACCAGTTTTGAAAATCTAATCCTCAAATACATTTATGAATATGTAATATATGAGCTTTATGCTCATGCATCAACCGGAATGTGCAAAGACTCGGAAGATAAACGTCAATTTTGAATACAAAGGCCGTTAGTTGGCTTCAAAGCAACTATTTATAGGTTGAAATGCATCTCTCACAGATAGATAAGAGTCCCAGTAACAAAGAGAACAACCCTAGAGTATATACTTTAAAATAAACAGTACATGGAAATCGAGCAAAGGAGTGAAATGTGGAAACAGAATTTCACCGAAAATTGCTAATTCCCATCAAGAGACTTTTGTCACGACGGTAACATTAAACACGTCGAGCAAATAAGGACCTTAAAGTTATTGACTTAAAATTAGGAGAGATAAATTTATATGCTTGTTTAGGGTAGGATATTTGACTGTCTGGAGGAAATATGACTAATCAAACGAAGAATGAGAATGGAGTATGTTTTGGAATAAAAGTGTTTGATTAGTGTATTTTATCACTGTTGGCACACGGGCGAGACATGAAAGACTTGAAGCCGAGTTACGTCAAATATTAAAACGTGCAGCATAAGCAGAATGCTGGGAATAATGAGGCACGATCGTGAAATATTGTGACATTGTAAAGGCAGGTCATATGCCGAGGCAAACGAATGAAGCCATTATAGAGCGGTCCATGATAAACATAATATGACATGAGAAGCCGTACGGGACAATTATTCAATTTAAAGTTTTGAGATAGCACTTTGAGAGAGCACTGTATAGAATAATAACTAATTGAATCACAAATCGGGTTAATCATATTTCGAGTTATTAGTTTTGCGGTCATCGAAGATTCGACGGTATCGAGATATTTTGAGTACCCTCAAAGACAGCTTTAACTTTCTGAACACGATCATCGCTGTATTGATCATCAATGAATAGCTTTTAATTACTACAACCCGTTTTCCGAATAATGAACATGGAATGGACAGTATCAATTATGTGGTCAGTCATGGTTACTCAGTTTGAAGCATGAATATTGTTTTGAATAAAGAAACTTCAAGATGTAATGATACGACTCAATTTCATCATTCAACCCTTAAATTTCACAATAGTTTTTCATGATCGAAAGATTACATAAATATTTAATAAACGAATGGTTCTATAGAATATTTCCCATTAAATATTATATGGCTAAAATCATTAGAATATAAATATTAAAGAAAATACAACCGATACAGAAGAGCAAAGGTGTCAAACTAGAGATCCACGGACCGCATATGGCCCATAACAAATATTTTTGCTACCTAGCTAACAAAACATACACAAGAATACATAATTATTCTCCAATTTTCCATTGCCTGTGACAAGAATATGATCATTAGGGTTGTAGCTCAATCAGCTGCTTTTCAGGAATTGGGGGAACTATTACCGATGCGTGATACTATAACAGAATTACAGTTGTTGATGCGAGCACTTATTTATACTTATGAAAGGAAATAATTTTTCTGTCAAATTCCGAATTAATGAGGCTCTTCTTGGTCAGTTTTAAAAGTAATCGCTGCGTTCATGATAGTTAACAATTCAAAGTTAACATAATGGACATCTGAGTGCCGCATGAACTATTATAAGATAACAAAGATTGATAAGTGTGTATGCGGATTTTTTATTGACAACACAATCAATAACTTTTTTTTGTACCAAACCATGATTGAAGATTAGAAGTAAATAGCTTACGATAACGTACGAAGAAAAATCAATTACTTTCGCTAAATGAAACACCGGTTGAAACTCTTAATCCAGGATTAATGCTTGAAACGCTAATCGTAAATGTCTTTTTGCGTTATTACATTCAGTATATACTTATTTGAGTGGCTTTTAGCACATTCTTTTATGGGACTATTGCCAACCATTTGTATATGGTTTTTCATAGCGAATATTTGTTGTAAAAATGTTTTCATAGCGAATATGTGGTTTCCAGCCACACATCATGTACAAGATATAGAGAAACAGACAAAAAAGAAGCTCTGAAAGTAAAAATAATAGAATAAAAATCACCATAAATATATGAACATCTAAAAAGTATCGATCAATCGCTATTTGAATATCAACGATCATTGTACAATGTTTTTGATAATAAAGCATAGTTTGAAATTTTACCCTTTTAACTGTCAGCGAATTTAATAAGGGCCAGGGATCATTTACGGGGTTTGAGTATTTCTTGTTCAGGATTATCACACACACAACACACATTATTTTCTGATTAATATTATGTATGCGCTATTAAAATTGATTGAAAACATTGTTTTTGTTATTATAGTACAATTATTATAATGTTTTTTATAAGGCATTCTGATCAAAACTTCCCAAAATAGATAGATCATTCAATGGGCAGCCCTGATGACCTCTGTTAAATTCATTTAAAAATAAAATGGAAACACCAAGATCCATTAAAACGTGAAGACATTTTTGGATTCACTAATATGTGTCCCTGGCATAATCATTTTTAGGTAGTATTATATGAAAAAAACAGCAACTTCCTGGTGAGTCGCTGGCGCTTAAGTGTTTAAGAAGGGAATTTATCGAAGAACGCTGTTTTTATAAAAAAATGATATAATTAAGTTTAAAATTGACTAATCAACTAAAAAAAAGCTTAGATCCTTATCATGAATATACGACAATTTACAAATTAAAAGTAGACAATCGCTTATTATAGTTTTTAATACTTATTATAGACAACCCTGACACTTAGGAATTAGAGTCTATGTGTGAAACGTAGCAAAAAAATCCCTCTAAACCCCAAAAATTTTAACACCATCAATGTGACTGATAAAATTCCTCTCTGCTGAGACACGGACTAAGACTCGCAAAATTTCCGATTTCCCGACAAATTATTTATATCCGTCGCTGTAGATTAATAATTATATACTATAATACTTTGATGTAATTCGTAATTATATTACGGAGGAATACAAACATTCTGAACCCCGTATCTATTATATTTCATATCGATATTCCCATTATTAGAGTCGAGGTGTAGTAAATACATCACCGGTGGGGAAAGGTTAATGTAACCATTTGAAAAACATATATGTACTGTATAAATGTATATATATATATTAGACAGTTACTAGACGTTGCCTAAGCTCGCCAATTAAAAATTTCAATCCCGATTTTTTCGGGATTACGTTTACTAATCCTGGGATTCATGAGCACTTAAAACCGTCTTGGATCCCTGGATCCGGGATTGGATTCCCTAGTCCTGTGGGTAAAAGCGGTTGGACTCATGACTCAATCATTTGATCAGATGTGGCTGGCAACCACATTTTTAAAAATATATAACGACATGAAAAACCAATGCTAAAATGATCGGCAATGGTTCCATAAAAAGGGATTGCTAAAAGCCACCTATAAAAAAAAAGGTGCCAGAAACCCTGTATAACGTTTTGTCGTTTTATAAATGAAGAATTTTCGACCCCATCGAGAAAATTCTACTGAATCTCTTTTATAAACTCTTGCGCGATTAAATGGAATCAATTTTGCGAAATATCGGAAAACGTAGCAATGCATCTTTTGTATTGTAACCGTACAAATGCCACACATTTACTTCACAATGGAACTCTAGTACAGCTCGGCTTCAAGCTTTGACAGTTTATTTATCTTTGTTCAGCTCATGCTTAACTTTTTAAATGCTTTTAAAATGGTAGATTTCTCTGCCGAATCTGTAATCCGGAATTATTCAATTCAATCAAAAACATCAGTGATTTTATTGTCCTGATAAATTTTGCATCGGAAATGTATCATGCAAATTACCAATTTCATTTGAATGTAGGTAATTTAATATGTATTTTTGGTCGAGTAGTTTAATTATCAAGCTATGAATACAACAGGTAAATTTAAGCATGTGGTTTAATTAAATTTGAATATGAATGGCGAAATTTAATTTAGCAAAGTGCATCGAACGGAGTGCAGTAGAGTTAACCAATTCTCTTGTTTCAAACGCAGCATTGAGCATGTGTAGTATTTTTGACTATGTGTGGACGATAACATTATAATATTTTTAAATAGAATTTTTTGATGAAAAATTACTCACGTTAGGGCTAATTTATTTATAGCAATAATTAAAAAAAAACAGGGATACACTAATAAAATAGAAAAAAATAATGATCCTCTACGATCATAAAGTTACATTTACCTTTCAATAAATACGGTTACAGTACATAAACGTGATTTAAATTATCAAATTCAATATAACATGATGTAGTTAATCGAACATAAGGACACAATGGTTGGAAATGTCTCAAGCGAAACTGGAATATCTTTATGTTTATAGTCTTTGATGCCAATACTGTTCGAGTATTCATTTCAGTGCTTCACAATAGCTTCACGTTCATATTCTACAACAATGTCAACCGTTGTGATTTTAGCATATCTTGCCCGTATTCCTTGCAAAGTACATCGGATTGAAATGCAAATGGGAAATATGATTGAATGCACATATTAGAAGTGCAGCTGAGCAAAATTCATCCGAGGTTTTTTAATTTTTTTTTTATCTCAATAACAAAGCTATGTGAATGTATGAACGGTTTGTAAATTCATGACAATGCATCAGGCTGTCGTCTCGTGAGTTTTTGCGTTTTTTTATTCAATACGAGCAAAAATGTAGGGCGGAAAATATTTTTGTTCGACGTTTTCAAATGGAAAAAAGCAAAAAGGGGTTGGGGAGGAAGATAAAGGCACTTGCGCAATGCTATGCTTCATGGCACTCCACTCGTATAAAATGATAGCGATTTGTAACATTTGTTATGCAATAATGCTGCAGAATCTCAAGATAATTGGATTATAAAAAGCACATTGGCGTTTGAATAATACTTGTCTATGTGGAACATATTTTTGAGAGAATTTCGCTGTTGTAAGGTAACAACTAGCTTTACAATAGAGTTCGTGTGAATCGAGAATGAATTACTACAACCAAGATTGTCCACACACAGATTTTTGATTGGTCATGTGATTCCTACTTCTTAAGGTACCGTTCAAATGTAGATGAACAGTTATTAGATGTATATAATCTCGATAGAAGATCTTTCCAGGAATTATTTTTCATGTGGTGGTTTCCCATTTAAGTGTGGTGTGATAAAATTAAGATATTTTATTCGTTTTTTTTAAAAAATAGGATAGAATCTAATAAGTGAGTAGCAAAATAAGAAATAGTGAAATTATCCTAGAGCTGGAATTTAGGGTAAAGTCCGGATCAAAACCATGGATTCGAAATTTATAAACCTGATCTTTTTTAATAAGAGTCTTTAATAAGCCCTTCCCCATGGTACTCGTATTAGTTTAGGCATTTGTAGTATCTATCTACGGAGACGAGTCGCCGTTCAAACAGCCTAATGTCGATCAAAATAGATCTTTTTTATAATGTTTTTTGCAAATAATTCCACAAAAATGTCTTGTTCAAGTATAGATAAATGTTTTTTTTTTTAATATTTTCGGTAATGGCTTCGCGGACCCCCAGCTTAAGAACCGCTGCACTAGGCTGTTGAGAAAAGTGGTGATGCCTTTGACACAGATTCCACTAACTTCTGTAATCAGCTGTTCCCCACACACCCCTTTATGGTTAAGCAGCACAGGGTGACCTGCTTACCCAACTCATCTCACCGGGCCATGGACCACCGGTTAGAGAGCACTGCTTTGAAGTACTCTATTTTTTGTATCTGCTATAACAAACTTTGAATTTATCCCCATAAAATAAAAAGTAATTGCCTCCCATATTCGGATATTTAATACATTGTCCCTGAAGTATTCGATCTGACATAAAAAGATTAAGATTAAAGATTAAGCTTCTAGTTTGAAGACACTATGTTGTTTAGTATTTGTTTGGCAGCCATCAATAGTGAACGTTCTCAGATAATTTGTAAATATGGAAAAAATGGTTATCGTTATGTATTAGAATATTTTTATTTGAAAGATCTCAGTCCAACCAATATCAAAGTCGAGCTAGATTCTGCTCTTAACTCTGTTCCTTGGGATTGGATGATCGTCGACTGTAATAGCAGTGCGCGATATAGTAGATATTGTAAACATTTCAAGAAGTGCTGTAAATGAATTAAAAATTTGGACATGAGAAATCTGTGCGCAAGAAGGGTGCCGCGTTTGCACACAATAGAACAAAATAGAGTGGCGAGGTTGTTTCAATCGAGTGCTTGGCGATGTTTCACAGCAACAAAGCCGAATTTTTGCATATATTCATATCATGGATGAAACATAGGTCCATCACTTCATACCTGAGACAAAGAAACACTCAAAACAATCGACTGAAAGAGGAGAATCGACGCCAAAGAAAACGAAGAATTTATCGCGTCATTTTTTTCATGGGATAAATTTCATTGATTATCTTAATATTATGCAATCTTTTTGCATCATATTTGCCATATTTAGCCCCTTGAAATTTTTTATTTTGCCAAACTTGAAAATAAAATATCGTTGATTTTTGGGGTTTGCTCGTTGGCAAACTTGAAAATTTTTTTGCCAACAATGAAGAAGTGGAGTCTGCAGTTGATGCCTCTTTCGGAGGGTTCGGGACAGTTTTTACTATAAACAGGGTATCGAAGCTATTGAACATCGAGCTAAAAAGAAACTTTGTTGAGAATTAAAGATTTTTTTTTTTTGGTTTCTTTATTAGGTCGGATACTTTTGAGACAACCCTCGCGCGAGTGTGTACGTATATCCAGATTAAATTTAAAATTATGCCTCAACAATACAATAAATGGAAACCATAATAGAAAATTATCTTCATTCTAATAGAAATTTATCAAAACAATAATAATTAAGCCTTTAAGTCTTTCATTCATCCTCAAGCAACATGATCCACTTGATGATCATATTGTTGAATTTAGTTGATGGTTTTCCACATTTCAAATCAAATCATATTCGTATCCTGTATATTGTTGTAAGCAGGCCATAGATGAAAAGAAAAAATGCAAATACTTCATAAATGGAATATTCTATTCATTCATCATGAATGCTGTTTATTTAATTAGACCGTTTCGAATAGAAATATAATTTTGTTCACCGGTATCATTTATGCATATCGTGCATGATATGCATATCGTACGGAACTATTGGTATTGATTAGTATTAATTCATTGCGACTATGAATAGAATTCATACTCCTCTCACATTCATACATTCATTTTTACAACACTAATAAGAAATGTTTTTTTTTGTTTCCATGAAATGAACCGTTAATTGGTCAATCTTCAATTCCGACTTTCAAGGATCGGATTTATTTACTCTCAGAGTAAACCGAACTTCAACTAGGTCGATTCGACAAAAGACGAGACTTTATTGTAGTATCATATTTCAACTGCTATTAAATTATATCGACGTTTCTAAAGCTCACAATTGAGCAATTCTAGATAATGCATGTCTTTTTATTGTACCGTTTCCGTTAATCGAGCTCAATAAACGATTTCCTTTCGGATGTAGGATTTTTCTTTGCGTTTAAATAGATAGAAGATGTTCTATGAATCTCGAAATCAACATCGTAAACACTGTTGGATATCAGAGACTCATCGGTGACTTTATCCGACGTCGTTAAACTTGTTTATAATAGGAAATTTTGTTTATACTTGATTTTAAATGCTCAATCAATCAGATGTTCAGTTTATCTACTATTCATTACTACTTTTATATACCATGGCTTGCTTGTCACTCACTATCCCCAACAATATGGAGCACGATAAACCATACCGGTTCGGAACCAAGAATTTTTAGAAACATAACAAGGACAAAAAGAACATCATATAGATGGCCTCGAGGAGATGCATATGAAGAACTTCACTTTGCAACATAAACAGCATTGTCTACCGTTGACTTCTATATCATTTTGGAATCTTTGAACTGAGAGGGTCAACCTGAAAAAGGAAGCCACTCAGTCTCGAATTCGCTCAGGTAGCTCAGGTCACAGGGAGACACCCTCCATTGGTGTAGGAGCGAATCCGAGATGCACTTAAGTGTCACGTATGTCTTCACCCTACCCCAGCAAACCCTAGCGAAGAAAGGGGGGAATGGATTCTTTGCACTCCAGAAAGCCCTTTCCAGTAGAGTAAAAAAGGTCATCTAGAGTAGTTTTCCACCGTCTTCCTAAGAAAACTACTCAGTCTTTACAAATCTCCCAAACTCCCTATCGAGACCGTCGCGAAAGCGTTCGTCAATACGTTAATTCAGGATACCCTTTGGGCGAGCGTTCAAAATAAAACTCGTTGGTAATGCTACCTTCAATATAGAGCGAATGAGGAGGTAAATGTATGATACAGACGAGATGGATGTAACCCCTCCTGTAAATGGATATTGAAGAGGCCCATAGGTCTGCAGTGGACTGTTTGTGGCTGCACTATGATGGCGATGATTGCAGAATTACCAACACTGTGTGTTGGTAAGTGTACCATATAAAAGTCGACTAACACATGCAACTCTTTATTATCAATACAAATTACGCCAGCCTCAAAGTTAAGTTTCACCAGGGGCCTATTTTAACATTTTACAGTTTGGATGTTTCGCATTAAACATCGCCCAAAGTCTATGCGATATCCAAAGAAATTCATGAAACTACTTCTTTTGTAAAATTGATATAATTCTTAAACCATCAGATTGATTGAAACGAAATTTCAGTGGTGTCTAAAAAAGAGTTTACTGCATGATACATCTAAACATAACAGTAATTTTAAATCTGTGATGCGAGTATATGGACAACATTCATCCGTTCATCGTTCTATATAAAAATTATATATTGTAGAAACACGGGCACGGACTGCAAAGAGTTAAGATTGTATGTGGACTATTTATTATAAATTTTAACGCAAAATCTCGATAAAATATTAGAAGTATATTTCATTATGCACGCCCACATATTAAAACGTCCAGAAAGAGTCTTCGGGATTTAAATCGGGAGATTTTATCACATCCTACGCATGTAGTCTACATGGCGCCATCGAATCATATATTTGGGCCTTTAGAACATTCCATCTGAGGCAAACGTTTTCGAAATGAATCGAAAATTTGGAGAAACGACGGAAGACTTTTTGTATCTCTAACACTTGGACACCCGGAATTATATAAAACCTTAAGGCAGTAAACCACGATGCAACAGGACGTATATATTCAGGCGCCATAAAATCAACAACCATTTGTCTCAATTCATCGTCTAAATTTGACCCGAGCGTAATTTATTACACAATATCGACACTAAATGCCATCCCCATAACAAATAGCGCATTCGAGTGGAATAATTTCGCAACATGTATTAAATACGAAAGAGCAAATCGCACAATAAGAATAGTATGTTGTAGATGTGTTAAATCAATCGCTTAAATAAAAAGTGGAACGTCGTATGTGTGAATCGCATGCAAGTTTACATTATCGCTGTTGGACTTTGTATCGCGTGATCTAAATTGTCACTCATCGATCCCTGGGACAATTGAGGGGTAGTAAAAAATTAAAAATGGATGGTGGTGACTACTGAGTCTAATAAGATGGTGACTGTTTTCTTTAATTATCGTCGTATTTTTAGCTTAATGGGGTTAAAGATGTGCTAATGTTGGAATAAAATTAGCTTAAAATAATGTGGGAAAATATGTTTCTGGTTGATATGGATTTGTTTTGTTTAAGTCGAGTGGAAGAAGTTAATTCGAAAAAAATACGAAGGTAATTAAATTGGTTCAACGACGCGCATGATGGCAATTAATTTCGGATGGGAAATTACTGCAGTTATTTAATTAATACGAAGGATGATGGAAAATGTATTGCTGAAAATTTCGTCGATGGATTGCATAGTAGGTTTATGGTTTATTAGAGATTTTCTGGTTAAATAATCATTTAATATAGTCCAGCGATATAAGCCATTTATATAATTAGAATATTATAGTCACATAAAATGTCATAGTTATCGCACATAAATTATTATAAAAAAATAATGTTTTATCATTTATTACGCAAGCAATTTTTATTTGGAAATAATTGATGTTCAGTTGAATAAAATTGCATGTGAAAGCGAATTTTATACAATGAAATACAAGGCTGTAGTAAAGCATATTTAAATAAAAGTCTTGGGATTGAAAGTATATAGTAAATCAAGCCCCTTCATAATGCTTTAATACAGACTCGCCTTCGTACAATTTTCAATATTTGTCATGTTAATAGAATTCAAACATTTAAGTGTTAAGAATTGTTTAAAAATATTGGTATAATTCTACGATCTATACTAAATAAAAAAGAAATGAACACGAACTTCTCCTCTATGTCTTTGGCCTTGTCCCTAACGTCGTGGGCCGAGTGCTCTTCGTCGAAGTACAGCTTTTTCGTCTTGTCGACATCTTGAACGCTCGTCTGCAGCTCTTTATGGACGATCATGAGTTGGTCAGCGCACTGCAAAATAACAGAATAGAACTTTAAACACCGTATCGCTGCGAGCTTTTGCGAGAATCATTTACGCACAACGCATTCAATTTTCATAGTTTAACAGCTTATACGCAAAATCAATACTTTTAACAGCAATAATGCGATCAATTAGAGTGCAGATCCGAAGGTTATAAAGACCTTTTTAGAAGTGGATAGCTTGTGAACTCTGAGAGCTTTGGCTTCGTCGGCGATCTGCTGTTGAAAGACCTCGACGGCGGCCAATCTTGCCCTGGCCAATTTCTCATTCTCCTCGAGGACAGTCCTCCAGACACTCCACATGTTCCTATGAAAATAATAAAAATAAATATATTCACATAATCGCGAAACTACATCAAACGATCAATTTCATACGATTCCATTATAAAATACGGGTGATCTTTATAGGAAAACCTTCCCATCGCTTTCCATAAACGATCAATTCCAAATAATTTATAATATCAATTAACAGATAATCAGCATACATTTGTATCGAGATTATTCGGATTACTCGAAAATACTTTCCCAACTCTCATATTTGTTGATACGGATATTATTTTCCACAATCTGGATTTCACACCGTACTTTAAAAATGAAAGTTCAGGATCTAATCAAATACATTTGGGATTGTTTTTATGCGGTGTATGTTCCACGGGGAGTCGCACATAAAAAGACCGCATAAAAATGACTCGAACTACATAGAAAACTGAAGGATATAAACAATAGATATTTGTCTTCTTAGTAGTCTATTTTACACGATAAATGGACAAATTATCGTTGTCAGCAATCGTCTTTTTTAAAATGTAATGGCGGTTAAACTTTGCGACGATTTAATCATAAATTTTTTACACAGTTCGTGATATGGAGACATGCAATTCTTAAGCTCGCGTTCGAGTTTGAAAGCTCGTTCAGAGTTTGAGCCATGAGGGATTTTCTAGTTTATTACAAAGTTAACTAGCTTCTTGCATAATCTTTACAGTAGGGAAGCAGGAGTTTTCACTTTAATACCGTCTTCTATGTCTTCGCTGCCACATAAAATCAAATAATTCCAGAGAGTATATCCAAGCAATTTATCGACATTGTTTGAGAAAAAATATCTAAGCATCCTTCATCCATCGCCCTATACACACTCACACTTTAATGCTTGAAACTTGCTTAGACTTAAAGGATATGTTCCTTTATTTTTAAAAAATGCATAATGGTACCACATCACTCAATAAGTTCGTAGGATGACATAAAGCATTTTTGACAAATTTTAGGAAGTATAAACCTTCGAATAATACATGTCAAACTGAATTTCGTGTCTTGATGAAGTACAGTTTGTTAATGGAAAATAGTAGCCTTGAAGCAAAATAATGGTTTGACAAGTGTTATTCGGACTCCGCTCCATTGAAACTCTACTCGCCCAAATTCGGTTGTAAATTGAAGTTGCGTGAGATAACTATCAGAAGGCAATGTATTTACCATCTTGTATCATCATTTGTCCATGTCTTTGTACGAAGAAGTGGGTAACGCGTTTGCTCACAGTCGATCGAAAACAACTACACGTCGACAATTCAGAGCACTGTTTCAGCGCAATAAAAATATGTTTTTCATATGATATGTAACAATGGATGAAACATGGATTCAATACTGTGTGAAAGACACCTAAATTGACCACAAACGAAAATGTCAGCTTTTAGGGATTTCTCCAAGACAATCCACTGTGTCATAAATCGATTGCAACAATGGTAAAATTGTTACCCCATCCACCATATTCTCCGGATCTAGCTTTCAGCGAATACTATTTGTTTGCAAATTTAAAAAGAATGCTCTAGGGAAAGATATTTGGCTCCAATGAAGAAATAATTTTGAAGTCAAAGATGAATCGTTCTATAAAAGACATCGAAATACTAGAGAAGCGTTGGAATAATCATTCTTCAAGGAGAATGTTGATGAATAATGTCGAATTTTGCTGTTTTTATAAACTTAATTTTTTAGTCATCCTATGAATTTATTGTGTGATATTCTATATTAAGGTAACCATAATACTTTTTACTGGAAAATATATTTGAGATAAAATCGTAAGTTTTAGCATGTTATTATTTTCCTCGGAACTGAATCAGGAAATATCGTGGCAAAGGATATTAAACAAGTGTAAATCTACCATCAAAGAGAAGAATAATTTTTTTTCCATTAAAATAGCTTTTAACGGGGTTGGTTATTTATTAACGAATTGAAACTCGAACGAAGCAAACCGTAGTCAATAATGCATATTCGAAGATAGCATTGCGTGCAAGAAGGGCTAAACGTAATTGCAGGATTGTTTTCATGTGAACCTCTTTTTAACCTTTTGAAGAGTGAGCCAATTTAAAATCGATGAAGTCGTTGATGCCATAATCGCTTTACACCGATTACTTTCTGTCAGCTCCTGTCAGCGTAAGACGATCTTCAATTCGAGGCAGAATCAATTGTAAATAAGCACTGTTGATAGCACACATTACCACGTCATTTTTTTAATCTATATAAACAATACACACGAATTCGATTCATTTGCTCCTGCTTTAGAAGGAATTGAAAATCGGACAAAGACTCATTCAACAAGCAGCGACGAACAGGAAGCAATTAAACAAATAAACACTGTCGATAGCACATAATATAAACATGAAATCATTATTAGTCGATAAATTTGGGCTAACGATCTATATAATCATGCGATGTATCCGGGGAAGCTTTCCGTCTCTGTCCCCCGAACTGCACTAAGTTCTCTCTCTGTCTCTGTCTGTCTCCGAGCTCAATGTACAAGAGTGCTCTTTCTAAATAGTGGAGGGGTGGTCCCAGGCCTTGGGTTAATACTCCTTTGAGGTTAAAGCAAAACTTATTTTAGAGCAAATTTTGCAATAGTAGTGAGAATTCAACTCTTTGGCTATCATGGCAATACTTATTGTATATAATATTTAGTCTTTTATTGCACTTTTACCATCCAATTTTATGCTATAATTTTTGAAATTGTAGCTATTTCGACTTTACTTTTCCATTTTTACACATGGTTTGCTTAATGTAAATTATGTGAATACATGCAAATATGATCTGAATAATTATGTTTGCTTGAACACATTTTTTTTTACGTTTTTAATATGATTTTTTTACATATAAAAGGATTCATGCGTAAATTTTGAAATTATAATTGTTTACAGATTATATTTCAATACAAATTATCCACAAATAATAAGTTGGTTCAAAATTATTAATTTACTATATTATTTTTGAGGGCGCGCTTTCCGTTGAATAAATACGGACGTTTTAATTTCGTTTTGCCAATCAGTTTTAAATGTGTTTGTACAGGGGTCCATGGGGATCCCAGTATTTGCAATAACTCCTCGATTGTTTGTCGTGGATCCGATTCGATTAAGGATTTTAATGAATCGTTATGAAAATTAGAAGTTCCTTCCGTTATCCGTTTTTCCCTTAAGCTTTTATTGCCCCGTTTAAATTTCTGGAGCCAATATTGACATCTGTTACCAATTCACCAAAAACATTTTTGAGTGTTTTATTGGCTTTTGTGGTATTCCAACTCAAATTTTAAAAAGCTGCATACAAGACCGCATGTGGTTTTCGTTAGTTTCGGGTGTAGAAATGCTATCTTCAAAAAAAGAAAAAAATCTGCTTGACAATAATTCTACAAAAATAATAAAGTACACTGTCCGGACACAAATTGAGCTCAAACATAAGGTCTTAAAATACGCATATATTCTTAGGTTCCCCTAATAATAAGAAGCAATTTTTAATTTTTCTTTCGATTTTAGGATAGATGGTCATCTTAAATTCTCAAAACTTAAGTAGCCATGCCAAAAATCATGCTCTGTTTGCATTTTATATAATGTGTTTGCCACAAAAAGCCTCAAAAGAGGACGGAATGGTTTGTATGTTCAATCGGTCCGCTTTTCGGACCGCTGACACAATGAGTGAGCGCTTCGGGATCGGACGCCATACCCGAACATGTCCGTCGAACCATTGCGAACTCTCATTATAAAACGAAGTTGGTCTTTATTGTATTGAGGGCTTATGACGCCTATGTTTAAGCGATTACGAAGAAAAGAGGGATTATACAGCTTAGTGTATATTATAAAAACATACAGAGTCAATCAGTGTATTCGGCGTTTTGCGCCCCAAGCCCAATTGCGCCCGTGGCGGGCGTCTGCTTTGCCACCCCCTTGTTACGGCCCTGGCTTCGACACGGCGTTGTCTATGGTCGTTTGCTTTAAGCTTCTGGATTAGTTGGATTTTATACGCGTACAGATCTAAATCCCTACGCAAAATTCGCCAAATTGAAGTCGCAGTAGTGCCAAGTTCTTGTGAACGAAGAAAAATCGACGGCCTCGGGTTTTCCCGTACCCTCGCAGCACAGTGGCGATGTTTACAGCAGACATTGCGTTTCAGTAACGTACGGGTGTCGGCTGATTATTTATCGAACCGGGTAACTCGAATTTGGCCATCAAATGTTGAATAATTGACTGATAAAAATCACTTAATGCGCGGAACTTTTCTCAAACAGGGCACTAATTTTGAAAATAAAATTTAATGATTTGCACACGTTTTTAAACGCTATAATAGCCTTTTATTGTAACAATTCACAATTCACAACAAATTTGACTAATGTTGCTTTAACAATATTGAAAGACCTTGTGCATTAAACTCGTACAAACATTTCTTGATCAAATATTATTAATAAAAAGATGTTATTATAATGTTTTTTGTAAATAATGTTTACTCAATGGGATAAGTGCAGCTATTTTCTTGAAATTAAAATCGCAATGTTGGGTTCTATGTTAATTTTTTAAATTCTAAAGTTCGCTTCTACATTGAGTGTGTTTTTATATTTAACAGTACTGACGAGTTTTTAACGCGAAAATATCTTGTTCAAGTGCAGTTAAATATACTTTATATTTTCGCAGACCCCCTAGGAACCCGCGGACCCTCAAATAGCAAGAATTGAAAAGGATCAAAAGAGCGCACTAAAAGGTTTTAAATTGTTGGCAATTGTTTGATGGGTATCTGGTCCACAAGAAAGTGTTTTATATTGTATAGACTATTTTTAACAATACATTTCACATGCCTAATCTGGACAATACTCATTTTTTATTGTATTCTAGCAGCTAACTATAGTTCGCGAGGCACACATGTCCACTATTTATTTCTTTCGAGTTTCATTAAAAAAAGGTTTTTTTTATTATATTTCACAAAGATACATTTTTGATATAAAAAATGCATTCTATTTTGATACATATTTTATAATACACATATCATATTATTTGTTTAAAGCTAAACTTGTACCATAAAACTTGTCGAAAGGTAAATAACATGAATGTAATTGTATTGACATCAAACAAAGTTTTACAAGACTAATGTTGCCTAAATGCGCTATTATGTTCAATTTACAGAATTATGTTTGTCTTCGATTGTGAAAATGCATACGAGTTATCAATTGTCTTGGAATACATGCATGCAACATGACATGGTAAATTTTCATTCGTGACTTGTATGTAATAAAATGACGATTCTGAAGAAATTCCCTAATCGTCTTACAAATGATCGCATAATATTGTTCACAATATGTGCTTTAAAAGGGTTATATAGTTTTTTTTACTTCAAATTAAAAATAAATAAATTATACCAGCACAGTTGCTGTCTAGGTAGCAAAACAAATATCAGATAAAATCCTGTTTCCATTTCCGCATACCGCTTATTTTCAAGTCCATGCTCATGGTCCAAAATGAATTATATAGTTCACTGCACAAGGATGGAAGGTAACCAGACAGACACATTCTATGGTGAGTTTACGGAAAATCGATACAAAATTTGTTCTGGCGTCTAAATTTATTCCCTCGAGGCTTAACCAGATGCTTTTATTAATGGCTTGTGGATATTTTTAGATTATTTGACAACGTTGACACATGCTCTGTCTGCCTAAGTGCTGTCAAAATAAAGCCTCGATTTTGTTGTCTCTTTTCTATCTAAATATTTTTCCGTTCCCAAATAAAATATTCTGTGGTTTATTTAAAGTGTTTGTAAATTCAGTTATGTTTTCTGGTTGAAAGATATATATGAAAGGCAAAAATTGACATAAACAAAAAAAGGATAATTGGCGAATTGTTTCTGAGTAAGTTCTGATTCGTTTATGACTAAATAAGTTTGTATATGAGTTAAGTCTTTAAATTAACATAAAGAATTTAATGCCAATGTATCTAACCTTACCGATATTAAATATATTTCTGTCAATTCCGTTTTCATCATCGAAGTATGTAACAATCCGCTCAGTTTATGAACTATTATCGATGCAGCTGATAGCGAACTCGATGAAGCAATCTAAGAAGATGTCATGTTTCCTTTGCCAACTGCCTTGGAAGCATTCTCTAAATAACTATATGTTAATTCAATACAACCATCGACATACTTGAACATATCTTCCCAGTAATTGAAAACTTCAGGTGAAATGATCAATGAAATTAGCCCTTTGCGGTCGTTTGTCTACTCTCAGCCACCAAAGCTTTTTTATCGTTCAGGTCGAATGTCTGCTCACAGCCACCATACAAGGAACCATACGAATCTTAACTCTATTCATTCATGTATCAGTTTATAGCTTCTTTGAATGCTCTTAAGTGTCTAAGTGACCTTATCATGAACCAAAACATTGCTCTGACAAATCGGAGATAATGAAACTCGATATAAAAAAATGCGGTCGTTCCACACTCGCCATGCAAAACACCGTGGCGAGCCAGTCGCCTTTTGAGAGTGAAGAAATCGACAAACATACTTTGCAGAATTTCAAATAAAGCTTTATAAATTACGTCTAAGTGTAATTGCAAAAAAAATGTCACCGAAAGATGAAAAATATTAAACATAATTTTAAAATAAAAGCATTTTATTGAAACACATTATTGTCTAAACCAGCGGTTATTAAACTCGTGTATCTTGAGCAAAATTTCTTTCGCGGACCCCCACAATATTTTTTGGCTGACCCTATCCCAATCCTTTTAACTTAATTTTTCAAACAAATAAACATTTCTTGGTCAAAATAGATCCTCTTACAATGTTTTCTGTAAATAATTCCACGAAAATATCTTGTTCAAGTATAGATAAATGTTTTTTTTATATTTTCCCGGACCCCCCAGTAATGGCTTCGCGGACCCCCAGGGATCCTCCGACTCCAATCAAGAAATAATTTCAAATTGAATGTAAGTCCGTCTTTCCGTTCTTTAAAGCCATGTTCCTTTTTGCACCACTAATACTGAAATAAAAATGGTATATATGTAGGGAATCCAATCCCGGGATCCCGGATCCCGGGATCCCGGACAGTTTTATATACTTAAGAATCCCGGGATTAGAAAACGTAATTCAAAAAATCCCGGGATTGAAATTTTTATCTAACAGAAATCGTACACCTCACCAACACGATGAAAGCTACTAAATCGAGACATTCCCGACGAAATCTGGACGCTTGGAAACAGTGGTGTAACTACCAATAGGCGAGCTTAGGCGACGCCTAGGGGCAGTAACTGTCTAATCTATGTATATATTTATACAGTACATATCAAATTGTTATAGTAACCTTTCCCCACCGGTGATGTATTTACTACACCTCGACTCTAATAATGGGAATATCGATATGAAATATATTAGATACGGGGTTCAGAATGTTTGTATTCCTCCGTAATATAATTACGAATCACTTCAAAGTATTATAGTATATAATTATTCATCTACAGCGACGGATATAAATAATTTGTCGGGAAATCGGGAATTTTGCGAGTTTTAGTCCGTGTCTTAGCAGAAAAGAATTTTATCAGTCACGTTGATGATGTTATATGAAAATGAGGGCTCACGCGGTCATCAACTCGAACTAGCATTTAAATATCTGATGACGATACCTCCAACGAGTGTGGAAGCTGAGCGTGCATTTTCAGCAGCAAGTTGTTTGGCTTCCAAAATCAGATCCAGACTAAATGACGAAACACTCGATGCATTACTTCGGGAATATTTTCAAAACAATATATGATTTTTTAGTCTTTTATTTATCTATTTTTGAATTGTATTAAAGTGAATGAATGTTAAGGTAATTTCTTAAAATATTGAAAATCCCAATCTCGGGATCGTAATTTTGGCTCGGGATTGGATTCCCTATATATATGTAAATCCTTGGTATTGGATGACCGTCGACTGAAATAGTATTGTGATTATAGGCATTTTAAAAAGTGCTGTAAATTGCGTATTGATTGAAAATTTGAACACGAGAAAGCTGTGCGCAAAATGTGTGCCGTGTTTGCACACAATAGAACAAAAATAGCATTGTGAGGATTTGGCGAGTATTAAGCGAACTTATTATAGCATTTGAGTGATGAAATCAAGAGAGAACAGTTGTATTTGACTAAAAAGAAAGTGTTGTTTTATCATCAACATGACAATGCATCAGATCACATTATCGCGGTAGCCAAAATCAATGACTTAATTCGAATTGCTTCCTCATGCACCCTATTTGCCGGATTTAGCCCTTTTTGGATTATTTTTTTTCCAAACTTGAAAGAACGGCTCGATAGTAAAAGATTTACGCGTATGAATATTTCGATTAACATCCCGAAGAGAAACTTTCATTGTTAATAATTACACTCTATGTATTCTAGTTTATTTCAGTATAAGATAACTACGGATTATAAATTACTTAAACAGTTGAAGTTTCAAAGAGTTGTAATGTGGTAATCTTGATAAAATGCAGGGATTCGGAGCGCAACAAACTTTCTCCAAGTGTGCTAAACTTTAGCTTCTCTGTCACGGAATTTATTAAATTTGGTAATTCAATTTGGTATTGAAAGCTGGTACGAAAACAAGGATATAAAACGGCATATGACGACATTCTTTTGAATAAAGGTCGCTCGATACTAGCACATATTGAATCCACAGAGTTGACTCATCTGACTAAGGGTTAAACAATCGATATCTTAATAAATCAAAACGATAAATATTTGAATTCGATGTATATCATCACCTGTGAGTAGTCCCACGATTAAGCGACCGAACTCGTAGCTCAATTATCTCGGCTTCAAAGCTACAGAAGGTTTTAAAAAACCATATGCGCTATCTCACAGTCAGCGCATGGGATCTAGTATACTCTGACTATATACTATATACTGACTTTCGTTTTTCACCCTAGCTTTTTTATCGGGCAAGAGACTTCCTATTTTCTTTCCTGTCTCAAAGATAGTATTAACGCCGTGTTTATCAAAGCTAAAAACAGCACGAACCATTTCGAAAAATTCGACAGTGCAACCAACCTTCAGACAAGCGACGGCGCAAAGTGCACCAATATCGCTCTCTGGCAGCACTGGACGGAGGATGGTTACCAGGAGCGTAACCAAGACAACAACAACGGCAATTATTCCTTGACAATGGACCCGATGGGTCGTCCGAAATATTGGAATAAAAAAATCTGAGTTTCATTAAGAACGCTCACCCAGCGGATCATCTGGATGAACGTATCCAAGAACACTTTCGCGACCGTCTCGATTGAGAGTGTGAAGGCTTCCATATAAACTAGGATACGTTTATTCGAATAAAAATATTGGAGTTGGAAACTATCTCATATTAATTGATATTTTTATAATTGTTTCCAATTGGTCATCTATAGGCTGATCTTCATGAATCATAGAGGGATTAATTATATCATTATTTAAATGGTTACAGCGGATAATGATACCAGATAATCTATTATAAATTATGAAACCTCATTACAAGACAATAGAATTCTATTAAAAGAACTGTAATTAATAATGTATATTCGAAAATAACATCGCGTGCAAGAAGAGCTCAAAGTAATTGCATGATTGATTCCATGTGAACCAGTTTCTAAATGAATACTTAATTCAACATTATGCAATTTTAACATTTTAAAAGCTTAATAAAACAAATTATTTTTTCCTTGGGTGGGATTGAGTTTTGGGTAAATTTTGCAATAGTAGCTAAAATTCAACTCACTGGCTATCATTGCAATACATATTGAATGTAATATTCAGTCCTTTGTTGCAATTTTCATATCCAATTGACTGACACTTTACAAAGTGGAGATTTTTGAAACTGTTGTTGTTGCGAATTTATGTCGCGTTAATTCATTAGTTAATGTTCAACATGCTGGATAGCACGGTAATAAATATTGTATGTTATATTTGGTCTTTGTTGCATTTTCCTACTGTTGCTTTTCGTATACAATAGTGGATAATGAACTTCCTGCACTCGGATGTTGGAAGCATTCAGTTTCACTCTGCTAATTTTTCATTGCCATTACGATTAGGAGCCTTTTTCTATTTTCTACACATAGTTTGCTCGATTTGGAGTATATGATAACATGCGAATACGATCTTCATTCGAAGATATGGCTACTATCAGCCATTATGACTGTTTTCCATGTTTGTTCTCAAAGTATGTTATAGATAAAGATTTTTATATGGTGAATATTATATTCGTAAAAAATATTTTGATGTTCAAATGATATATATCGTTATGCCACTAAAGAGTCGCATTTTTCGATTTATTAATCTAAGAACCCAAGAAATCAGGATTAATCTGCTCAAGATATTTGCTCGAAAATATTGATATTTGTACTTTTTCATATTTGTCGACGCGGTAATTATTTTTCCAAATCTTGGATTTGAAACTAATCTACTATACCAACACATCGTAAAAAAAAGGGCAAAGACTATATATTACATTGATAGGTGGCAAGGAATAATGCATCCAAATGATAATTGGCCATATTGTATTTTTTATTTTGACGTAGTTTAGTACCAATCAAGAATATTAATTGGCAAATTAATTATTTAACAAATCAATGATAAGAGTTAATTGAATTGCATTTCGATTGCACATATTGTAAATGCTATTTTGCCACAGAAGTTTTAAGCATTTTCAAGAGCTCTCCACTCCGCACCGAAATTAAATAACATAACGAATCAATTGAAATTCATAATGGATGTGTAATTGATATAATAGAACCGTTTTAAAACAGATTTCATTGATCATTAATCGTTCTATCATGGAAATAAATACTTTATTTATTTGATAGAAATACGGCAAAATTTTGCCATCACACCAAGGGAACCTTTTGCTTTCGTCGACGGTGATAAATTTCCAGTAATGATAGATCTACTTAAACATTCTGAGAAAGCTGATTGAGAAAGTCAATGAAAGTCGTCGTTCACTTGCTTAAAAATTAATAGACGAAATGGAAAAGAAACGAAGCCAATTAAGGAGAGAAAAAAACGATTTACTTTGTTGCAAGCGCACAATACACAACCACAAAAGCTTTGAAGATACGACAGAAATTGTAAGAGGTTCAAAGCCCCCTAAGCTTTTATCGAAATGAAAAACTTTGAGAACAATGGGCGAAAATCATACAATACCGAAGAAATTATATAAGTGGCCAATGACCTAACTTATGACTCGACCGCCAAGTAAAATATTCCGTTTTGATACGGCGCAGTTTTCCTATGGGCATCTAATGTTTTCGCCCTTCCACACCTTGAAATGCATAACGATCTGCACGAGGATTTTAACTTATTTAACGTTACGTATCCAAAACGATGTTTTGAATTGATTTCAGCTCGCTCCGAGCTTATCAAATGTATGTAACTGAGCATATTTTGGACACGTTCCAACGACCTTTTTCAAGGCAAGGCTATTTTTGGTGAATATTAGGGATATACGCACTTGGAGAGTGAAGCAGTAAATTATCAATGGAAAAATGGCCAATGATATTGACCATTATAACATGAAAAAATACATTAATTAATCAGATATCTTATTATAATACACAAAAAAAATAGATTCTAATATACACGAAACATGTGTGATTTATCGTTGTCATTAGAAAACTACGATAATATAATATAAGAACCGTTATAGTTAGCTACGAGTATTATATATGACATATGCAGCGACACACAAGTTATAAGCCCAGTTTGAAACTTTCAGACGGATTTATAGGGCAAACCAATGCGCGACTTAAGGCATCTTCTCACTTTACAAATTTAAAAAAATCGATTTTTATTTTATTTTAAATTTTGAAAGTACAAATGTTCAAAAATGTTATATCGAAATTTCATAAAGATCGGACGAGTCTAACTACATTTTTGGGCGATCGTTAGGTGACTACCTGAGAGCACCCAGCTGCATACGTATTGTTCCGACTCATGGTGCAAGTACAAGAAAGTGGTGAAAAACAATCAGATTGAAACTTTTAAACATCCTCCTGCTCTAGCTGAAGATGTTCACAAGGTTTTGAAACCAATTTATGAAGATCTTCGGAGAAAATAACCAAAATAACAACGAGTGTTTCAACAGCTGTGTCTGGGCAATTTTTCTGCAACCAAAACTTTAAACGCGTTTATCTCAAAACAAGGTTTTTCGGTGGCTTGTTGATGAAATTTTGGAAACTATCCGGCCGATTGACATGATATTTGAATGACATATTTTTCATAGTTATGGCTATAGCGCATATCATCATATTTTTGAAATTTTAATTTTAAGTAATTTTTTTTTACAAAAAACTGCAAAAAAAACGCATTTTTTTTTTACTTTTTCGAAAAACGTGCGCCATTTTGTTATTTTCGCGAATATCAAAAATCTGATGATATGCGCTATAGCCACTGATATATTGAATCTAAAACTGTTTTATTTTTTTATTTCAAATGACCCATCTCGGAGATACCATCAACAAGCCACGAGCATAACATTTCTACACGGGTTTTTCGATTCGATTCACGGGTTTAATTATAATAATTGTTCAAAAATATAAAAATATTTTTTTTTCATGTATTTAAAAGATGTGTTTATTACATAAGATCCATTTTATCCCATAATTTTTAGCGAAAATCCTCGAAAAAAAATCCCGAAAATAGTCTATTTTTGAGGCGTCTAAAGTGAGAAGACGCCTTAACACATCACTAAATAAATTCGTAGTAAGGTTTTAATATACGTATTTAGATTACCTTGAGAAAGAAAAGCATTGTATTCATTGCGACAATGACGAAATTGTACGAATTGTCTCTCTAAATATTTGGCTCCAATGAAGAAGTGATTTTAGAAACTGAAGCCTATTTTGAAAGATAATTTTTTTTTTATAAAAAGGCATCGAAATATTAAAGAAGCGTTGGAATTAATGTATCATTCTTGAAGGAGACCATGTTGATGAATAAGGTTGAATTTTGCCTAAAAGATGTTTTATTAGTCATCCTACGAACTTATTGATTGATGTGGTATTAATGGAGAAGAAGCAACAACTAAATATTCCACCTTAAGTGTGTTAATATCGGAAGTTTTAACATTTTGATTTTTATCGTGCCATCATATTGAATTTATTCAATTATATCAAATTGTTTCAAAAATTCAGACAACTTTATAAGACAAATAATCGAGCGATTTATTTAAATATAAGGAAAGATCAGGTAAATATTAGGAATTTTGGCTAAAACTTGTTGTTTTATTAGTCATCCTATTAATTTATTGAGGGATGTGTTATCATCCATTTTATTAACAGAGGTATGATTATTTTTAAAAATATATTAGGATTTATATTAAACAATAATAAATAATTACATTCTTACAATTAGATTGGTTTCGATCGTGGACGTGGAGTCATGGATATTTAATTATTTTTTTAACCCCTAAAGGAGTACTATCGGAGACCCTGCGATCCCCCTCCATTTATACAGAAAGAGCACTCTTATACATTGAGCTCGGAGACAGACAGAGGTGGAGAGAAAACGTAGCGCAGTTCGGGAGACAGAGACGGAAAGCTTCCCCGAATACATCGCATGATTGTATAGATCGTTAGCCCAAATTTATCGACTAATAATGATTTCGATTTCAGGTTTATATTATGTGCTATCGACAGTGTTTATTTATTTAATTATTTTCGAATCGATCGAATCGATTTCTTGGGTATTGTTTATGTAAAAAAATGACGTGGTCTTGTTTGCTATCAACAGTGCTTATTTACAATTGACTCTACATCGAATTGAAGATTGTCTTTCGCTGATAGGAGCTGACTGTAAAGCGATTATGGCATCAACGACTTCGTTGATTTTAAATTGGCTCACTCCTTAAAAGGTTAAAATGCCTCTTTTTATAAAGATCTCGTGTATGTTATATAAATCAGTTTCTATTTAATTAAGACCGATTTTTATTTATTTTTAGTTTGTGGCGGCGGTAATCGAGTTCATATTGAAATATCAAATTTTACCATGGAGGAAATCAAATGGAATAGAATTCGCGACGAATCAGAACGCGCAATGAAATGAAACAAGAATAAATACCATTTTTCTTCTCCTCCATCCATCTTTATGTCGGGGATGTTTGGATTTTTTTTGTTTAGGTAGGCCGATGAAATTTTCAGGAGCGCCTGCAAAGAGAAACGGTTGTTAAATAGCTGAAATATCTCATTCTGACGTAGGTCGAAATATTTATGGAACTCATACCTCGGAGTAGGATTTCTCTATGGCGGATCTTTTAATAGTGAATTGGCGAACATCTTCCAGTAGATCGCACTCATGTTGGTTCTTCGACTGGAGCCTCGCTATCTGCTCGCTATGCAAATTTTTGAGAAACTTCGCATAATTACCCTACATAAAACAAAAAAAAAACACATATATTAATGAAGATCAATAACGAATTTCTTAATAACTATCCTAATTTATACTAGCGATGGGAAGAAATAAATTACAACGTATCACTGTCATCAATCAGTAACATTATTACATCCAGCTCTTTGTATTAAAAATGGTGTTATTTTTCACTAGGTTATGATGTATACACTAAAAATTATAGATGATGAATTTTAAATGGTTTTCAAATTTCATACAAACAAATTTTTACGCATTATGTATAAATTTCATGATTCGTTAAGCCTGAGAATACATTTCCGATAAAGCGAATTATAGAGAGCCTTTTAAGGATATACAGGGACAAAATAGAAAGGAGCATTATTGAAAAAATTACAGAAATTAATTATCGTTTATTTTTATAGAAGGGTTCTTTAAACTAACACTATTGCGTAAAAAAACTGGATGTACGGTCGAGTTCTACAGAAAATAGCGTTTTAAAAAAATTGCACCAAGAGGTATTATATATTCGACTTTGAAGAAATAGGGACATGTATCATAATTTTCTACCAAATGCGTGAAGCCAAAGCAATGTTTTAAATATGCCAGAAACTGTATAAAGAATAGTTCTTTCCATAAAACAAGACTATATCTTTGATGTCAATATTGACGACAGTCAGTGCATGCATATTTATGTTTGGATAGGATTCAAATATGAATAAGTTTGATGAAACCTACCATAAATTTCGATGCTAAAGTCCTCCCCTTCTCAATAAGTTTACGGCGATTCTAATGATTTATTGCGATCGGAGGAAACAAGGAGAAAGTTCTTATATTACTGGAGTGAAATACAAAGTGCGCTCCCTACACTGATAGTGATTCGTAATCCACAATTCTTGAACATTTTTTAAGAATTGTATTAAGGTGTCCCATAAGTTTCTTTCGTTTTCATATAACTTGTATCACATCAAAATGTATTGAATTGAAGAGCAAAGAGACATGAGACCTGGCGTTATCGTGATGAAAAACATCGCCTCGTCTGTTCACTAATTCTGGCCGTTTTCTGGCAATTGCATCCTTTAGATTGTCTACTTGGAAACAATATTTTGTTGAATTGATCGTTTTACCTTGCTGAAGTAGCTCATAATAAACTACCCCCTTCCAGTCCCACCAAATGCATAGCAAAACTTTTTTTGGATGTAGGCCAGGTTTAGCTACAGTTAAAGCTTCTGTACCCTTGGTCCAAGATCGTTTACGTTGGATATTCTCATAGAGTATCCAACTTTCATCTCCAGTGACAAGTCTCTTCAAAAAAGGTTGGCTATTATGTCGTCGGAGAAGAAGATCGCATGTTGAAATATGCTGAAGTATATTTGAGTCAGTCAGTTCATGAGAAAGCCACACATCTGAACGATTGATGTAGTCCAATTTTGTCAGATGATTATGGACGGATGTTCGTGGAATTTTTAGCTTGTTAGCTATTTCGCGAACAGTATATCGCGGATTTTCTTCAACCGTGGCTATGGTTAGATCTGTGTTCATTTGCGAAAAAAACTTGTGGGACAACCTAATATATAATCACCAGTTTCTAAAGGTATTCAGAGAGTTTTTTACATCAAAATAGGATGAAATTTATTAAGCTTTTGGCGTTTAAATCTTTCTCAAATTTAGAAAGGATTTAACGGTTTAGTGACTTTTTAACTAGAAATAATATATTAAATGATATTATATTGATATGCTCTCGGCTAAAAAAGCTCTCGGTTTTCAACCATAAATTAAAGAATCTGCTTGTAAAAATAAATGTCCGCGAGGATTTAAACATAGCGACTCACCGATGAGTTTGGGACATATATTGGTGAATCCAAAAATGTCTTCACATTTTAACGGATCTTGGTGTTTCCATTTTATTCTTAAATAAATTCAACAGAGGTGATTAGAGCTGCCTATTGATTGATCTATGAAGAATCTATTTTGGGCTGTATTGTAGTGTAAAAAACCAGTTCTTATAAGTATTATTAGTAAATTTAAACAACCCTAAATAAACAGTCAACGTTAATGACGTGTATAATAATGTTGACCAAATATTCATTGGGTGTTGTAAAAATCTCGAAGAAAAGATGCTCAAAACCCGTAATTGATCTCTCAGGGCAGCATGTAGTATACATGCATATGCTAGGTTACAAAAGTCCCCTTTTAGATAATAAAATATATAAGTCAAACAACTTTTTACGCAATTTATAATATATTTAAATACGCTGGCAGTTATAAGTTTAAGCATATTCCGCAAGCTTACAATTTTTTTAATACATTTGTTTTTAAAGCCCAAGTCTCACTTCCAAATAAAAATGCAGCAAATACAGCATTATGTAAAATTTAATCTTGTCCCAAAATTAAGATGGTTGTTTTCGAGATTTGCTGTTAGCTTGATGAATTGACTTCTTCGCCAGAGGGATACGTTGATATAAACTCAAATGCATTTTAGTTAGAATAGTTAATATGTAATCAAATATTTAATTTAGAAACAATCCAAAACTCTCATTACAAAAGTCTAAGACTATATTCAGAATTTAAAAGATTAGAAATATATTCGATACGTTAAGATTTAGCCTAAAGTCGAATAGGATCACCTTATGATTAATTAATTCTCTCATTTATCCCATCCTACTGAAATAATTAACTTGAAGAAACCGCCACATAAAAATCTCCTATGAAGATCGTCTGGATCGGATAATCGATATGTTACCTTTAAAAGAAGTATATAGTAAAAAAGTACTACAATATTGCAGTGATTATAATTATTGTCATAATTGCTAGTATGTTATTGTAATAGCACACTTTAAGCGGGAGAAAAAGCGTACGCCTGTGAATAAATACTCTTACGTAAAATCGCTATAATTTCAAAACTACCAAATATTTTTAAGCGAAATTTTGAATAAACACTTACCACAGATACCTGCATCGATTGATTGACAGTGACAGAAAGAAAATACATGTTTAATACTATTAAACTATACACAATATATATGATTAGTTATTATTCTACAAGGGAACGATTATATTGACGCAATAATTTATTTTTTAACGATATCCTTGAAAGCTCTTCCGTCTATGAATTAAAATATGCTTAATTTATGGGTCGCACATATACGACACGGTCTTTGAATGAATTTTGTTATCTTAAAGTTAATAACAACGTTGGATGTGATACTTTTGATAGAAAATAATAAATACAACTCTACGTGAAATTAATATGGCACATAGTACTACTTATCTTGCGTTTCAGCTCTAATAATTTAAAGCTACTACTAGTCGTCCCGCCTAAAGTGTGTTAATATCGGAAGATTAACATTTGATTTTTATTTCGCAGATTTATCCAATTTTCCTCAGAATTCTCACATATGTAATATGCAAAAAGGTAAAAAAGCAAAAGTCATATTAAATTCAAGTCCTAAGTTCGATCTCAAATATTTCGACGAATTTATATAGGAATTTCATAACGGAGTGCAAATAATTACACTTTCAAAATTGGATCATGACGTTGAATTGCAAGTGATGAATAATTTTTATGGAATTTTTCATGAAAATTTATTTAAAATGGTTTTGAAATATAGGGTGCAAGAGGGAACTTTAAAAACGAATAACACAAACAATTAAGGAGAGAGATATTTAAAGTTTTTATATATTATTTTTTAAAAATTATATCATTAAGGTAGGCTTCGTTTTACGTAATGCATTGAAATGTCGTTTTCTCACTAGGGTGCTTCAGAGAAACGTCCTTAATTGAAACGCGCTCCCTGAAGCGACAGCTTAAAGTTTTTTCATCATGAAGGTTTAGTAACGATCACGTAGTAAACTGACTTTAAATGTCTTTCTGTAACATGAAAATGAAAAAGAACTAATATCTCCTATACTGTTTGTGTTGCCGCATCCTATGATTAAGTAAGTCACCTCATGATAGGGATTCTGTGTCGAGACGCCCTGGGACTTTTTTCTCGGGACTTTCGGGCTTTTTTGTTGTTTTGAGCTCCGGGACTTTCAACGAAAAAATCCCGGGACTCAAAACTGTGATTTAAAATGCCCCTTATATATTGTATATTTTAATTATGAAAACACATTTTTATGCCCCCGAAACCCTCGAAATTCGTCGAAATGTCCGATTTGTATTTAATGAAAGCATGTATAGTAGAACCTCGATTATCCGGACTAATTGGGGATGAAAGTAGTCCGGATAACAAAAATCCGGATAATCGAAAAAAATCATAGGTGATAGAGAAAGACAAGGAAAGTATGAATAGTTTTTATTCATCTTGATTTACATACACATTCACATATATATATATTTTTTTAAGTTCGATTGTTGCTTAAAGCTCGCTCTTCTTTTAGAAGCTGCCATATCGCGAATATTCTCAAGGTATATAAGATGTCCTGATTTACATTCTTCTTGCTTCTCAAGCCATTTCATGGCGACATCTAAACACTGCTAAAAGCTTTAGAATGTGTAGGACCATTATCTCCTCCCTCGCAAATCTCTTCTTCGTCTTTTGAATCTTGTTTTTCTGAGGCAGATATTTCTTCAATTATTTCCTCATAGTTAAAAAATTGAAATCTAAGTTCGACGAAATTGATAATACAATAATTAAAAACTTCTCACGAAAGTTTTCAATGTTTGCATGCAAATCGGCTATTATCACATTTTATGGAAATTTGCAAATGTAATTCCAGTTCCAAAATCAGTAATTTTTTTTATTTTGAACAATCCAAGGCAAAAATGTAACACGTCTATGCCCAACTGATATTGTATGAGATTCCAGAATTCCATCAAAAAAATTCCAAGAACAATGGAAGGGATGCTTGCTCCAAGTGCTTCTACGTAATAGCAACAGCTGGGACCGATTGATTCGTAGAAAAATTCAGAAGGAGTAAACGAAAGATCAATTTTTGTAAATACAATATAAATTTGTCTCCTAACTTGGAGCTAGTCCGTGCTGTTCTTGTGTCTGTTCTCTGACGAGTGCCTAACGAATTTTAATTAATTAAAAAAGTAGTATCGTTTTCTTATATGTATTTTGTCATTATTCTAGTCCATAATGGAAAGAAGTCAATCGGAAGTATAGAAACATTACAAAAAATTACAAAAATGGAGATAGTCCAATGCACTCACTGTCCAAACCAAATTACACGCAAAGGGTCAAACATAACTGGACTAGCGAGACATCTTGAAAGGGTACATCGGATTTTTTTAAATTAAAAACACCGATGCGGAATATTCAAACAGTGCGAAAAGAATAAAAATATTCCAACCATCAATAATAAATTTTGTGAAAAGGAAAACGCTTCCAGAAATCGTTGTCCGTAAGTTGTTGTGTGGAAGGTTTTTCCATAAGAGGGATTACTAATAGTAATTCCACTCGTGAATAGATTCGAAACTATGAAAAAGCCGAGACTTCTGAATCCCTACCTCATGATATATTTATAGCAATGTGTATAAAGAATACTATGCTGAAAATCTCTATGCGTTGCATATAAAAGTCGCATTTAAATCGACATTGGGCAGATAATGCGACTGAAAGATCGAATGAAGATATGCAGTCATGAATTCTAAAGGCACGAAGCATTATTAGCATAAAAATATTCGGGTAGTTAATTTGGCAGACAACATATTATGGTTGTTTGACAGTCTTTCAACAAAACGATTTTCTCTCGGCGACTGTATACAATCGTTGTCTTTGAATAACCTCTTACATAGATTAATATTTGCCATTCAATCTCTCGTGTAGCTCTGTATAACGATGAATTCAATTAGATCATGTCATTATCCATTATTACACAGACTATCCAAAGCATTATATATATCGTTTCGATACAAATCTCGAGCAAAATTCGCTCATAAATGTCGAATGCTATCAATAATTGAGCTATTATATTGTAGAAGGATGATGGTTTTAATCTAATTAAAATTTATCCAAGCGCGTTAAAAGGAGTTTAACCAACCCCATGTGGCAGCATAATCGAATTTTGTCGATGTTTTAGATGAACTGCATGCCGGAATTATTGGCGTTTGGGCTTTATATTGCGAAAGTAATGATTTTCATCAATTCAAACCGTTTAAATCGATATTACGAATTGAATCCATATGTATATGCAAGCGTTTAATGAATGGTGATTTGTCGAAAGATACTTGTATAGATAAATAAAAGGACTGCAAATCACGCAAAGACTCTTGAGAAGAAATTGATGTTAAATTCTGTACAGTTTGTGGACCAATTAAAATGACATCATAAAAAATTCAAGAGCTAAAATATTTTTCGAATGATGTGTGATAGATCTAAGAAGCAATTTTTGCTCGAAGGCTATAAATTAAATATAACTTCGTGCGATAAATCATATAAACAAAATAATGAGGGAACATTTCGAAATTAATGGTTGTGTGTATTATCGTGAGAAAGACTTTTGGCGTCAACGTTTGGATGGCATTTGAGTTGTTAATAATCGATGAGCTAAATACACACATTTTCAGGGTGTAACTGTTTGTCTTTATCGGAAAATTACAAACTCTACCGATCTACATGTAAGTTTTCATGCTGACATATCAACGTTGATATTAATAACATGCAACATGGGAAACGAATAGCAATTAGCTTCTTCTTTCCGTGGGAACGATGGGATTGACTATCATATGTGCAATTGCAATCCAAACCAACTGTCGCAAATCAATATCAATATTCGAATTTCACTTAAAATGTACACGTTTCACCGTTGGCTGTGAGTTTAATTTTTTGGCTGCATAGTTTATTCCAGATATATTTGATATGAATTTTTAAATATCCATCGTAAGAGAAACAAAATGGCGAAGCGAATCTCATTCATATTCCATATATAAAATTATATTTAAATAATCAAGAAAAAATATGTATACTTCATACAATTGAAGACCTTTAATGGTTGATTCGCGGAATTTTTAATGCATTTATAAAAATCTTTAAAAATCGAAATGAAATCAAATAAGTAAATTATCAAATAAGTTCGATCAAAAGATGATGATTGATTATTTTGGCTTTTACCGAGATATTTTTTTTTTGAGTGAATCGAGAAAAATATCATCAAAAGTGCTTAATCCAGATTTAGCCGAAAATAAATATAGGTCTCGGCTAAAATTCGACCTGGCGGTGCGGTAATTGATACGTAATTGGGTTTTTTGCGGTTGTGATAGATGTCTATTGCTAACCACATGGCTTATTGAATGTCTGTATGATTTAAAGCTCGATTGAATCGTCGTATACGCTCCGGAATTTTCCAAAGATCAGAGCTAATTCTTTTGAAAACAGATTAAAAAAATATTATTGTCGCCGAAACATCAGACTACACATTGCTCAAGTTCGACGGTCTTCTGATGGTTAGATTTATCTATCTCGTTCTGTATTTGTTCTATAAATTTATATTGCTATCGTCTACCTTACGTAAGTATTTCGATGCGTATACATCGAGTGATATCGAAAATTGTCGAGATTTATATTGGTGTTAAATTTCGAGCATGTTTACGGGTGGATTTCTGTTGCATTCTGACATTGGATGTTAAGCCCCAGGATTATGCCATTCCGGTGTTCGCAAAAGGCCAGAATCACCGTGGATGAGCTTTTCGACTACATCCTTATAAATTTAAAATACATTTATTTTAGCTAGGAATTTTTAACACATTAATATTGGGGATGAATCTCATTGACTGATGAAATGAGATTTTGATGGGAATTTTACGTTCGTGCCAATTGTTGACATTCGAGCGTAATCTTGCGGGATGTATATATATTGTATAAATGCTTTTATATTTAATTTATTTACACGCAAAAAAGGTTCGTAACGATTTTTAAATGATGTTTTTTTATTTAAATAACTTCAAATATTTTTTTGAAGTTATTTAAATAATAGGGGTTGCGCTCGATCCGCTGGCAGAGCTTAACGTCGAATTATCGCTCTGTAATTTTAAAAGAAATTAAAGACGGCAAAATGGCTGCTCCCGATTTTTTATTTTATTCCTGGTCGAATGTCCTATGATGATTGCATCTGTTGCTCGATCGTGATAGATCACAGTCGGCTATTGATCGATCAGGATCACGTTATTGTACTCGAAGCGGTCAAAATGCGCATTTTCAAAAGTCGCTCCCAATAACGGAAACTCACTAATACGGGCTATAAATAAATACTTACTCAATTATATAACTTGTAGCGATTCTTCCAGAAATAATATAAGTCATAGCGATCATTAAATTCCAATATGGAAGAATTGGGTCGTAATCGCGTACGTTTCGATTCAAGTTTAAGGACGAGGAGTTCGTATGGTCCCGCGTTAAATTGGTGCTTTTTTCGAGTGCAATACGACTCTTGGATGAATTAATAGAGGCTTTAAAAATTAAGGATAGTTTTGCCATGGGTTTGGGGGTAAGTTTTAATTTTTGTCGAGTCTACGGCTACGAGGAACTTACCTTCCTAGGAGGGGGCTGCATGGCGACGCGCTGTGGCGCTGGCGCGGCCGCCCGGCTACTGGCGCGAACCTATCGACCGCCTGCGCCCCACGCTCGCACCCACCCTCAACATTGCCATTCCATCCCCTATTTCCCGGCTTCCACTTTCCCCATTTTAATTTCAATCTGCGAACGAGACGGCCATAATTTCAAAATAACTCTAAAAAAATAACTAAATCGGATAATGTTGACCGGACATTCTTTTTACTCACATAGATTGTGAGGGTTAGTATCAATTTAAATATTAACTTTCATTCAAAGATGTGCTATCGAAAGATCATTTTAAAATTGGATAAAGTCCGGTCATATGCGTCATGACATTGGACTCCAAATATTTAATTAATATTACCAATTCTTTCATGAAAAATTAGCTTAAAAGGTTTTAAGCTAATAAAGAAAGTGCTTCCTTCCAAAGAGTCCTGCTCCTTTTCAAAAATGGGCAAAAAAATCCTCTCTTTGTACAGATTTTGAAATAATACGGCCAAAAATGTATTTTAATTTAATTTAAAACACTTTACATTTATATTTTTTTAAGTATACATCACATATGGTATAAAAGTATTTTTAGGAATAGTGAAGAAATTCGATTCGATATAATTGTGCGAATGGCATAAACCTAAATACTTTAGAACCTCCATTATCCGGACCTCGATTATCTGGATTTTCGATTATCCGGACGCGTAAAAAAAGGCATATTTCCGATAATTTTTTTCTCTGAAATTATTGCATATAATTAAACGAATGTTTATTTTTATCTTAAAAGCATATTCAAGGAAAAGGACAAAAGATTTTTTTTGATGATCAAAATTATTTATTTATAACAAAAAAAATCAAGCGAATAAAAAATAAGATTCCTGCTGGCGCAGGTACTTTGGGCCCTCCTGATGATCTGAAATTGAAAATTGAAAAAGTTTATTAATCTAAGTGATTATGATATTGCAGGTACCTCAACTTTTTTATTTCATTGAAAATTGACAAAATGGCGGCGTTTTTTGTAAAAGAGAGAGAAAGACACACATCTTTTGCACCATAAATGAGGTGAAATTATAAGTTAAAATCAAAATATCAACAACTTGGAGGCACCGACGATAGCCATAATAGTGCTAAACATCGTATTAAAATTTGAAGTCGTTTCTTTCATTCTTTCAAAAATCACCTGCGCCGGGTGCAAAAAAACGCGTTTAAAGCCGCGTAAAAAGTTTTTTAAGATGAAAAGTCATAGAAAATTTACCTTTTTGACTAATCAGCAATGCCCGGACCATACACGGTACCTTCTTCGTCGTAGACTTCTTCTTTAGCCGCTCAAGATCAAATTGTATCAAAGATTATATCGGAATATTTTCCAATTAGTGATATAATGTCTAGAAGAGAAGAAAATCCTCTCTTGGACCACGAACCATCGCCAGAAACTGAGAGTTCATTTTATGGAAAGCCAGCTTGTACATTTATCTCTTTTTCTTCTCGAACGACTTTACGAATCACAATGTCATACACAGCGTTTACGCTTTCAGAGATTTTATAATTTTATAATATAAATTTACGTTAAAACTCTTGCCAGTATCCCTATATCCACAAAAATAGTGTAATCGAGTGATTAAATTACGATGCAAACAATCTTGGATTTCAAATTTTGAATGATGAGGAAATAATTGAAGAAATATTTGCCTCAGAAAAACAAGATCCAGAAGACGAAGAAGAGATTTGCGAGGGAGGAGATATTGGACCTACACATTCTGAAGCTTTTCAGTGTTTAGATGTCGCCATGAAATGGCTTGAGAAACAAGAAGAATGTAAATCAAGACATCTTATATATCTTAAGAATATTCGTGATTTCGCAGCTTCTTAAAGAAGAGCGAGCTTTAAGCAAAAAACGCATTCTTCCACTTTCAGAATAATTTTTTTGAATAAAAATTTCCAGATCGAAATTTCTGTAAAAATATGTATACAAATATTCTATAATACTGCCCGTAAAATAAAATACTACAAAAGTAATCAGTTTTTACTATATAATTTACTAATTGGGGATTAAAGTAGTCCGGATAACGAAAAATCCGGATAATCATAATCGGAAAAAAATCATAATTGAGAGAAAAGGATAAATATTTTTTATTTTGAAAACTTACATTCTAGTATATATACTTTCTTACCAAACTAACCAATGAATCAAGGCAGAATACCAAATTCTAAGTACGAAGAGTAGCGACATTATTTGAACAAAGCGGATTCCTTCTTATTTTGTTATTTTGATTCTGGAAGTAAACCAAACGGCATTCTATTGGGATGATTTTGTTGCCGAAATTTATAAAAAAAATTGAGACCTGTATAAATATTATATAAATGTTTTATACCTACAAGACTGGAACTATGTTGTAGCTGCTTATAATACATATTAAATGTACTTAACATTGCTATGCTTTGAATGTTGCAGTACTTCAATAAAGTTCCTGCGCTACAACTTTAGCCACGTCTACTGAAGCTGTAGATACCGTGTATCGAAAGTAGATGACGTTTATTTAACAATAATTAACGCAAAATACATGTACACAAAAAACGGCTTTGTAGAATTTGATTTAATACTGGTATGTACAATTATTCGGGTCTCGAAAATGAAACGGCCTACTTAAAAAAAAACTCCCGCACATAGATGAAAAACAAAATGGTTCCAGGGGATCTCAAACTTAAATTGAGCCAAGGGTCTTTCATATGCTAATTCCATAACTGAACAAGGACAAGCTAATGAAATAGGCTTGAATAATGTAAATGCAGAAAGCGCCTGAGCATGTCATGGCTTTGGTCTCCCACGGGTGTGGGCAGGGATGCTTATATCCATGCGAGAAGGGAGAAGCAATGTTTTCTACTTTGCCAAATGGGAGAGCTAGATGAGTCACGAGTGAATGACAGCAGAAAAATCTATAAAATTTTTGTCGTGGTGACTCGACTGGATCGAACATGGTAAAATATGAGAGCGAAGTTTTGTTGGTCGGGATCCAGGAAGTTATCGGGTGCTGGAGAAGGTATTTTAAAAATCTTCTCGATGGCGAGTCGGTGGATCTGGGAGAATCACCTGAGGTCAATATAAATAATGTTGAGATCACCCTCCGACGTTGAGTAAGTTTGAGGTATGCTTATGGGGTCTTCGGGGATGGAAGTCCGCGGGACTGGATGGTATCCCGGAGGAGTTCTTGAAATGAGGAGGACGCCTTCTGCTCATGAGGTTATATGGCCTCGTTCTGGCAATATGGCAGAGTGAGGTCATTCCTTCTGAGTGTAAGACGACCTTAATATGCCAATATCCATAAGAAAGGGAATGTGCTGCTGTGCTCCAACTACAGGGCACATCCCTTCTAAACATAGCATATAAATTATTTACAAGAACTTTCATCGGACGTCTGTCTTCCATCGTGGAGGAACTTCTCAAAGAATATCAGTGTGGTTTCGGACCCGGCAGGTCTACTGTGGACCAATTATGTGCGGTCAAAATGTTCTCACAAAAATGTGGAATACGATATCGATCTCCACCACATTTTTGTAGATTTCTGCAAGGTATACGACAGCATCAATCGGGAAAAGCTCTGGAGGACCATGTTGGAGATGGGAATCTCGAGTAAGCTGATGAGGCTGACAAGGATGTGTGACTGGATCGGTCAGTGTTGTACGTTCCAACGGCGCCCTGTCGGAACCTTTCGAGGTGATGATGAGACTTAGGCAGGGGGACGCCCTTTCCTCGATTCTCTTTAATATTGCGTTGGAAGCAATTATGAGGGAGGCTGGCAAATTGGGACACGCACGTCTATGGAACGAATATATAATGTATCTTGTAAAAATATATTGAAAGGGTCCAGGATTTTAAATATCTAGGATCCATCCTCACAGAGAAGAACTTAACGTGCAAGAAATAACCTCTAGGATTCAATACGGCAATCGGTTCTACCATGGCATGAAGAAAATATTAGGTAACAAATTACTAACGGCTAAAACTAAAATTAAAATATATAAAACATTGATTATGCCGGTAGTGGTTTATGTGGGTGAAATATGGACCATGACCGTTCGCGACGCGATACGCCTCTAGAGGTTCGAGAAGAAAGTTTTGGGAAAAAAATTCGGACCTCTCCGAGATGAGACCTCGGGTGCTGAAACCATGAGGTCCAATCGCAAAGTCATGGTCATGTACGGCGAGGCATCAATCACTGGCTTCGTCTGAACCTGCCGTTTCCATTGGGCAATTCATGTGGAACGGATGCCACAGGGTGGCAGTAGACCCGTCGGAAGACCTCCGCTACACTGGGCTGGTCAGATAAAAAAAGATGCCGCTCGTCTGGACCTGGGAAATTGGAGGGAAGAGGCCCAGGACAGACGAAAATAGCAAAAAGCATTGTCGGTTGCCGGGGCCCTCTGATAGGGCTTTAGGCGTCACCACGTTTTTGTAGATGTATAGCAAAAGGAATTATCTACGAATTTTCTATGACAAATACCTTTTGACCTTCCCCAGTGGCCTTCCCAAATAACCTTTGGGCCTTCACAAGTGGACCAAATAGTAAATGAGTGAGACGCGCGCGGTAGATGTGAAACTTTTAAGTTCCAAGCTGAGTGTTGTGTAATCTATCTATATATATAAAAATCAATGTCTCGCGTCCAGCGGCGTCCAGCGGCGTCCGAGTGTCTCGCGTCCGATTCGCTTTGCTAAGGTAAACAATGCCGAGAGGCGGTAATGGCATGCACGGTTTGGTAAGGTAAAATAAGCCTTTAGCCAACTATGCCGACAGACAGTAATAGCATGCCCGATATGGAGCATTTAGTCAAGTTTGTTCTGGTGAAGTGAGGCGCGGCCGCGAGGCGGTTAAGGCATGCCAGGTTTGGTAAGGTAAAATAAGCCTTTAGTCAACTGTGCCGACAGACAGAAATAGCATGCCCGGTATGGAGCATTTAGTCAAGTTTGATATGGTGAAGTGAGGCGCGGCCGCGTGTCACTGTTCTAAGCGCGTGTGGCTAAGCAACCACATACAAAATATGCCTCTCCAAATCAATCATTAAACATTTCAATCGTTCATGCTTTTTAAAAGCGAAGCAAAGTAATGCCCGACCTTGGATGCATCTTCACACACAACAAATCAATCAATTGCGAAATAAACTCCAGGATTCAACACAATATGAGGTGCTATCATTGCCTCACAAATATATTAACACTTTACCGACCGCATGATTTCGCCTGAAACCGCATGTTTTTTGAAAGATTTGATTGAAACAATAAATTTCGTAAATTTAGTATAACATTTGAACCTTTTAACCGACTTGAATAAAAATTAGAATTTAGGTTCCTATTGATTTTTAGAACCTTAAATAATTAATTCGCTGTTTTTGGACACGGGTTGCCACATTTTTTACATTTGAAAGGGGAAAATATTCCCATAGCCTTTGGGCTATGTACGGTTGTAAACCTCGAAATATGGAATTTTTTTGGACAGAGTTTGCAAACCTTTTTTTCACATAACCAACTTTTAGACGGAGATAAAATTCTCAAAATATTACCATCGTCTCTAGATTGTGTATAATTGTAAATCTGGAAATATGGTTTTTTCTAAACAGTGATTGCCAACTTTTTTTACAAAATAATTTTTTTAGAAAGATAAAATTCTGAAAATCAGTTTTAATAAATGCGGTCCGATATTTACTTTACAGTCTATGCCAGTGGCGTATAATATTTAACGCATGATTTAACCCTATGTTGCATTGACTTTTCGGACAAAATATTGATAATAATTTAGTATTTGATTAAAAAAATACTGCGAAGGGCCTCTACGACCCGTTGGAGATCGTAGAAAGTCCCAGGGATGCGTTTACCCCCAAAACTTTTACAAAATCCCTAAATGTCCTAAAATTAGAGGGAGAGACCACAAATTTTGGGTGTCCAACCGGATTGAATTTCGGACCACTGACACAACGAAGAAACGTCTCGCGATCGGATGCCATCCCGAAAATGTCCACAGAACATGGTCGGCGTTCATGAACGGATCTCCGCATGTACACTCCGAAGTTGTTGAAAGCCCAAACATAACCAACGAGGCCCTAAATTACCCGTGTCCTTTGAGAAATTGAGACGTCCAGTGATCCGTGACGACCCAGCGACATCTCAGGCGGTGCCTAACCGAGAGGAAGAAAATGAGAGGTGGCGGCCGACGACCGACGCAGACCACCTTTCCTGCCATCTAAATAAAGCCGCTTCCTTGACATGACGACGGAGATCACCGAGGGCGTCTGAGGCATCCACCTCTATCTGGATTTTTCTGAATCTTTGGGACGGGAGAAAATATAGGAAGTCTTCTGTTCAACAAAAAGAACAAAGTGAAAAAATAAATTCATGGAGCTTACGAGATCGAATGCTCAGCCTGCATCATATCGTACATTGAACAAACCAATAGATACATCACACACGGGATGACAGTGTATCAGAACGCAGTCTTTGAATTGAATTACAAATCCGCAGTACACGAACATGGTATGAAGAACGATCATCACATCTATTTTGATGGTACAAAAACCATAGTAATGAATTGCGAGAGAGTGATGGAAATCGAAAAACAAAAAACTCCACATTCAATGGACGAGACGACGGCACTAGCATACCCAGAACTTGGCTACCAATTTTATCGAAAATTAAGGCATCAATAACCAAGCAAAAAAAAATCTGAAAGTGCAAGCAATCTACCACGAAGCGACGGCAATGCATAGCCCAATATAGCACTGGACGGAGGATACTTACAAGGAGCATCATCAAGGCGCCGTCAGCTATTCCGCGTCCACGAGTCCGTCAGGAGACTCGAAGTATCGGAAAGATATATATTTGACCGTACCTTTCAAATAATTATTAAGCGCGATCGTATACCCGTTTTTCAGTGTAATTAAAAATATCTAAATTCATTCCAATAAACTGAATTAAAATACATACACTTTATATCTTTAAGTGTGGCATTGCAACGCATGCCGGGTATTCGCTAGTATATAATAAAATAGACTTGCTACTGGTGTAGTGGTTGCTTTATGCTACGTATTCTTACACAGTAGAGGCAGCGCGACGCATGCGCATAACGTCTCTATAATGCATGCGACACACATGGACACACTACAAACGATTCTCCTTATTTTATCGACCACTTGTCGCTTGATGTTTCTTCTCGTGACGTTGGAGCCAATACGCCCTTCCGCGCCTATACATGTTTTCCTTCATGAATATATAATTATATAATTTCTATACATGTAGAAAAACCAATCATATTTTCTATAATACAAATAAGATGTTCTGTGTCGCATTTTTTATTGATCGGTTACCGGTTTCAATCGTTAAACTTTATAATTCTCATTTGAATAATTGAAAACTTGAATAGGAGATAATTTCTAAAAATGTCAGTTATTTTTAGTACAGAATCGATAAATTTCTATCAAGGAGCATCATTAGGCAATAACAAGTTCTATTCATATTGATAAATATTTAAGCATTTATTGTTGAGCAATTTTTCTTTCTTAAATATTTCCATCCATTTTTCGTAGAGGGACGGATGTGAATTGATAATAAATATTCGAACCATTGAGTTGTTTCACTGCTCAATTATTTTCCAAATATTTTCATAGATGACTCTTTTGAATTTGTTGCCTTGGTGAAGATGGGGTGGGCTGTATTGGTGCAAAACTACAATTTATAAAATTAAAATTGTTATTATTAAGATTGTTGAAGTATTCATTCATAGTGTTCCCAGTCAGGCAAAGAACTAAATGTTTGAGAAGATAGCGTGACTATAGTTTTCTCAGGATCCAAGAGTGCATCTGCATTATATTTTATATAAATCAAAACTCAAAAAGAACTCAGGGCTACTTTATATATATTTTTTAATATTATGCATATGATATTGCAAAAACAATAGACCATAAAAAATATAAAACAAATAAAAACCAAAATTTTTGGACAGTCTGGCAACTGAGTGCCGGTGGATTTGGAGGGGGAGGGGGTTGCCAGACAGCAAAACGAAATTTAATAAAATCGAAATAAATGTATAATTTAAAGTTGTGTTTGGAAAATGATGTTGAAATGAAAATTATCATGTAAAACATTTCGGCGGTGCACACTTTCATAACTTTTTATAAATCTATCATTCATTTGGAACAGCTATGAGTAGTTTTAGTATTTGTGAAAATGTAGATATTTTAGCAAAACTTCCCACTGTTGGACATAGCAAGATATATTTTATTCTAATTCTATTAAAAATATTGAAGTTTGAAAAAGCCATAAGTTAGATGCATTTAATCTAGTAGACCTGTGTATGAACTCTAAAATTTTGTGAATGTGCCTTAATATGCATAAAAAATGTTAAAAACAACACGTAAAGCGTAAATAATTCATTTATAAATAAATATGTTCAAATAATATAATCATCCCTTTTTCCTCACAAAAATGATGTCCCATCCAGGCGAAGGTCTACTCAATTACATCTCGGAATGGCTCCTTCTCCATCGTTATACTGGCGAATTTAAGAATGAGACCACTTTCTTTTGAAGACTGATTCTTCCAACTTTATAAGCTCATGATATAGAAGACAAGGGAAGATAGTATTATTAATGCTGCAAATTTACTTTTTTAGACATATTTTTTTCATTTTTAATTGTATATTTAATACTCAATTTGTGAACTATTTAATATAAAAATGTTACATTTTAGCAACGTAATGTTTAATTTTTTTTATATAAGCTTATATATATGTAATTAAAAACATCTTTAAGATTATAAAAGTTGGATTGTTGAAATAACGAGGCGTTAGTATTGTTAACGTTCGCTTATAAAACTTTCACAGTGTAAGCCATTTGATTCGTTTCATTACATTTTTGTTTGTCAAAATATATAATGTTCTTAATAACATATTGATAAAATGGCAAATCCACATTTAAGCATTGTAGTTAGTTTACGTTACCATCGTTTAAAAAAAAAGAAGATATAAATATGTTTCCATATGAAAGGAAACGTTCAATATCTAAAATACTTAATGTTGAATCAAACAGGTTTATTAAAATCAAAGATATTGATATACAAGCAAATGGTCATCCATCAGAATACATGGAAGTATCTAGTATGATTGTTCACTGGACGCATCAGTACTTGCCGTTGATGACTGATTTCAATAGTATGCTTAATTTAAACAATATATTCACATAATAAGTTCACATTCTCTATTACTATCAAGTTAAGTTCATATTTTTATTTGAACAAACTGTATTCAGTCTATTCATACTTATGCCAGTTAATAAAGTTTATTTGAGATCCTTTATTTTTAAATCAAGTTCAATTTCAGCTGTTTTTTCTGCAATTTTAGTGATTGATGAGCTTTTATATAAAACTATATTTAAACTTCTTAAATAAATTTTAAATCTTGGGTGCTATTTGATAAGTCATGAACATTTACAGAGAAGTGTCGAATGCTACTATAAAGAACTATAAAAAGTTTTAATATCCATTACTGATGCATTTCCATAACAACGTCTTGAAATTGAATATTAAGAATAGTTTACAATGCTTCCGGCAAAAAGCAAAGTTTTATTTTATATTTCTTATGGGCATTTGCAATGGGTGACGACGATTGTATCCATGTTTGAAGATATTATTCAATAGCATCCATCCCATTTTCATTTAATTTCTCCATTTTCTTTACTAATACATACTTGTAAGCAAACATATATGCAAGTAATGTAGAAATTTTACATGTATAACAACCATAAAAAATCAACTTTTATATACAAATATTATATAATTTTATAAAAGGCCAAGGCACAAAGGCCAAAAGCATATGATGACGTTTCTATTTTTGATGATATATTTGCTTCTATGATGATATATTTCAATCCTTCAATGAATAAGTTGTTCCCAATATCGACCGTTTAAATTTTATTAATAGATTATTTGTTGATACAAATACTTTCAGTATATCAGCTGAAGAAGTACAACATAAAGAACAAGAATAGCAACGCCAACGATCTTTGATTTATTTCCTATAATGTTGACTCCGTGTCTAATTATAAAATATTGAATCATAGTGAAATCATAAATTTATTGAGCTTGATTTATATTCATTCTTATAAAATAATATAATTGAAATATAATAGGCTGACTTAAATTAATTTAATAATAATATCATAATCCTTATTAGCATGTATGGTAGTGGATATGTCATGGAATTTAGCATCGGAATACAATACAATATTAAATGGGATAATATATTTTACAAATGGTAATAACTCTTTATTAATATTAATTTAACTTTATGTTTGTTATGATTACTATTTCTGATGGTTTTAAATTTTAGATAAAGTTATCAAATCTTATTTAATGATACATATCTTGGAGTTTCCTGCGTTTGGAGAAGATGTATTTGTATTTACATGATACATATTTAGCGAGATCTATTGAAAGTCTATCATTTAAATCTTCTGCTTATAATGGCTAAATTCTATTAGACAAATTTAAAAGTTTATATCTTTTCAAGTGGCGTTGTGAGATTACAATTTCTTTTATTGGAACATTTCATAGCTTGACTTCTATGGTCCGGATTGGACTCAACCTCAACTTACTTACTTTTTACTTTTATATTTGATTGTAATATTTTTTTACATTTGTGAATACAACATATATGTTGTTGATCACATCATTAGATAGATTCTGATTTACATTTTGTTGTAAATACATACTATATTAACACTGATGTAATATTTACATAGCTTTTGTGGGTTAAATATTTTCACAACAACAAATTAGAATTAATCCTAATGTAAACTTAAACAAACCATAAATATTAATTCAACCTTGTTGGATCTGATCCAGTTATTTTTATATTTGGACGTATGTTCTATTGGCCGAGTTCGTACTCCTCCGGATCAAATTTGCAGTGTGTATGAAATCAACATGTTGCTTGTTATAATTTTTTTATTTATATGCAACTGTTCTTGATTTTGTATTTATTTATTGAATACATACTTACAATACATATTTGATTCAGTAGCTATTGTTATAACATTACAGAAAACTGTCGCTAAAATAACTTTTATAAGAAAAGCTTGAAATGGATATCAAATTAGGCACATTTGATTGAAACTCCAATAGATCTGACATCATGTGTATTCACAAAACACCATTAGTCTACATATTTATAACAAAACAGCTTTTGCTTAATTGCATTTTATTGTTTTTTTACTTTATAAAATATGCGACAAAGGCAAATATAGTTTAATGTTTTTATTCTATTCACCACAACTATGATTGTACAAAACAAAATGGTTGAGCTGAGGTTTTAAATATATTCTTTATAGGCTATAGAGATAAAGGCCAATCTTATATAACAATGTTCAATACATTTTGTATGGGTTATCTTGTTCAAAATATATGTGCACAAAAATGTGTAATATTTTAGAAGAAATGAATTGATTATTTTATTTGTAGGGTGAAAATAAAACCATCCATCCCCTTTTAAACAAAAACTTAAATGTACATTAATATTTGGAGTTGAATATTAATAATACATTGATGCTATATGAATTTTGTCAGATATGATAAAACTATCAAAAGACAGACAGCATTGTGTAGCAACTGTGTTTGTGCGATTTTAGCTAGCAATGTGTGCAATTTTGGCTAGTAATCTCTTTGATAGGCCTAAATATTGACTACCACTGCTTTAACCAGTTATGACCCAAGTGTGATCGATAGCGTTTCCCACAGGCCATACGCGTCTATAGACGCAAACCTTATATTTTAATTCTGGTAGTTGTATTTTTAAACTTTATTAATTAGCTCAATTATGCATTCAGATTTATATGCAGGAAATTCTAGAGAGCTATGAAGAGTGCTATGGCTGTGAAATATCCATAAAATTCAGTGTCTTGCGGACTTTTCGTGTACATAGATGGTTTATGTATTTTTATTTCACACTAGCTAAATAAACAAAGTGACTACTCTATTTAATTTGTATCGATTCTTCTGATAAAAATTGAACTGAAAACGGTTGTCTCTGTTATCTATAACATTCACATCCTCACGAGCTCGATATTGTATTTGATCTTGACCTCTGATCTCTATTTTTTAACACTCACCGAGATGTAAGTGTTTTGAAAGAATAAGGATCATTGGAATGTAGTATAAAAATCGAGAAATTTAATTGAAAAAGACATCCTGGATTATGAATAGTACCCATTATCTTCCACAAGGATCACGGTAAAAATCTGTGTTAGCGGTTCTTTAACTAATTTAATCCGCGGACTCCCTCTTGGGCAAAATTTCTTTCGTGGATCCCTTCTTAAGATTTTTTTTTGGCAGACCCGCTCTTGAACCTTTTTTTTTATGGACTCCATCCCAATCATTGTGACTTCATTTTTCAATCGAACAAACATTTCTTGGTCAAATATTAGTCAAAGTAGATCTTCTTACAATATTTTCTGTAAATAATTCCACGAAAATATCTTGTTCAAGTATAGATAAATTTCTTTTTGAATCTTCGCGAACCCCCAGGAATCTGCGTACTCCTGTAAATTTATAAGTAAATTTGAGAATTTCTTCTATATTCGCATGCATTTAGTCACTTGAGATTGGTATAAACCAGGGGTGGCTAACCCAAATGATCTTGCGGGCCACTTTGGAAATGCATCATAGCTCCATTTTGTAAAAGTGTAATAAATCTTGCGGGCTGGAAAAATATTCAAGGTGGGCCGCATGCGGACCGCGGGCCGCGGTTTGGCCACCCCTGGTATAAACTGAGATTGGTATCTCTCATCGTGTATTTATTGCTGGTATCTAGACCAATTGTAACAACTATGTTTTTTCGGTTTTCAAAACCAACTCGGTTTTTTTGGCAAAAATTGTGATATTCGAAAACTGGGGTTTTTATCCTGAAAATCCGGTTTTTAATATAATAATTGAATTTTCATTTTATAAGAATTTTGGATAAAAAATATAGAATCATTCGCTTGCAGCACGTGCTCTAGCACTCAGCGTGGCGTTGTTCTAGGTAAGCAAAGGTAATTCTCAGAAGAGTTTTTAACTAGTTTTAAAACCTTTTTCACAATTAATTCTTATCTTTACAAAAAAAAAATTAAAATGAGTGAAAGCATACTAACAAGGATGTATCCTAATCTCGCGGCAAAAATAAATGTGGAAGAGTGTGTAGAAATAGTTGAAGAAGATATAATACATACCATCGAAGGAACATTGGAAAAGTCCATTAATAAATTGCTTCAGGAATCGGTAAAAAAAACTCTAACATCAAATCATTAAAAGAAGAATTTGCTCAATATAAGTCAACTAACTTAATAGTCAACAATCAGTGGCGTAGCTAGGTAACCAAGGGCCCTGGGGCAAATTAAAAAATGGGGCCCCACTGCTATGTAAACTGATTAGGTTTTATCAAATAAAAATATGAAATATACAAATGCTTTAAAAATGCTAAGCTACTTAAGGTGTTCAAAAAATAATAAACGCACTGACACTTCATGGAGATGCCAAACCTGCCCAAAAAATCCTGCTCTATGTATGGGGAAATTGCTTATCTTATTTTCATTATGAATCTTTTTTTTTGTTATACTATTTTATGTGAATTTTTCTTTTAAAAATTTTAAGTTTTTTGTATTTTATTTAATAAACTTATAAAATTGTTGTTAAAAAAAATAAAAATGTTGAGAACAAGTGCTTTCGACTCCCATTACTCTAATACAGAATGATTCACCTTTCATTGTGTGTATTAGCGATGGTTTAAATATTAGTTTTATTTTTTAAAAAATACAATGGTTGAAAATCACTGAAAAGTGTAAAGAATACATTAAAAAAACATGTAGATCGATTTACTTGATAATAAATGTTTCGACGGCAATAAAAGTTCGGTCTTATCGCTGGAATGCTATCACCAAAAACGATTAGTGAAGTGAAGAGGCAAACACGAGAGAGAATAACTGACTCATTGTGTGTTCTGGCGATGGCTTAAGCTCTAATACGTATTCATGAATGTCGTCGGCAATCGGATTCACGGAAACGAGCTAAAATGACGATGCCGCGCGCGAAAGCGTTAAGCTCTTTTTTGTGATTGACAACACTGCCAACCTACAGAAAGAATTTAGGGGAATTCCCTAGGCATAACTTATGAATTTCTCTCAACTAGGTTGTCATGATTAAAGTGGGGTTGCAACCTGTCAAATTTATTTTGAAAATGGGAGAAATTTCCAAAAGTTCAGTTCGATCGAGATTTCTGGTAAGGATTCGAGGGCCCCCTGAGCTTGAGGGCCCCGGGGCACTGCCCCGCCTAGCCCCTTGGTAGCTACGCCACTGTCAACAATAGAAAGCATGTGCGAGTATTTGTTAATTCACTTACCTTGGAAGTTCTTACTTGTGTATTATATAGATGTAATACTGTTTAAATGTAATGCATTTAATATTGAATAATCTTAATATATCCGTTATTTTAATTTTATATTTCTTAAAACCGAAAACCGGTGGAAACCAGTTTCGCTTGAAAACTGAAAACCGGTTTGAAAAATATCGGTTTTTGTACAAGCCCTAGTCACAACCAAGATCTTAGTGTGGGTACTGAATGAGTACATTGGTTCTCGTGAATAAACTGTGATAACTACCGACCTTCCGCTGCCTGGGTGCTTATTCTTTCCATTAAACTATGGCGCTCCTATTGATTTGGGTCAATAAGATTTACATAATTGAAACGTATTTTTAAATATAAAAACGGGTTAAGATTTTCCATCTGCTTCATCATTCAAATACATATCACTATTGAATTGAAGTAGCTCAAGTTGTCTGCCAGTTGATGAACTGTTAGAGTAGTATTTGCTTCAATTTCAGCAGCTAGGATATTACAATTTGGATCGGTCTTCGGGAGCAATCTTTAAAAATATTTAATAATATGTCACGTTTAATATTCTAGAGCTCGCACATGCTATCCGCATAATTACAAAATTTGTTCCACATAAATAAATCTAAATGTTGAATGTTCTTATAACGTGGATGTTACAATTGAATAGTCACAAGGCTAAATGTGATAACTTTTTAATACCCATAAAATTTGTTACAATCACGTTCATGACAGCATGAAAACGTGTCAAACTGCAGATGTTATTGCTGCTTTTAAATGTCATTGCAGTAAGTTTTTCGTTGTTCTATTCCATAAATACATTTTTAAAAAAGTTCTATTTCCACTTCATTTTTTCAGAAATTTGTCAAATTTTACATGTTAGCAATTAAAAAAGTTTTACGTAGTTGCTCAATTTTCACTAGTCAAGGTGTGCTTAATGCAAGGCTCCGCAGGGAGTGTTACCAATTTCCCTATATTATAGCTGTAAAACCACTGATGACAACGCATTTAGAAATTCAAGCAGACATTTGTAAAAGAATTCAAATGTAACAGTGCGACTGCGAATACAAGCATCTGAACTTGAACAAAATGATTGCGTATTCATCGTTTCAATGATACAGGCAGCACCATAACTGCGAATCGACGTTCTGAAATTAAGCCCTATAAAATTTAAAATGTTTAAGAGAGAATTATAAAAATATTAGTATTTAAGTGTGTGAAAATATTTGATTTCAGGCAATGTTTTTTTTTTAAATTTATTAACGGAGATTGTTAGCTAAAAGACGAAGCTGCGTTTGTGTAATATATAATAAAATATGGGCAATACTGGTCTAGTGATAGCTTTATGTTACATATAGACACGCACACAGTAGAGGCGGTGCGGCGCATGCGCGTAGCGTGTCTATGATGTATGCGATGGAGTCGGACCCACCTTAAACGATTCGCTCTCTCTTTCCGACCAACCGCCGCTAGTTGTTTCACTTTTCCTGACGTTGCAGATAAAATGAAAATATTTTCTTATGTGATATGAAAAAAATTATTTTAATTAGTAATATTAAATTTTGTGTACTCTCCAAAAAAATATTCAAATCTTGACTTGAACGTTATATAATGTGAAATTTCAAGTGGCAGTTGTTAAGAAAGAGAGGAAGAATCATTTGTGGTCTCATCCTCACATATATCATAGAAACGTCACGCGCCGCGTCTACTGTGTAGCCGCGGCAATCACTACATTAGTGGATTGTTATTTTATTATATATTATACAAACACAGATTCATCTTTTGGTTAACAATTTCTGTCGGAAAAACAAATTGAAGCAATGCATGAAATCAATCTTTCCTAGGAGCAAGCGATGTTTGGCAAATACAACAGCTAAAATATAACCTGCGTAGATCCTCACTGCTTAATAATTAGTCTTTAACTGAATTGTATTTTATTTTTTAACAAGCTGCTGTACCGTGAATATCTTCTTATCTGAGAAATAAATAATGGGGAAAACCTCATTTGCATTGTAATGTTAAATGCCAATTTTTTTCAAATAGTTGTGGTACTGACAATCGCTTATAAAAGATGAAATAAATGTACGCTTAACAAAAAATAGCTTTGTGTTATCAGTGGATTGGCAGGCATTTAAGTAACTTTAGGTTTGACTTATTCAATTTTTCATAATTATCAATTTCATCCAAGGAAAAAAATATATGGAATATTAGCTATGGAATAGCACTTATTATTGGCCATAAAATAAAGGCTCTTGGTCGATTGAATATATATCTTCATTGCCTATTCTGTTAATTAAGATTCATTTTATGGTGCCTACGTGATTTTTAGAGTTGCAAATACGATGTCTTTAATCTGGTAATCTAGTCAAGTATTAACAATTGACATGGATCGGTATGCAAATTATTTTCTTCCGTGAGAACACAGTGACTCAAATATACACGATCACTCATATTTATAGCGAATAAAAATCGTTTGAATTATTTTCTTTGAACAGCAATTTAAATTTAATTGAATTGTACTTATCAAAGCAAAGTTCTTGTAAGCATGCTTTACAAATTATTTAAGTTTTACCACGGCAATTTATTACTTATCTAAGCTTTGATAAGTCAAATTGAAATTAAAGCAAGCACAATTGATAAAATCATAATTTAAGTTCAATAAGATCAAATATATATTAATGTCAATACGTATTATTTATAGATAGGCCTTTGAGAAATTATGTTGAAGAAAAGTACTCTTTCTCTTTGTGAATTAAACTCTTTAAATGGGATAAATTAGTCAGTATGTATTGTATAAAACAAATATCTAAATTCTTCAACGGCTTTTACATTGTTATAAAAAATGCATTCCATTCTGAGCCATTGTATTTGTATATTAACATTTTACAGTCCGGGTGTTCCGCGCTAAAAATATGCATGGATGAAATATACGCATATTTTCAACGATTAAAATATTAACAAATGTGTGTTCTATCACTCCTAGAAAGAATTTTAAACCTATGTCAAGTGCGTACAAGGTTTTTTCAAGCTTAAGTATCGTCATTTTCATCACGCGTATATCTCAAAATATTATAAGGTAAAGCTATTCAATGATTCAAGTACGAGGCTGTGGTGCCATTCTGCTAAAACAAGACATCCCCCATATTAATTTCTTCAAGTTTTGGTTAAAAAAAACCTTCTCAATCATGTGGAAATAACGAACATAGTTGACCGCAAGAGATTGCAAAATTGACCGCCTAACCAGCTCGCCATGTTTTCGGTTGTTCTTACGCTTCTTGAACCTTCAGATTTTTATTTCATACGCAATATCGGTTTTCCTGAAGCTGTTCAACCATAAAATAATCGATTTCCGACCAGGAACAGAACCTACGGGTGCGATATTAAAGTGATTCCTATATGCACGTTACGTGGCGATGATTTAAGGCGTCTTCTCACTTTACAAATTTAAAAAAATCGGTTTTTATTTTTTTTTAATTTTGAAAGTATATATCTTCAAAAATGTTATATCGAAATTTCATAAAGATCGGACGAGTATAACTACATTTTTGGGCGACCGTTAGGTGACTACCTGAGAGCACCCGGCTGCATACGTATTGTTCAGACTCATGGTGCAAGTACAAGAAAGTGGTGAAAAACAATCAGATTGAAACTTTTAAACATCCTCCTGCTCTAGCTGAGGATGTTCACGAGGTTTTGAAACCGATTTATGAAGATCTTCGGAGGAAATACCCAAAATAACAAAGAGGGTTTCAACAGCTGTGTCTGGGTAATTTTTCTGCAACCAAAACTGTAAACGCGTTTATCTCAAAACAAGGTTTTTCAGTGGCTTGTTGATGAAATTTCGGAAACTATCCGTTCGATTGTCATGAAATTTGAATGACATATTCTTCATAGTTATGACTATAGCGCATATCATCAGATTTTTGAAATTTTGATTTTAAGTAATTTAAAAAAAAAAAAACTGCAAAAAAACGCGTTTTTTTTTACTTTTTCGAAAAACGTGCGCCATTATGTTATTTTCGCGAATATCAAAAATCTGATGATGTGCTCTAGCCACTGATATACTGAGTCTAAAACTGTTTTATTTTTTTATTTCAAATGACCCATCTCGGAGATACCATTAACAAGCCACTACCATAACATTTCTACACGGGTTTTTCGATGCTACTGTTTTATTATAATAATTGTTCAATAATATAAAAAAATTTTTTTTCATGTATTTGAAAGATGTATTCATTACATAAGATCCATTTTATCTCATAATTTTTAGCGAAAATCCTCGAAAAAAAATCGCGAAAATAGCCTATTTTTGAGGCGCCTAAAGTGAGAAGACGCCTTAACGGCCGCTTGAAAAATACACCTTTGAGGCGAACCATCCACTGCATGATCGTTACTAAACCTACATGACAAAAAAATTATAATTCCGCTATTGCTATGAGAATCACAGATCTGTGCGGGGGTGTTAATAGGGTTAAAAGTATTGTTTGCCAATTTATCTCTGTAGAATAAGGATGCTAATCCTTAGCGTTGCTTTTTGAATATCGTGATGATTGAAAGACATTTGACCGAAGCTTTAGCATATTTTGATCTTTCTGCAAAATATTTAAATTTCATTTTATTATTTTACTCTTTATGGATATTGCCTTGTTATTAAATTTTGCTTTAAATTGCATTAATCGTTTTTAAAGCTTACATTTTTGGATTTTAAAGTCTGTGATCAAGTGAGTGCTATGACAAATCTGTCGAAAAAGTATATATTGAGCTAACGAAGTGTGCTTTTGAAAATCGGATAGTTGTGGTAGAAACGTGAAGCAGACGACCAGCATGTCTCTTGGAGAGATTTCTAAGAATACAATTTAAATTCAAAGTTCTGGCGCTTCGTATTAACGATCTCCAGGAATACGAAATGGTTCTCAGATGGGCTCGAAGCCACGGTGTAAAATATGGCATGAAAGCACGCGTTGCATCAGCCTGGCTTTCATTTATAATGACAGCAAGTAGACTTTACTGATTGCTGGCTGTTGCGCCATTGGGTGGTTTAAAAGACAACTGGCCAAAGAGTGGTTCTGGCAAAACTTAGGCACGCTTACAAGGTCGACGAACTACTCCAGCTCGTTACTGGTGAGCTAAGCACATCTCACGAGATCGTTAGTCTCCGAGCCGAGGGAACTTTTTAAAATTTCATCGCGACGACCTTTCTTGCAGATCAAAACATGGTGAAGGAAGTCGAGTTTACGGCACAAAGGAAACGTCCAATACGAAGACATACCAGTAAGGTTCGAGTGGGAACAGGAGTACCTTCAAAATCAGCAATGAAGATTTAATAATCTTGCCAACAAAATATGTTACATCAGCTAGGTCCAATATGAAGCTAGTAAACGGCTATTGGAATTCATTTCTTTCTTAGTTTCAATGCTGGAACCCTGTTACTTAACAATACATCATAATATACACTTAAAAGTTAATACAGACGTGAAAAAAGAAGAGTTCTGAGAGTCATTCTCGCTAGCTCTCATACAGTTAGTATATAATGGTGTTTTTTATCCAATGGCACTGTGAAAAAATTAAATCGCGTTGCAAATATTTATTAAAGTATAAAAGACGGTTTTTTAAACCTTGTTTTTTTTTTAAATCAGCCAGATTAAATATCAAGATTCGTATCTCTATCATTAAGCTGCAAAATGAAGGCATTTCAATCAAGGATATGACTAAAGAAAAAAAGAAGAAAAACACTTCATTATATTATCATCCAAATGAATTCATCGTCTATAACTATTATCTAGGTCTTCGAATATTAGAGTGAAAATTCATATTCCACCAAGATAGTGATCCCAAGGTTAATTTTTAAAAAAATCATTAGAAAATGGCAATACAAGGCAGATTTTATAACTATAGTAAATCTGTACAATCATCACTTAATAACACAAAAATATTTAAAATATTTTCAGCGAAAAAGATGGCGACTCTAATTCAAGATTTGCATAGAAATAAGATGTTTTAGAAAACATTAGTGAAATTTCCAAATGTCTTTATATTCTCAGAGCTATAGATATTATTCAAATTCCATGCAATTTTCATTCATGTGTTTAAACGTATCTACTGCGTAAATTAAAGAATTGGTATAATTAACCCCTAAAGGAGTACTATCCCAGGGTCTGGGACTACCCTTCCACTATTTAGAAAGAGCACTCTTGCACATTGAGCTCGGAGACAGACAGAGACAGAGAGAACGTAGTGCAGTTCGGGAGACAGAGACGGAGAGCTTCCTCGCATACATCGCACGATTGTATAGATCGTTAGCCCAAATTTATTGACTAATAATGATTTCGATGACTATTGTGTGCTATCGACATTGTTTATTTATTTAATTGCTTCCTGTTCGTCGCTGCCTGTTGAATGAGTCTTTGTCCGATTATCATTTCCTTCCAAAGCAGGAGCAAATTAATCGATTTTTTGTGTATTATTTATGTAAAAAAAAAGACGTGGTCTTGTATGCTATCAACAGTGCTTATTAACAATTGACTCTGCTTTGAATTGAAAATTGTCTTACGCTGATAGGAGCTGATAGAAAGTAATCGGTGTAAAGCGATTATAGCATCAACGACTTCATCGATTTTAAATTTACTCACTCCTTAAAAGGTTAATAGTCCAAATCGATTTAAAAACGGAAAAATAATGTTTTTCTAGCTAATTTTCCTTAAGCTGAATTACAAGCCATTTGTAAAATTCATTTAAAATTCATTTTTTTCCCTATATAGCACACAGGCCCTACAAGGTTTAAATTGAAAAGATTAAAAACTTGCAATCAACAATATGATTATTTAAGTTCACGATTACTCATAGTCAAAACGCTGCTTTAACATTTTGACAGACTTCACTTTTAAATGTACATGGTTTTATTGATTAATCAATGTTGAGTGTATTTTTATCCGAATAGTCAATATTTAAGACAAGTTAAAATATTTGGGACCAAAAGACAATTAATTTCTCGAGTAATAATCATATGAAACTTGTAGACTAAATATAAACCAAACACTTTTATTATGATTGAATTCCAAAGCAGATATTAATTTTTATTATGAAAATGCTTCTTGCAGCTTTTAAATGATATAATATTTTGATTTTTATGATATATAAATATGTATTATATTTTGCACTTGTGTGAATAATTTATAATATAAAGTATTTAGTTTGTTTTGTCATTTAGCAATATTGTAAACTATAAAACAGGAAGTTATATTTCTCAAACATTCTAGAACTCATACGTGCTCTCAGCATTAATAAGTCTTGAGACTTGTTCTGTTTACATCTCAAAGCACATATAATATCTCTAATTCTTCTATGGTTCTATGAAGTGTTACGTATATAGTTAATGCTAAAAGTATTGTAAATATAATTGTTAGTACGAAAAAGTTAGTAGAAAAAACGTTGTATGGTCACTTAACTATTGTATTAATCTGAACTTTTGATTCTGGTATGTTTATTTGTCTATTTTGAAGTGGAATGGCATGCAGAAAGATTCACTACTTCATTACAAAAAACACGTATTCATTTTTTTAGGGGAGAAAATCATATGACGGGGTGGCCGCCAAATATTTTAAAAGTCGAAAAAAAAGACTAACACACAAGTCGCTCTAAGACAGTAAAATATAAAAATCAACAACAACAACAATTCTTTGGGCAATTTTTAACATTTCTAAAATTGCTGACGGTCAAAAGGTTAACAAGGCTTTCCATAATTTGCCAATTGAAAAAAGCGAATATTGATAATAATGGTAACAAAGTAACAATAGTATGTAATCGTCTCATGTTGAGAATAATTGAAATATATAGAATTATAAAAACGTTTCTTTCTATATATTATATGTTTGTTTGTTGCGAAATATGAACCAAGCAGAAATCTCCAGTTTTGCAGAAATGTTTCGTTATATAGTAACGAAAATCCTTTCACTATTTCTTGAGACATTTTATGTGCAAATAAACCATTATGTGTTCCATAAAATATCCATAAGATTGCTTATAACTAAGACGCAGCACAATAGTTAAAAGAGTTATATAACAATATCATCCCGAAAATAAACAGTATTTTTATTTTAATGTATTTACTGATTTTAATCTGGCAAATATAAATATATCTAATTATTTAGCACAGATTATCGATAGAAAAGAGACTTGAGAAGATAACATTAGTTGGCATACTAGTTCTCTAGTGAAGACAAAGTCTTTTTAAAAATAGTTAGCCAACCGGTTTAGACATTTTGATATATTTCAGCAATCAAGTTTTACGAATTTTAAGCCGCAATGAATCTTTAAAGTTGTTATTCGATTCATTTAGAATATTATTGGATTTGTTGAAGTAGCGTGGTATCATTAGAACGTTATTTAAACGCGAAGTGTGTATTAAGTGCTAAGTAGGATAATTCTAGGAACGATTCACCGGAAATGTAACCAGGCATTCGATGACTATAAAAACTAATGTCGCCAGTGGAACGTGTATTAGATATAATTTCAGCTTAATGAGCTAAAAGCAATAATGAATCTTATAAAATTGCCACATTATTAGATTTCCACATAGTCATAATTATACAGAATATATGCAAATTTTTCCAAGCTCAAAGAAAATAATTAATTATATATAAATTTTCAATCATAATTACTAATAATACGCAAATACGCAAGGCTGATATATCGCAAATAAGATTTTTGGACTAATTGGACTAATTTGGGCTCCTGTTTTGTTCCAAATATTGATTGATATTGGATAATGCACCAAGCCAGATGATACAAATATCGAAATAATATTTCTACCGCAGAATAGAGTTTAAATACATCAATTGATAGATCAACAAATTACAACTACATTTTTAACTTCATTACACCAGGAAATTTGCAATGGAAAATCATTGCAATGGATATTGTATAAGGTTGATGATGAATGGTGGAAGAAATTTGATATAAATGCTATTAGAAATAAACTAAAATTCAGAAGGGGATAGTACTGATGCGAGGGATGAAATTGGTAAAAATTGAATCTTAAAAAGCACCAAGCTAAGCCTTGGCTATTAAGTAGTTCCTACAAATCTCCAGGGGTCTTTCTGACCGCTAAAGGCGTCTGTGAGAAATAAAATTAATTTGGAAGGGCGGAGACACCGTTTTAAACTAGACTTCTTTTAAAATAGGCATTCTATATTAATGATATTGTCGAATTTACTCTCTTCAATTATTGACGATAATAAAATTAAGATTTTCTCGGTTTTCGTAGTAGATTTTTGGTAGGGTAGTTTTTTCCAAGTTCATGTCTCTTGATGAAAATCTTCATTTTCATAATTTCAAGGAAAACTAGGAAATTCCAAACGTATTGTTAGTAGTATTATTAATCATAGTGTTAATGAAAATTATAAAATTTAGTTCACTCTGGTGATATTGATATCTTTTCCTCTCTCTCTCTCTCTAGTTGTTGTGTACAAAGAATCATCACGTTTGTCTATACTTTTTATGATGAAAATGACCGTCACCTTATATCATGAAGAACAATATAATGCAATCTATTAACTGTACCTGGTAAGGCAATCGGGCAACTATTAAAAACCATTAAAAATTATAAACTTTAACCAGCAACTTGCACTGCATGTCTTTTAATGTGCATTATAATAGTCATCATAATTAATTTATTAACCCTACAATTTCTTCTTCGGTTTTATAACCCCATTGACGGATCAAACAGTTATGAGATCCAAGCCGCAATTCTATTTTGAGACCTCCCTCTAAGTATTTTTATTAGTCCTACATCAATTGAAGGAAAGAACAAATACAGTCTTAAGGATACTTTGGACATGGAGTGAGACTAATAAACTTACTTTTGAAGCGTCAAAATCATAAGCTGTTATGCTCAATGGCAAACTCATGCGTTCTCCATGCATTTGGCTGGGTGAAGACCATACAGTTTTCGATAAAAACGTCGTCTAGCTGGGCGTAACCATCTCTGAGGGATGCAGATTCAGAGAAAACATTAAAATAGCAAAAAAAATGCTCAACAAAGTGACAAGGTCAACTCTACTCTATGGCAAGTCCAGAAAGGATGCGATAAACAAAAAATGATAAGGGTACAGATACTGAGTGCTTTAAAAATCACCACTGCATACAGAACTGTTTTACTGGAAGCAGCACAAATACTCGCTTCCTTGGTACCAATCGATCTTCTTTCGGCAGAGAACAAAGCAAGATATAATACAAAAACATAGATAAGCAGGAAGCGAGAGAGAAAACTATGAAACTATGACAAGATGGCTGGGATTCATCGACCAAAGGACGATGGACTCACTAATCAACTGATCCCAGTAATCAAATCCTGGTGAATCCAAAGAAAGCGCGGGGAGCTCAACTGCCACCTGACCTACTACACTAACGGGACATGGTTGCTATGGCACATACTTTCATAAAATAAAAATGAAAGAAACCACCAAATGCCATAATTGCAATGCAGAAAACGATGATGCGGAGCACACCGTGTTTGAATGTGAGGCTTGGGCAGACATAAGCATTCATGAGCCTCGGAATGCCATCCAAAAAATACCGGGAAAAGACAATATGATACGAACAATGCTTCAGTCCAACAACAACTGGCAAGTTTGGAGTTCATTCATACAGAGGATAGAACGGATAGAAAGACTTCGAAGAATGTCAAACAATAATCTATAAATAAGTTTAAAATCCAGACTGTCTTCACATTTTCTTGCCACGTGTCAAAGAATGCGTCATGAAGGAATCGTGGACAAACGATTCTTGATTTCCATCTCACAGGTATCAATTTTTTTCCTGCTGACAGCCCGGAGAAACTGATAGTAGTTGGCGCTATTGAAGGTAAAATAGGAAGATCCCCTACGCACTGGACCGATCAAATTAAGAGCACTACAAGCTGTCATGTGATTACAATCCTTTGAAAAGCTGAAATCAGATCAGAATGGAGAGGAATTGTATCACAGGCAGTGGACACATCCTTGGCTAATGCAGAAGAGGTCACGATCCTCAATAATGAGGGACCGATTTAAAAAAAGGGAGTTGGCAATATAAATAGTAAAATTAATAAAATAATAAACCATTTCTTTTGGGAAGGGAGTTGATGGAGTAGTAAGGAAGGCGTTTTTAGTAGGTAAAAATCTCACACTATCATGACAGTTACGCCATTGAGATTTTTTTTTCTAAAGAAGGAAATTACATAGGAAAATAAGTTACTCCATTTGTATTTTTAAGAATCTTACATGTGAATTTTGAATTAAATCAAAGTAATTCAATGATTCCCGAATTTTGGCGTGAACGGCGTGTTTCTCGTGTGCTTATAGGAAAATCCATCACTGTTTATGCCCCAAGTCTATGTTGGTTTTATAATGTGGTTTTTCGGGGTTGTTATGGGTAGTTTTTAATGAGAGTTTATCAGTTTTCCCGAGTTTTCTCAGGTTTTTATGCAGTCCTGGATAATGCAGTGTAGGTCGCCAGATACCACAAAGGACTAGCATTGTATGGAAGCTGCATGCAATTGGACGGGTTGAAAATGCAGTGTTGAGTGAATAGCCGGCGGCAGGTAGGTGGGGGCAACGAGTCGTCTGCTCTTCGAGCAGCAGTTCAGTCTTCAGTGGTGAGCGGTTCGGCGTAGCGGTGGCCGTCGACCACTTTGCTATACTTCGCTCGAACCATTTCTCATACGACACTATACTCTGATATAACATAAGCCATGCCATTTCGCGTATAACAAGTGCATCGCTCTTAGGCAGATAACTGCCGATTGTGTTCTTGTGCCCTGTGAGAGTGCTGTGTGTGTTTGTGCGTACAAGTGAACCAAGATCGGATAACGTCCATCAGCTTCATCCACCCCAGAGTCCGTCATTTGTGAAAAATGACGATCTCCTACACCAGCGAAGTGCCAAATGGCAGCAATTTTGGATGCTTTTGGCCTATATTGGGAAAGTGAGTGGACATTTCAATGATTGAAAACCCGCGCGCATTGTTGTCGGAAAAGCGCCTTCGGAAGAATGTTTCCGATTCTAGCTCAGTTAGCAACCATCACCAGCTCTCTTTCAAATCAGACTGGAACCTGATTTATTATCGAGTGCAATTCCTATTCCTAAAAGCGTTCTATCGAAACGTTGATCGATGTTTAGGGAAACCGATTGTAACACAAAAATATAACTAGAGCTCAGAGCCAAAAATGTTCCGAGAAAAAATTACATTTATTTTGCCTCAACTCTGTAATTGAATATCATTCACGTCATTTTTTGCACAAATATATTTGATGCAAAAAAATGTCAATCCGATAACAGTAAATCAAGCTGATCGAACGCCGATGTGTCGAGCAAAAAACAAAATTTAAATCGACTCAATGTCAAATCTTCGACATATTTGTGTCCAAAAGTGAAAATATTGGCACTCGTACAAACGCCCAGGGCGTCAAATTACAGGGCATCCAATTGGCAAAATGCTTTCTCTGCGTCTTCGCTCGTTACAGTTCCAATCTAAGTTTCGCATTCATGTGTTCCGGCTACGGTCAGAAACGCGGAAGCAACACTGCAAATTTGACAGCTGTCATAAATCAAACGAAATCATGCAAAATATAATAAATTGACAAGAAACGGAGTCGGCAAATGGGCCAAAGTTGTGTAACAGTATGCGGGTGATTTCGCACAAAAACAAACGAAATGTCTCATCAGTACCCAGATTGAATTAGTCATTAGGGTCAAACGATTCCGTACATATAAAATTTTCTCAATACATGAAAAAAATTTAGAAATCGCCGTTTGATTTTATTCGAGTTTCCTAAAGTATTCGGATATTCAGTAAAAAAAAACCAATTTTACAAACACATCGTTTGCGGGCCTTAGCGCCAATAAATTCTCGCCCGGTGCGGCTAAAAAACGGCGTTTCGCTATGTGTTTAAACGATATTTTCGAAGATCTATCGAAGAAAGTCTTTCACTAACTCACGTAATACTGGCACAATATAAGTTTTTTATACTGATAATAGTTTGAACAAAATTGAACTATATTTTATATACATATTATATTTACAATCCCCAGAAAGTCATCAGTAATATTTTTTAAAATACAAAACGCATCCATGCAGCCAGTTTCACTCATCTTCTTTTTTATAGCGCACACTCGGTATTGTCTTTGAGTGAACTTTTTTTGCCATTTGCAATAAAAATATAACGTTAAATGGGTAGTAATTTGAGGTCTCTAAACGGTAACATTGATAAAAATGGCAATCTTATCTGTCGTTAAGTAATCCGTATAAATATGTTACCTGACGCTCACTGCCAGACAGTGGAAAACGTATTAATACTGAATCCGCAAACCAGTACTAGTATAAAAAACGTTTTAATACGTGACCCGCAAACAATGTGTTAATAAGATTTTTTTATATCCAACATTATGAAATATAATCCCCTTCATCATTGAACACATCTCCCCAGTACAAATATGTTTTTCAAATTTTTACATTAACCTTTCCCTACCGGTGATGTATTTACTACACCACGACTCTATTAATGGGAATATCGATATGCTATATAATAGATACGGTGCTCAGAATTTTTGTATTCCTCCGTAATATAATTACGAATCACATCAAAGTATTATAATATATACGTATTCATCTGCAGCGACGGAAATAAATAATTTGTCGGGAAATCGGAATTTTTGCGAGTTTTAGTCTGTGTTTCAGCAGAAAGGAAGTTTATCAATCACATTGATGGTGTTATATGAAAATGGGGGCTCACGCGGTCATCAACTCGAACTAGCATTTAAATATCTGATATCCGTGCATTTTCAGTAGCAAGTTGCCTGGCTTCCAAAATCAGATCCAGACTAAATGACGAAACACTCGATGCATTACATCAGGAATATTTTCTAAACAATATTTGAATTTTTAGTCTTTTGTTTATCTATTTTTATTAAATGTATCAATGTAATTTCATAAACTATTGAAAATCCTGGTCCCGGTATCCCGGGACTGATCCCTGAATTATCTAATGCAATCCCGGGATCGAAATTTTGGTTCGATAACTCTTCGATTGTTTGCCGTGAATCTGACTCGATTAGAGATTATAGTGCATCAGAGATTTCAAAATGCAATCGAGGCTATGTCTAACATTTAAAAAGAGAATATGATGCATCAATTTATGCATAAAAACATGACGACTCTATTAACTGTTATTCGAGAATGCATAAAGGATTTTACTGTGTTTTACGACTGCATTTCGACGAATAATGATTTGTTTACAGAAAATCGTGTCTTTCATAAGCTCACCGTAGAAAATGGGACAAGGTTAATATTTAAACACTTGAAAAGTACCATAATATCGACGCAGATGATAATATTTTTTGAATTATGGCAGAATGCTAAAAAAATTAAGCGTGTCTTTCCACCCCGACATTTCAAACCCGATCTGTTCCAATTTATGAAAATATGGCTCAAGAGTTAATATAACTCATTTTATAGTATATTTTCAGGAAGCGTTACCGTCATTATAAAAACTATTATAAGCATAAATGACAATAAAAAAGTAATATTAATTAATATTCACTAAAATATTAGGTAGTCCCATAAGTTTTTTTCGCAAATGAACACAGATCTAATCATAGCCATGGTTGAAGAAAATCCGCGATATACTGTTCGCGAAATAGCTAACAAGTTAGAAATTCCACGAACGTCCGTCCTTTTTTGAAGAGACTTCACTGGAGATGAAAGTTGGATACTCTATGAGAATTTCCAACGTAAACGGTCTTAGACCAAGGGTACAGAAGCTTTAACTGTAGCTAAACCTGGCCTACATCAAAAAAAGTTTTGTTATGCATTTGGTGGGACTGGAAGGGTGTAGTTTATTATGAGCTTCTTCAGCAAGGTGAAACGATCAATTCAACAAAATATTGTTTCCAACTAGACAATCTAAAGGATGCAATTCCCAGAAAACAGCCAGAATTCGCGAACAGACGAGGCGTTGTTTTTCATCACGATAACGCCAGGCCTCATGTGTCTTTGCTCGTCAGAAATAAATTATTATCATTCGACTGGGATGTTTTATCTCATCCTCCATTCTCTCCGGATATTGCCCCTTCAGATTATTGTTTATTTTTTTCTTAATATGAAAACGAAAGAAACTTATGGAACACCCTCATATAATGAGATGTCAACCAGGTTTTTCTAGTGGTTTTTTTTTATGTTGAGGAATAGCATTTTTGTACTGAATTACTGACATATTTAATCCACTTTTGTTTGAATTTACATTCATATCTTCACATTTTAATGGATGTTGGTGTTTTCATTTTATGTATTTTATGGATCCCGGGACTGATCCCGGGATGGTCTAATACAATCCCGAAATCCCGGGATCGAAGTCACCGGTGGGTGCCACAGCATGATACGTGTTAAAAAAAGCAAGCTGGATTCAGCACCGTTATTGGTAGGATTTGATCCACAAACCGGTGTTTGTCCGCTCTTGGATTAAATTATTAATTTCAAGAATGGGAGTCGATGGTGTTTTTTTTGTAAAAAGGGAGGGTGACTCATTTTTTTTTTTCGAAAAGTAAGTCGTTGGCCCAAAAAAAATCTCTGCTCTAGATAAATATATCATGATGTTGAATTTAAACGATTCTATAAAATAAAATTGTGCTTGCTTCTCTTGGTATTCTATGATAATTAGTTGCCCCTTTCCATAATGTACACGTAGTTCGAGATTGACAACGTCATTCAAAAGTTTTTCGTGATCATTTCTTAGCCGTTTTTAATTTTCATGGTTGAAAACGAATTCCCAAGAAAAAAAATTTGCCTTTTCTCTCGTTACAATACGATATTGTTGCAAAACAGATTTGTGAGCGACAATAACCTTCAAATAAAATGCAGTGAGCCGTTCACACATAAAGGAAGTATTTCCATTATTTTTTGCAAAGAGTTTCTGTACGATCCAGTCGAATGGAAAAGGAAGCAACCAAAGAAGTTATTATGAATGCAGTGCTTATAACAAGTGATGTACAGATTTCACTTTATAAATAACTTAATTGTAATGGCATAATATCAATTAAATGTATATTAACAATGCAGCAACCGCGTGCCGGCGATAGACATTCGCGAATGTATATAATTTTCTATTATATGATTGCATGATATAAACACAAAATTTTACTTTCTAAAGTACGTATACATAGTTATAGGGTATTTGCAAAGTCCGTGACCGTTTTGAAGCTGCTATTGAAAAGGCTAAATGTATCGGGTCGATGAATGTCGTGCCATGTTCGGGGGTTTGTCGTGATGCAGCGGCGATTTTATAATTCATGGTCGACTAATAATATTATAAAAGCCAACTATTTTAACTTAACTTAGATGAATTGATGGATGTCGTTCTTATATTTCGTTTGAGTGTTTATGTGCCATTTAATCAATGTCTGCGCATTCAATTCAAGTTTTATAAATAATCACTTTTTACATTTTATCACGCAGATCCAACGATTGAAGCTTACTGGTATGTTTAAATATATCGATGCAATAAACTCTTTTATAGGCACCAATAAAATCTCGTTTTAATCCATTATCTAGTTTAAGAGTTATATTAGAAGAGTTACATGAATTTATAGCGAAATCGTTTGGACTTAGGGCAAAGATCCGGATTGTAAAGTGTTAAACAAGCCAAGAAGTAACTCATTAATTTATAGGTTGCTAATTAATTATTATCTTATTGCCAAAATATTTCTTATTGTATGAGGATCGATGATATATGTATCGTTGAGAATGTTGTCATCATTTTTTGCCATTGACTTGAATACAAACTAATGTTATTGTGATATAATGATGATAATTAATGCGCCAAATACAGATGAAATGGATTTTAATGGTCTGTGATCCAGATACTCTCGAAATCAGGTTTGCCCAGAATTAATTGTTCTACAAAAGAAATTAATACTTGATAAGATTAACATATAAATGATCGATTTGCTATAGTAATAGAAATAACTTGCAAATAATTAAAAGATCCCCTCATATTTAAAGATTCTTATTCCAATATATTTATTTTAGCTAAAAAACCATATTGTTTACCAGAAAAAAAATCTCATGGAGATCTGATAAAGAAAACGAAATCCAATAAAGAAAAAAAAATCAACTTTAAAAAGAGGATTGGTGTTGTTTTAGTAACTATTGAATAATTTTAATAGATAGTCAAAAAAAATTATATTTAAAAGAATTAATAAAATCAACTATATAATCAAAGTACAATTATTATATATTACACAAACAGAGCTTCATCCTTTTGAATAACAATTTTTCTTCCAAATGGACTAATCAAATTTGTTGGCATGATGAAAACGTTTTCCATAATCAGGATATGAACTCGAATCTCCATAATAATATTCAAAATTATACCGATATTTTCGCGCAACTACATTATCGAACTATAAGAGCAATGCTTCTATTATGTCAGAATTTAACATATTAATGACTGTCATTTAAGCGTTCAATGAGTTGATTGATGTGATAATTAATCGGCGTGTAATCGTTTTGCTTAATCATAATTCAAAGTATAGAATACGATAACCACAGATTTAAAATTTGCATTCTGTCCATTGAAAGAATGCTTAACGTGAGCGAATTTTCTTTGAACGTCCCGTCGTCATTGTTGATTGAAGTTGGATTTATGAAACATTAATTCATCAAGAATTAAATTCGCCAGATCAAACATCGCCAATTAAAATTACCATTGTAGATTTTCAATTTTATAATAAATCTTGTTAGAATATGCAAAATCTGGAGCTGAATTGGTGTTTCAAATCATGATATGATCATATACTTGCGTTCTTTTAGTTACGCCCCGCTGTTTTGCTTTGGAATCATTTTATTTGGGTTATTACTATATTGATTCAATATCACAAATTTCATAATAATATTTTATTCAATTTTTCAATAACATTTTCCATGGCAAAACGTGTACGATTTAGTAATTGAGAGGGTTACAGAGCACAAACTTGGTTTTTGAAACACGCAGTATTTGTAAACAAAACGGCCATCTAAGGCGATGATGTTGTTGCCGACATGTGTAACAATTTTTGAGACCTGTAAATAAATATTAGGTCAGTCCAAAAGTTCGTGCGTATTTTTGTTAATTTTTTTTTAAATAAATAAAAATCTATTTCGTTGCCTTCGGAACATGTAGCAGAGCGATCTCGAAGTGGCGTATGGATTAACATATTGGAAAAAGATCTTCGTGTAATAATTCATTGTTTAGGTATAAAATTAGTCATGTAAAATTGATAAGGATCCTTATGCCATTCGGTGAAAGTTTGAATTACACTTTTCTAATATAGTTTTGTATTTTTTTGACTATTTGATGACGGTAAGGTTTTCACCACGTGTTGGTATAGTGGCTTAGATCCTGGACTCTTGTTGCAAAGGTTCGGGTTCAAATCCAGATTGTGGAAAAAATTTTCACCGTACCAACAAATTTGGGAGATCGGAAATATTAATATTTCTGATCGATCGTCTCGATCCAGGTTTACCCTGATTTCCTGGATTAGAAAAAGTAAATTCTGAGGCGATTAATAAAGTCGTGCAGGGACGCCCATGAGTGAGTAATTGAATTTGCAACAATAATTAAATTATCATTTATATATATAATGATAATTTCGCTACTCACTCATAGATTCTCTCCTCTCCTACCTTTCCAAATAATCCTATCCTTACTTTACCACGTGTGGAAGGCAACGGGAAACCACCACATTAAATCATCTCCCAAGTAAGATCTCCTATGGAGATCACCCTATATCCGTTATCGGATATGACACATCAAAGATTCATGCTTTGATGGACGTCATAAGGATTTAAAAAAAAAAAAAAAAAGGTTTTCAGAATTCTCTCGTTTCTCAATAAGCTCATTTCAGATGACGTAAATGGATTCATTGTGATTGGTAGCAACGCAATGTTATGTGTATATAATTGGTGCATAATTTTTGTCTCATTGGTGTTGTTGGAACATATGTGTGAAAGCGATGGGATATGTCGACAAAACAACATCGTCACGCGCTGGTACGACAATCGCCAAATGCCAAACAATCGTTTGCTCCGAAACGACCTCTAATTATTGGAGCCGATTCGATTGAAGGGGTTACATGGGTTTTTATGCGTAAAAAGGCGTATTTTTTCTAAACTTTTTTTTTCAATATAGTAGAATAAATATTTTATTCAAAATCTAAAACATATAAAAGAGCAACGTTTGAGCAAAATTGAAAGAAATAAATGTTTTTTTAAGCATCAAATCCTACGCAACCCTCGAAAAGGGCAGCCAATCACAGCATCTCAACAAAAACAAGCGTGCAATTTTATTGATGCAAAATACCATCATATCAACGCACGACTCAAGATCACTGAGAATCGTCATATTGAATCCTTTAGATGACAATATTAGAATAGTTACGACTCTGTGCTGTTTGTTTTATATATATTTTTCATTCTTCCAAGAAGATCTTCCAAGTATATGCATGCTTAATGTAAACATTCTATTTGTTTGAGTTATTGTGACGCCAATGTCTTGTTTACTGTTGGACTTTCAATGGAGCGCATGTTATGTTGAAGAGTGCTATTTTGTCATATTTCATTTAAGGCGATAGTACTTGATACACGATAAGAAAACAAAACTGCTGAATCATTAAAATTAAAATTGCACACAAAAAAGCAAGTATATGCCTGCTTAATAATCCAAGTCATATTTTCCAAATTTTAATTACTTAAGGCGTCTTCTCACTTTACAAATTTAAAAAAATCGATTTTTATTTTTTTTTAAATTTTGAAAGTACATATCTTCAAAAATGTTATATCGAAATTTCATAGAGATCAGACGAGTCTAACTACATTTTTGGGCGACCGTTAGGTGACTACCTGAGAGCACCCGGCTGCATACGTATTGTTCAGACTCATGGTGCAAGTACAAGAAAGTGGTGAAAAACAATCAGATAGAAACTTTTAAACATCCTTCTGCTCTAGCTGAGGATGTTCACGAGGTTTTGAAACCGATTTATGAAGATCTTCGGAGGAAATACCCAAAATAACAACGAGTGTTTCAACAGCTGTGTCTGGGCAATTTTTCTGCAACCAAAACTTTAAACGCGTTTATCTCAAAACAAGGTTTTCCGGTGGCTTGTTGATGAAATTTCGGAAACTATCCGGCCGATTGTCATGAAATTTGAATGACACATTCTTCATGCTTATGGCTATAGTGCATATCATCAGATTTTTGATATTTTGATTTAAAGTAATTTTTTTTTTACAAAAAACTGCAAAAAAAAACCGCGTTTTTTTTTACTTTTTCGAAAAACGTGCGCCATTTTGTTATTTTCGTGAATATCAAAAATCTGATGATATGTGCTATAGCCACTGATATACTGAATATAAAACTGTTTTATTTTTTTAGTTTCAAATGACCCACCTCGGAGATACCTTTAACAAGCCACGAACATAACATTTCTACACGGGTTTTTCGATGCTACTGTTTTATTATAATAATTGTTCAAAAAAAACAAAAATAAATTTTTTCATGTACTTGAAAGATGTGTTTATTACATAAGATCCATTTTATCTCATAATTTTTAGCGAAAATCCTCGAAAAAAAATCGCTAACATAGCCTATTTTTGAGGCGTCTAAAGTGAGAAGAGTCGCCTTAATATTTCATGACGTTGAAACCAACAATATATAAAATATATGAAATAAAAACCCTGATAATTACCCTGATATCCAAATACTAAAAATATATACCAGCATGATTAATTAAGTCGGTCAGGGTTATTTATAAATGGCTGTTGCCAATAATAATTATTATTTCTATAAAGATAATTATTATTTCGCTACACATGCATAAATACTAATCTACCTATTTAAACTATCTTCATATTCTATGTCTATGTAATTTTTTTACTCATAAAAATCTTATTTCAGTCAGATAAAGATCGCTAGAAATAAAAAAAAATTACTCTAAGGATTCTTCCTCTTACAATGCCGTAGCTGTTATTGATTGCAAAATCATTACTTTTGTTATTTTAAAGCCAATGAATAATTTATTATTATAGAAATAATTCTCAAAATTCTTAAACATATACGAATACAATTATATTGATTAATCATTATATTCGGATTATCATTTCATAGATGAAATGTTAATTTTATCTTATCGCACGTTTTGGAGAAAAAAATTGCTAAATATTAATGTTTTGATGTTTCCATTTTATATCTAAATAGATTCAACAGAGCTCATTAAATGAGAATTCGGACATACATGTATGTCGATGCTCCTCAACAGCTTAAGGCTGCTCATTGAATGATCTTTGCTACGTAACTATTTTGGTATAAATTATTTTGGGATGTATTGATATGAATGCCTTGTAAAAAATACTTCTTATTAGTATTATTGGTAAATTGAAACAACCATAAATAAACAATAAATTTTAATGGCGTGTATATAATATTAACAAAAAATAAATATATTCACTATGTATTGTGACAATCCCGAAACAATAAATGCTAAAAACCCATAAAATATCCCGCAGGACGGCATGCGGTATATAGATTTTTATGCAACTTCTTATATCTCTAAATTTGCCGGCAATTAAATTGTTAAATGATCTTCAGAATTTAGCTATGCGTAATTATAGAATATGATAATAGATTTCCTAGAAAACTGTGTATCAAAGTAATACAACTATAAAATTATGTACTGATAAGCACGATGGAATATTTTTGAATATATGAATGATAATTGCACATTGATCCACGTGCAAGATGCAATTGAAATCGAATAATCCACTTCCAAGTCTTTGATGTCATATGTCGAAGATCGTGACGATAATTTCTTAAGTAACTGATTGAGCAGATTATTAGCAGAAGATATATATAATATATATATCTTCTTCTCATATATATCAACTCTAGAAATAAGAACATACAATTCACCATGGAAATAGAAGAAAACAACAAAATCCCATCTTTTGAAAGTGATGAATTTAAGAAGCTCAGCCTGTCCTTGTAGCCAAATGACGAGAGTGTCATCCACATATCTCAGCCACCTTTTTGGTTTTAGGGGGGCTTCTTCTAGAGCTTTTTCCTCAAATCCAATCATGAATATGTTAGCAATAGCCGGAGATAGAGATATCATTAGTGCACCACTGATCTGTTAATAAAACGCTCCATCATACAGAAATTTATTATTAATGTATTTTATGACTAATCAGTAAAGGAAGTTTTGAGAAATTTATACTAGTGTGTTACAAAAGTTATGATAAAAAAATATCCAAGAAATTTTTTGGTGTAATCACTAATCAATTACTAGATATTCAGAATTAATTACCAATAGCTGGTTTTTTTCTTGGAGTGTATGGTAATTGTTTAGGGTAATATGTAAAGGGTAATTGTTTACGTGCTGAGGTTGGTAACGCTATCATATCATCAAATATCATGTTATTAAGAAAATCATTGGTTGCCGAAGACATTTAATTTGATCAGAGTTTTGAATTAATGGTTATTGAAAGACAAATTAGCGATGTTTATTAATAGGTTTTACTTTTGTGCTATTTTCAACCAGCATCGAAATCGATCAGCGAAAATAATTTTAGTACTGGCCTTATTTGAGTCTAAAAATTTTCTCTATTTGTTCTTTGAATCATATTTATTTTTGGATCTCATTCGTGGTTGATGAAAGTAGATTACTATTTCTTTTATTTTTCATGTTGTTTGGAATATGGCAAAATTTCTCATCATTGGGAAATCGATAGCCTCATTTAAAATCGCCAAGCAATGTCTTTTATACATTTTTATTAAGAACAGAACTGATTAGGATATCATTCAAAATTGTTCAATTTTTTGAAAGTATCCACTGACTATATTTACCCTTAATAAAAATAAAGTACGCGACATTTCACAATTAATTAAAGTACTATTATAAAGCGGGACTCACATGATATTAGAAGGACCCAAAAGTATTAGAAAATTTTGAGACTTAATCTTTGAGCTTAGTTTGCGCCCGGACACAGTGACGTAAATATCTTTGTAATGTTTTTAGGACTACTTTTTTATTGTTAAGGGTAAAAGGTCCAGATCTGAAAATAACGAAGTCTACATCCGTTATTGTAGTATGTTGCTTTTTTATTTGGGTTGTAATACCACAAAAGCCAGTAAAATACTCAAAGATGTTTGTGGTGAAGTATTATATTAATAGTCTGCTGATATCAATAATGGTTCCAGAAATTTAAATCGGGCAATATAAGTTTAAGGGATGAATCAAGAACGGAAGGATCTATGAATCTTGATAACGATGCTCTAAAATCCACCGCAAACAATCGAGGAGCTATCGCATAGATTGGGATCACTATGCAAAAACATTTAAAGCTCATCGGCAAAACGAATAGGATGGGTGTAATGGGATAGGATGGATCCGCATTTCTTGATATTTTGGACAACTGTGTGAAAAAATCGAAAGCAATGAAAATAAAAATACTTTATAGCCATATCTAGGTACAATATTTAGATTGTAAATGCATAATAGTATATTTTAATAGCATCTGATTTTGCGACCCTGTAATATTGTTCACAATTGGATCGTTTGAATGATCCACATGCAGAATTTTGCTGTATATTTTATAAACAAATATCGAGTGCCTTGAAGCAATATACATTAATGTTAATATCCTTCAAATTGTAGCATTATTTTTTGATCTATCTAATAAATCTCGTATGGCCAAGCTTCGGAAGATGAAAGTGAATGATTTTCAAAGTTCATGACAAGGAAATAGCTCGATTTGTCAAGGTCCCATGTACGTTCATACGTTAATATATTTATTTTATCTTTATGAAAATCAACTTTGCATAGATGCATAAACTTCAGCGAATCCTTGATATTATAAAAATGATCTATGCTTAAATTCAAGACATTGAATTCATATGTTGTATTGACAGACATTACTATCTAGACGTATATAGTCTTCGTAATAGATCTTCTTATAATGTTTTTTGTAAATAATTCCATAAACAATCTTGTTTAAGTATAAATAAATGTTTTTTTTATATTATCGCAGATCCTCAGCAATAGCTGAGGAATGAGAAAGGAGCTGTTCAGATATTTTGTACATGTATGAAAAATGTATGAGTTTAATATGAATTTTATACTGCGTGACCAACTGAACACATTTGTAAGCCTCTTTTGCATAATGATAATTTTTCTCTCGACAGAACAAACGATCGACTGACTCAGGCTATAGACTTACTTTTACATAAGCATTTAAAGTGCATTGTCTTAAACAGAGGGAAAAAAATGAAAAAAACATCAGTACAACATACTGTGCAGTACAACCCTTTTGTAACCGCGCGCTCTTGACACTGGTATGGGAAAACCCCATGTTATAAATCAAATACAAACGAACAATATTTCGTGTGTTTTTTTTTAAATTCAAAACGTATCAACTGCCTTGAAATTATACTGCGTTGTGCAAGAACGTGTGTCAAAATAGCGGGATGATTTTAATAAAAATGCTACTGTTTATACGCGGAATTGTAACATTGCAGGAAGAATATTATTTATAAACCAATTTTTTTCAGATATTGTGATTGAATTCAAGGCTAAAAATACTCAATTTGAATTTATGCTTTTATTATTCTGAAAATTTGAGATATGTAGGAATCACAAAACTACCAAATAAATAATTACCTTTAAAAGAATCCTATGGAGATCGCTTATTTCTGATAATAAAATGGCATCTTTGGCACCACCTTTACATACTCGTAGAAAAATACACTTAGTTTTCGGGTTAATATTGGGATTACTTTAAGAGATATGATGTTTTAAAATAAAGCTTTTTTCATTGGCAATGTTGTCATTGCCAAAAATATTTTCTGCAAAAGGATTGACAAATATTAAAATACAAGTTATGAAAGATGTTGATTTTCCAGTTTTACAGACAATGAATGATTATTCCAATCTTTTCGATCCTCTTACAACTATTGAAGGCATCATTTTATTTTCACTATGATAATCTAATTTCACATAGAAATTAGATTATTACGTAAATTCTAGAGCAGATTCGCCTTAACCTCTTATGTATGTTTTCAAAATTTAAATTTTAAATGACGCCAACATGTTCCATGTGTGCCGAAGATATGAACGCTTCTTTCAACACCATCTGGCAATAAATTAACGCACTCTTAAAAATACATATGAAAAGCGACTTTTAGCGGTCACTACACTCTTAAAACATGACCTGAGTGGATGCTCGCTTTTAATCGCCACTCGCTGCTCATAGTCGTCGATGAACATCCACATAAACATAATATTAACGTACTTTTAATCACATAATTAGACCAAACTTTCATATGTTGGTCATTTTAGAACATTTAGAGCTTAAATGTAATTCCATATTTCAATATACATACAATGAATATTCAGACAATTAGCCGATTATTATAAGGCATTGTTGATGTTTTTTCGCCATACTTCCAATAAAATTGAATGCTATTATAGTGTGATTCATTTTACGTCACGAAAAATAACAAACATATGTTAAACATAACAACAGAATGCTTTCCATGAATTAAAAACAATCAGCATTTTGACAGTTACAGTGGTACATATATAACAATTGTTTTGCGAACTCTTTATTTATAAAACAAGCAATTTAAGGGTTATATAATCCAAATTATTAACAAGATGACTCTTATTACAAATATTCGAGTACAAATCAATTTTTCAAGCATTTTTTAACAATTTTTTTTCTCAGTAAATACACCATATAATGAAATGAATCTTTTTGAGATTTATTATGGCACTCTTATATAATACTAAAAAAATAAATTCATAATTTAAAAAAATATATATTATATCGTTTTTAAAGCATCAAAATGACATGTCAAAAAAGATGCAAGTCCATGGTGTGGAACAATTTTTTCATTCAAGCTTACTTGAAACAAAAAAATCAAAAAGATTCTTAATCTGTAAGCATGTCGCTATCGCAGTATCATTAATGAATAGTTTTTGTTTAAAAGTAACAAAATGGCACAGGTTTGAAAAAAAGTTTGGAAAAAAGCACCTTTTTTGGGGGTATTTTTTAATATAAAAGGCGAGATAAAATAAACATTTTGACCTGGTTTTGCGAACTGCCATAGCCACATATATTGCAAATAAGCTCGTAAAATTTCAAACCAATCGAAGACTCTGTTTTTCAAAATTCTTTCCACACCACATGCAAAAATGTCGTTTCGAGAAAAACGCGTTTAAAGTTTTAAATACCACAAAATTGTTGAAAAGGGAAATATACTACTAATCAGCGATTCCAGCTTCATAAAAAAATTATTTAGCTACCTCATCCTCTTCTTTTTTGGCTGATTTGGCGTATCTGTGAACTGTTCTAGCTTATTTAGAAGATTTGGAGCTTTGGCGGTTGGCAAGGCGTATACGTTCTTAGTTGCGCGTCTCCATGAATTGCAATGCATCTTTTATCCATTATTTTTAAAATAGGTTTAAATGCTTCATTAAAAATACAGGCTGTAGTATATATTGCGATTTCTACTATTTTTTTGCCATAAAAAATATATTTTGGTACCAGAGACCATACGCACTCGTTGAAACGAGCCAAGGCATCTTAACAATAAATTATCAGATGTTAATTTTTCATAAATGGATCTTAAGATTTGCTGAATATTCTTTGTGAGAAAGGGAGGTCGCTTGTACAAATATAACGATTTTGTAGTTGCATGTTTTCGCAATTCCCACCAAGAATCTGCGCCTTCCGGCCAGTATGAATGCTGAGGGACTTCATCAGTAGAAACTTTGTGATGGTATGTGGCCTAAATAGCATTTCTCAATTTTTTTATTGAACAAAGATGTAGGTGGATAGCTAAGCCATAATAATTATTTTTTTTAAAAATAATTTATTAGCAAGTTGTTCGGTTTTCGAAGCTCTTCATACAGAGTTCTTTCGTTTTTGGTCCTTACTTTCCACTTGTTTATTCGCCTTTTTTAAATCTGTATTAATTTTTTTAAACTTAATTTGCTCCTTACTACAACAAAGATAAGATAGGTCCCCAATAGGAACCTCTGGTCTGCAAACAAAAGCAGTAGAACCGCTGGGGTGCAATCTGGATGGAGTGATTGTTTCGAGCGCATTATGCGAATTAGCTGTTAATCATTGAAATTATCCGAATTTCTTCACTAAAATTATGGACGACATCCTTAGAGATATGTCCTTTCGAAAAATGAAATAAAAAAGGCAATAATTTTTTGACGCGATAAAGTGAGATGACTCTTTAAATACGCTTATCATAGCTTAAAAAATCTCTGAAAAAAGAAACATCCATGGAAATTCAACAAAGAAAACAACAATAGCGAGCACATAAACGTAAAATATTCTATAAAATCAATTATACGTCTCTACTGCATGTGTGTCAATATGTAGCATAACGCAACCACTAGACCAGTAGCAAGCATATTTTATTAAATATTACATAAACATAGCATCACCTTCTAGCTAAAAATTTCGATTAACAAATGGAAAAAAAACACAAAGCAATAAAATCATATTATTCGCAGTCATAAGTATTCAATATGTTCAAATTTATCATACCTATAAGATCATCGTATAATTTTAACAGGAGCTCAATAAAGAAGGCAAATAGGACCGGTCTTGCAGATATTTTCGATCGCATAGATACAGCGTTTGAGGGTTAAATGACAATGACATCAAAATATGCATTCATCGTCTCGATCCATTGTGTTTAATTCCCGTGCGGGTATGTAATTAGGATTATTTGTGAGTCGAATCAACCTTTGATGAAGAATTGATACGATCGAACCGATCAGCGTACACACGCCATCAAGGAGTGACCTTAAATCACGTGGCGCACATTAATTGCATCTGATCATGATAATATAATGCATCTAGTCTCTTCATGGTGCTTTATTTTATTCAGATCTTTCCGACGGTGTTCCTTCCTCGTGGAACCACGATTAACCTTTTGAGGCTGTTGTCGAATCTATGACCAAGGCCGTGCTGTAGTAAACCAGTTCAAAATCAAAAGGCAGAATTCGAAATCACGATGTAATAATAACGGCACAAATGATGGTTATATATTGACTCAGGCGCGACTCGGTTGCTGAAAAAAAATATTCCAGCAATCATTTTTTTGTACATATGTACATACTGTAGCATTAGGCCCGATGTAGAATTATGTCCATTGGACCTAACGGTAGAAACCAGAAATTCAATAACAATTTTGAATCAAGATAGTTCGCGTTCAAGGTGATCGTTAATTACCGGTGATTATTTCAAAGAATAATACTAGCATTAAAAATGTCTAGGATCGTTAATAAATGCAATTTTTTATGTATAGAAATCAATAGATTCATATAAATAGGGAGATCCGAAAGTATTCGAAAATTTTTTGCAAAAAGTTCAAATTTATTATGTATACCCTTTTACCCTTGTTTATATCCTTGTACAACATGTTTATATACACAAAATTATAAAATATAATTGCCTTCAATATTCAATACATCTTTTCATCATTTTGGTGATCATTTGATCCCTTTTTTGTAAAAACTTTCCGGCCTAGAAACAAACATTTTTTTTAAAATGTATTTCTACATCAGTCGCATTTTTGTCTCAGAATGGACCTGAAAAGGTAGAAATCCATTGGGGCGAGGTCCGGTAAACAAGAAGAATGTGGTAATACTTCTCAGTTTTTTTGCTGTATTTTATTCATTGTAAATTTGGCTTTACGTGGGTGCGCCTTATTCCCCACCTTATGTACAAAATAACCTTTTTTCTAAAATCCGGTCTTAGGCGTTGGAATTGATTTTTTAAAAATCCATTGATTTTCTCTTCATATACAGTGTACTCTCGATTACCCGGGTGCGGATTATCCGATTTGCGGAATATCCGTGCCTAAAAAAATACATTTATTTAAATTTATTTTTAAATGTTTGAACTGAGGTGTTTTATACACATATCAAGATTGAAGAAACAAAACTCTTCAAAGAGAACAGACAAGGATAGGAATGCATGTTTCGAGGTAGATTCCGAAAGATATTTAGACAGTTGTCGTCAGGAATACATTATAGAAAGACGTTCGTAAAGTTAACATTTGCAAGTCGTTATATAAATACGTAACAATGAGACGCTGGATTCGCTTTTCGGAGATTCGGACTTCGGACTTCAAAGACGCGCATATCCGGTAGACGCAGCGACGAACGGACTAAATAGATATGTAAACATAAACAATACACTTGAAATGGATTCATTATATAATTTACACATCATTATTAGTCGATGAATTTGAGTTAACGATCTATACAATCGTGCGATGTACGCAGGAAGCTCTCCGTCTCTGTCTCCCATGCACAATTACCGAACTCTGTCTCTGTCTCTCTCCGAGCTCAACATACAAGAGTGCTCTTTCTGAATCACTGGTTTTCGCTCGCAAATACACGATCATCCTACCATACAGGTTAACTATGAACTTTTTTCTTAATAAATAATGAGTATTAAAATTATGCAATAAAAATTTGTATTGTAAATACAGTGAAACCTCGATTTTACGTTTTCCAAGGGACCCTGGAAAAAACGGTAATTGCGGGAAACGGTGAATGCGGGAAAGCTTCAAATAATAACAATCAAGTAAAATCTTAAAAAAAACATTTATTTATTAGTTACTTGTATATACTGTATATAAAAAATATTTTTTAAAAGACTCCTTTTTGTTTGTTTGCTTCTTTTTGTTTGGCACTTTAGGCCCGATCCACACTATGGTGCCGGTAACGGTTCGATCTCGCTCTCGGTTTCGGTCCGGTCAAATATTCTCATACAAAAAAGGGAATTGGAACGATCCGATAGTGTGAATACTCTGATTGTTTCTTGTGTAAGAATATTTGATCGGACCGCGATCGGAGCGAGGTCGAACCGTCAATGGCACCATAGTGTGGATCGGGCCTTAATCGGAACAAAGACGCCTCAAACTCGCGTTATTTTCTAAGAGCGGATTCATCGATTTCCTTGGAATAGAAAAATGATTTCATTTTTTCCAACCTGCACTCGGCTGTGTCAAACTTTCTTGCCGAGATACGGAGAAATATGCATTAAAAACGGTCAATCGGGATAATATTTGTGACGGGACCAAAATATTTAAACGGTTTATCGAGGAAATCGGTAAATCGGGGAACGGTCAATGCGGGATTATTTAACATTGTTCTTATGGAAGTTTGACGGGACTATAAAAAATAAACGTTCCATCCGGGAAAACGTATTATGCGAAAACGGTTGATCGAGGTTCCACTGTATGATATTATAATCAAAAACAAGTAGAAATTTGATGATTTGGATTATCCATGTTTATCCTCCGCGGATAATCGAGAGTCTACTGTATTATTGTAAATAAGCCATTTCTTATGAGTAGTTACAATGCTATTCAAAAAGTAGCTATTTCAAGAAGGTGCAGTACGTGTTTCATCGTTTTTTTGTTGTATTCTGCTAAGGGCGTGCGGTATCCATCCTACTTCAAAACACCCATCCTATTCGTTTCGTTAAATGTGCTTGTGTGATTGTTTGTTGTGGATTTGACTTGAATAAGGATTTTAATGGATCGTCATCAAATTCGATTGGCATCTGCGGACTGCTACTACTTCACCATAAACATACCTGATTGTTTTATTGACTTTTGTGTTACTTCGACCAAGTTTTAAAGCAGCAATGTCGAAATTTTGAAAAAAAAATACATTTTTAAAATCGCCATTCGATACACACAATTGACAATGAACGAATGTATGATCTTGCAAAATGAAATCATATTAATAGTTTGACATGATTGATTGTACGCACGCACACGCTGGTTTGAATCAATCGCGTATCTATCCATATGAATTTTCAGATCTGAAATATTGAAAACATGTAAAGAACATGTTAAAAATTTAATTCCATGTCATTTTTGCATACAGGATATGATAAGCACAATTCCTGGTGTGTGATCATCGATGAATTGACTATGAAAAACGTGTTGTTCGATAAGTCCAATTAATCATTTCGAAAGGCATAAAAGGATACAAATACAGCATTGTGTTGGACAAACAATATTTCAAATAAGTTGGAGGCCATTTTAAGACCTGAAAAAACGTTGAAACCTTAAAGAAGATATTATTCATATCGAGCTTTTTCCATTCGTGACCATTCGAACATTGAATATGCTCATAAATAACGAATCAATTGTATATTGATTATGATAATCGTTTGTATAATTAAAAGTATACAAGTTTTCATCAAACTGCCTTGTAATTAGAGCTATTGCATATAATTTACGTTTTCATTGTTCTTTTTTATGCTGCGGCGCAATGGAAGTACAATGAATGTTAATGTGATTTCAGCAGAAATACATCCATTAGTATAAAATACATCCTTCCCGTTTCATTTCCGATAGCAATCGAATGGATTGTAATTGACACATCTGGGAAAACCTGGATTTAATGATTGACGACTCGTATGTTTTTTTCCTTTTTTTTCTTCCTTTTATTAATGAAGGCTGTGACCTTAGGACCAATGCCTCCCTGAATATATATGAATTGACCATTAATGATCTTAGTTGATTTTTATTTCCTTTTTTCAGATTATATACAAGCCATATAATATAGTATCTTAAAACTAGAGATAGTAATCAGAAAAGAGATAATAGGATATTATCTATCAAATATAGTGGATAAAAAAATATGTACAAATAAAAATAAAATTACAAAAGATTACAAGATTATGATGAAAATTAAAAATAATAAAAATTTACAAGAAAGTTTTTTTTAATTATGGAATTCAGGCTCGTATATGAAAAATAAATATCAATCTAATAATGTCTCCGCAAATATCTCCATTTAAGATTTTTAGAGATAAATGACGCATTTAAATTCAAATAAATCTATTAGAAAGATTTTCTGGAACTAATGTTCTATTAATGAGTGACGATGTCGTTACGATGGTAGTCCAAAAGTACTGGACCTAATAAAGAAAACACAAAAAAATGTCTTCTTCTCAACATAGCCTTTTTTCAGCTCGATACACTTTTCCTAGCGATGTTCAATAACTTCAATACCTTGTTCATAGTGAGAATCGTCGAGCTTTTTAAAACAGCCATCAACCGCCGACTTTACCTCGTCATTTTTGGCAAATCTTTTACCACCGAGCCATTTTTTCTTGCTTAGAAAAAGAAAATAATCCGAAGGAGCTAAATCTGATGAATAGAATTCGAAATTAAATTCATTAATTTTAGCTACCCCGATAACGGATGTATGAACTGTGCATTGTCTTGATGAAAAAATAGTTTCTCTTTAACTAAATGCGGTCGTTTTTCTTGATTTCATCAATCAAACGTTGCAATAAGTTTGCACGATACTTGCCGTTGATTGTTTTTCCTTTTTGAAGATAATCAATGAAAATTATTCCATGAGTATCCCATAAAACTGACACTATGGCCTTGCCTGCAGATGGAACTGATTTTGCCTTTTTGGAACTGATTCTCCCCTTTAAGTCCATTGTTTCGACTGTTTCTTTATCTCAACAGCCTAGGTTTTAGGCTGTTCGATATTAGTATCATGGGGAAGGGGTAGCTCCTGCAGTCATCTTCTGCAGCCCGCTTCAAACTGAGGTTGGACTCGTGGTGGTTGTGAACTCGCGGTAGTATTCCCTTGAAGCTTTTCAGTGGAGACACTCTTTGTAATGGATAGTCCAGGGTAACCCGAAACAGACCATACAGTAGCACAAGAAATGGGCTCGATTTTAATGAACTTCCAATCCAGTCTTATGTCTGTCGTCTTGTTCTTTTATGTCAAATATGAAGTGGTGAGCCCATTTTTATCCATGGTTTTGAGTCTATGCAAAAACTCGGCTTTTATGCTGTGAAAAATCGCTAAAAACTCAATTAAACGATGCTGTTTTTGTTCCATTGTGAGCAAACGCGGCACCCATCTTGCGCACAGCTTTCTCATGTACAAAATTTTAATCAACATGCAATGTACAGCACTTTTTGAAATGCTTACCATGTCTGCTATCTCGCGCACTTTCAGTCGACGGTCATCCGATACAATTTTGTAGATTTCATTCGCCATTTCTAGCGTAAACTTGAAAAATAAGATTTATATGCATTCGAAGCTATCAAGCATTCGAAGATATCAAGAATAAACCCGCTTTGTCAATTTTATGATAGCTTCAAATACAAAAATACAAGATCTTGCACGATAAAATACATGATTATATAATTATAATTCGCCAGAGCAAAATAATTTTCTTGTATTGCAAGTCCACGCTTCGTTGAACAGCAACTGGTTTATTAGATATGTAATCAAATTATTTATGAATATTGAGTGAAAATAAATATAATGATGACAATTCGAATTTATTTGCAACAAATTGTTCGCCATTCGAATATAATTATTAATAGAGCGTATTTCCATATTTACGTACCGACATTTGAGCTATTTTGTATATGTAGTAACTAATTAATTTATTTGCTTATTATTGCATTGCATAGTATAAAATTTCACCAATTAATGATAAAGACGCGTAATTAGAAAATCCCACCCACGTAAAACTTTCCTTGTATGGATGGAATGCAATTTTTACATGTGTTGCTATTGTATTCCATATTTTGAAATATGATTCAAATGAACGATTAGTAGCGATACGTTTTCACATCAATCAATTCCTTTTGTGATTTATCGCCTGTTGTTTGAAAATGAAGTTGAAGAAAATGTTTGTGAACTGTGCAATTAATTTTTTTTCACGCTACCCATGTTTCTGGGTAGCGTGAAATGTCGTATATAAGAATTAAAACGGTTAAGAACAGCTAGTGATCATAAGAAAAAAGTACGTGTCCAGATCATAATTTATGTTAATTGCAAGTGAATGGTAATTTCATAGGAAAAGTCATTTCCTAAGAAACATTCGTGCAAACAAAAATATGAGGTAGGGTGGAAGTATGCTATATTGATCATGTTTCAGTCTATAACATATCCGATTCAAGAGCATGTTCATTGTAATTTTATTGTGATTCTAGTTTTGTTATAAGTTTACATTGGACATATTGAATCAAAATAGTGGGCGTCCATTATACCTGTGCAAAGCCAGATACAGTTACTACAAAATAAAGCAAAACAGTGACAAAACAGTTCAAAGGACAGTGAACTCGTGTTCAAATTATTTCTGCTGAAATTTTTCATCACGAGCGCATATTATCCAAGCTGATGTCATTAAATTTAATGATGTGTACAGAAATATATTTATACCTGCGATACATAATAAATTTTGGTTCTATTTCGATTTGTCAAAATACATTGTGCTTTGCATAGTTTCCGAATGCAAACAGAGAGTAAATTAATTTCGAAACCAATGTATTCAAGCGCAAAATGAGTTCCATTGTAATTAGTAATTATCGTAATAAAACGCGTGTCGTGACGCAAAAGTTTGACCAGTTGTGCAAGCATGTGAGTTCGTTCAGGGGATTTCAACCTTTTCCCTCGTTCCGGATATCCCACGGGATGCTTCTGCAGATTCTTTGGCGTCATTTATTTTTGTGGCCATGACGGAAATCGGAGTAGAAATCTTCATTGCAGTCACGTGAAGGTCTCGTCCGCGACTCGTTATTACCAGACATTTCCGTCCTTAACTGCTCGTACCACAATACGTGAAAAATCTTTCATATTTAAACACGTCAGCGTGCACTATAACATATTTTTCCATCGCAGCAATGTTAATTAAATCATAAACAATGGGCAATTTCATTACATAGACAAATTTATTCATATATACATAATATATAACCTTTGAACATCTTATATGAAAGGTTGTATCGTGTGCTGTTTTTATGTCGAGATAAATGACAATCATAGTTAAAAATTAATAATTTTTATGCTTTGTCAATTTTCCGCATTTATAATATTCCATAAAAATAATATAAGGCTGCAATGAAAATCATCGAAAATATTGCGAAAATAAATATTCGAAGAGTTTCAATAACCAATCCAATTTTTTTAAAATCAAAATATATTTTAATCTAGAGAACCTGTGACCCTCATATGGTCCATATTAACCCCGATTTTATTATTCGGTCAGCTTACTTTTCCAAAACTAGAAGTTCAAGACGATCAATCAGATCAACTAAATTAATTGATGCATAACTATTTATCACTTTATTTTTTGCATATTTGAAGACAGATATTATGTTTTCACACATTTTCAAGTTAGTTAAAATCATAGGCAATTTATTAGACATTTGAAAGCATTCATTTACCATTTCTTCTCATTCTCTCTTTGTATATTATGCCATTAATTAAACACATAAACACGAAATACATATCAATTCAATAACATAACGATACATCCAATACATCCATCTGTGTGGACCGCACTGGATCTTGTGTTCGTTTGAAGGTTGTGGTCCTTGACCAATGCCTTCTTGATTTTGATATTTGGCCTTGTGGGGCGAACAGTTATGTAGATATTTTCATGTAAGAGAATTGGGTTGTTATAACACATAATGATTTTTTTTTTTATCTTTTTTTTTTTTGCATTTTTTTTTTTTTTTTTTTTTTGTTTTTGATTTTTTTTTTTTCTTAGTTTTTTTTTTTGTCTTTTTTTTTTTCTTAGTTTTTTTTTTGTCTTTTTTTTTTTTTTTTTTTTTTTATTTTTTTTTATTATTATTATTATTTTTTTTTTTTTATATTTTTTTTTTTTTTTTGTGCATGTGTTGAAAAATTGATAAAGATATATAATACAGTAATCTTAACAAGTAACAAAAATAATTATATTAATATAATAATAATAAAAATAAAAATATTGCGGTGAGCACGGAGATATATAAAGTAAACAATAATAAGGAAGAGATTAGATAATAACATTAGTTGGTATAGTTAAAGTTAGGAAAGTTAAATATAATTTAAAATGTAATAAGAATAAAAATAGATCTAAGACCCAAGATTGCATCGAAGAGAGGAGGGGCGATGAACCGTCGATGCCGCGGTTATTGAATTGGTTTGGGGGGTGTTAACCGATCCCTTTTTTGGGATATCGTAAACGTCTTATATTTCTATTGAAATTACAAGATATGATGGCTTTTGGTCTCAATAGCCAGCTGCTCGAGTAGGAAGAGAGTGATTTGATTAAGGGATTTGGAACTTTGAAAAGGGAACTGAAGAAATTTGTGGAGAGTTGGACTATGTGGTCATTTAGGAGAGGGATATCGGCTTCAAAATGGAGCTGGGAATTTCTAACGTACCAAGGAGCCCCAAAAGCTTTGCGAATGGCAATGTTCTGGGTGGTTTGTAATATGGGATTGTCACTCTGTTGGTAACCCCAGACAGGAGAGGCGTAGGTAATGATTGGACGGATAAGGGATTTGTAAATTAATAGTTTATTATTGGAAGAGAGTTTGCTTTTAATATTGAGAATGGGATAGAGTGAGGCCAAAGCTCCTCGGGCTTTTTTATTTACATTGTTAATATGGGGATACCAGGAGAGTCTTGAGTCAAAAATTAACCCCAGATATCTGGTTTGCTTCACCCAGGGGATAGTGCCGGAAGGGAGAGTGAGAATTGGAAGGGGAGGGAGTTTCTTTCTCGATCGCTTTCTCGAGAACAAAACTGCCGCGCTTTTTTTTGCGTTCATCGAGATACGCCATTTGGTGTTCCATTCATTGAGTTGACTTAATTGAATATTCAAACGTTTTCCAATGATGGCAGAGCTCAGCGATTGTGACATAATAGCAGTGTCGTCAGCGAAGAGAGCGATCGAGTCTAGTGGGTGAGTTGATTTGGGAATATCACTGGTGTAGAGAGAGAATAAAAAAGGAGCGAGAATGGAGCCTTGGGGGACACCAGCTGATATGGGGCGAGGATCGGAGAAAGAGTTGGAGACTTTGGCACGGAAGAAACGATCGGAAAGATAGCTGAGTATGATGTGAATTGTGGAATCGTTGAAGCCAGAGGATGTGGACCGCACCAGCGCATACGAAGCGTATATTTAACGCTCTCGTCGCACAACGTGAATCGGTTTGTTTTTCCCAAAACAAAATTCGATAATCGAAGCCGATACTAAACAGAAATATAGTATTATACTAACAGATTCGGATACATACATCCTCGACAGCCTCACCAGCTTACTCGGGATTCCCATCTCCATTTGCAAGTCGTTATAGAAATACAAAACAATGAGACTCATACATAATCAGAATCATAATCAGAAATACAAAACATGAGAGATTCATATCATTCACGTATCATTATTAGTCGATGAATTTGGGCTAACGATGTACGCAAGAAGCTCTCCGTCTCTGTCTCTCATGCACACTTACCGAACTGCATCCGTCTCTATCTATCTCCGAGCTCAACGTACAAGAGTGCTTTTTCTGAATCACTGGAATTCGCTCGCAAATACGCAATCATCCTACCATACAGGTTAACGCGTTCCGTGCCACGTCCACCGTATATGGTGGACGCGGCGCGGATTTCTTTCGAACGTTTTCTTCCTCCATTTAAATACGATTTAACAAGTTATTTATTTTCTATTCAATGGAATTAGCACATGCAAATATTAAATAAACAGAATATAATAAATATATATTTATATATAACATATAAAGGCATAAAATTAAAATAACTAAAATATACAAATAAAATATGTTTAAATGTTATAAAATTATGTTTAAAATAAAATATAACTTTATATACTGTTACCACCTATTCATTGAAACAATTCAAACACATATGAGGTGATTTTGGACGATTAGGACAACATCTTGCGACTTTTTTTGCATTTTTTTTTCGCTTCCCGGAGATCGAGAATTTGTCAGTCAGTCAAACAGTCTCCAAAAAGCGAATCCAGCGTCTCCCTGTTACATATTTCTACGATTTACTAATGTTATCTGTACGAACGTCTTTCTTAAATGTCTTTAAGATGGACAACTGTCTAAATATCTTTCGAGATCGACCTCAAAACTTGCACTCCTACCCTTGTCTGTTCGCACTTGCTTATCTTCACTTTTTTTGTTAATTTGACTAATAGTAGAGTCAAGCTTGTCGATCTAAGATAAAACAACACCTGAGAGAAGATGCACCATATATTGTCTATGTTTATCCCGTGCATTTCAATTTTGTATCGCTATCCCTTCTGTTTACGCACCGACTATTGAATTTGGGCGTGGAACGTGTTAATAGATGAGAGTTAGTGAAGTGCTATGAATTCGCATACAGATCCTTTTTCACCGAAATATTCCCGTTCATATGATGATATCACAATAAAATCACATGTAAAAGACAATGGGAATCAACTGTATGAGATCATTTCCATAAGAAATCGGCTGTCAAAAGGGGTGAAAAATAAAAACCGTTAAGCATAAATTCTTATTTTTAGATTGTTTGGATCGATTACAGACGTTGACCATCCCTGCATTGATCTGTCTTGTATATTTTTATACAACTGCGTCACATTAAATAGCTCTTTGCTTATATTTTTTTTATTCATATGTTTAAAAATGTATATTTATTAACCAAAAGAACTAGTTTATCCGATGGATTTTTATTTATCGTACGAAAATGTATACTCGTCGTCGAATTGCATTGGTGATATACAATTTTTCCATTTCTTTGTCCCAATTCTGATACGAACCGTTGTTTCGCATGAAGTGTAAAAATAATACTTCGATTGTAAAATTTAATGTAATTTTTTAACTAGTAAACGAATTAAAACGATTTTTTTTCTGCATGCTTTCGCAAAAACTTATTGCATAAATATAATAGTGGTTTTCGACATATGGTCTGCGTGGCAGTGTAATAAAATACAAAAGTGATAAAGTCAATATTATAAATACAAATAATATGAGGACTTGATATCCATGAAATTGTTACTAGCGTGGATCAAAAAGTGAATGTTTCGGGGTCAGTCATAAAGGATCTAATTTTAAAATAAACATAATAAGAGATTGAGACGTGTCGTATGGGATGAAATGATTTTTTAAAAAATAATTTTAGTGATTTAGCAACATTTTGAATGTTTATGTAGCACTATCTTTTGAAAAACATAGTATTTACACCATCGACAATACGTTCTGAAACATCAAGCATATTATCGAATTTACGTAAGAACTTTAAAAAGAAAAATATAAATCGCATTATCAAGATTTTTTTGCATTATTTTTCTATTATTTAAAATGGCCGAAATTCGTATCTTCATGATTAAACGATTAAATTAAAGTTTTTTTTATCAAGAGACTGGTTGTAAAAACAATATTTCCATCAAGGTGGCGCATTAAACAATTCAAAAAGAAGACTAGGAATTTGAAGAACAGGAAAATATCGGGTCGCCCAAAATCCACTACGGATACCGAGAACAAGTTCATTATTTTATCGTTCAAAACAAAACGTTGTCTTATAGCTTCTTAGTTGACCGCAAAATTGAATAAAAAACAAGACCATCCAATGTGATTTTTTTTGTGTTTGTATATCAAATTGAATTCATATGAACTTTATAGACGTATAGCGCTGGAGAAACCCATATCGATAATAAACATATATATATATATAAATAAATGTGTGTCCGATCTAAATTTGCTAATGTAAACTAAGCCTTTTGTCAACTATGCCGAGAGGCGATAATGCCATCAATCAAATGTCCGTCCGAAGCTCGATGTCTGTCCGATCCGCCTTGCTAGGGTAAACAAAGCCTTTTGTCAACTATGCCGAGAGGCGGTTATAGCATGCCCGGTTTTGCTAAGTTAAATGAAGTAATCCCATGCGTGGTGGGGGGGGGGCTCACGGGGCGGGGCTTGGCCGCGTGGCGTGGTAGAGCCACGGGGTACGGTGAGGAATACAGTCGCTTTTCGTGGCAAGAGTACGCATACGCATTTCAATTCTAACCTCTCATAATCTAACCTCTCAACATCCGTCCATAATTATCTGACAAAATTGAGCTACATCAATCGTTCAGATGTGTGGCTTCCTCATGAACTGACTGACTCAAATATACTTCAGCGTATTTCAACATGCGATCTTCTTCTCCAGCGACATAATAGCCAACCTTTTTTGAAGAGACTTGTCACTGGAGATGAAAATTGGATACTCTATGTGAAAATCCAACGTAAACGGTCTTAGATCAAAGGTACAGAAGTTTTAACTGTAACTAAACCTGGCCTACATCCAAAAAATGTTTTGCTATGCATTTGGTGGGACTGGAAGGGGGTAGTTTATTATGAGCTACTTCAGCAAGGTGAAACGATCAATTCAACAAAATATTGTTTCCAACTAGACAATCTAAAGGATGCAATTGCCAAAAAACGGCCAGAATTAGCGAACAGACGAGGCGTTATTTTTCATCACGATAATGCCAGGCCTCATGTGTCTTTGCTCGTCAGAAATAAATTATTATCATTCGACTGGGATGTTTTACCTCATCCTCCATACTCTCCGGATATTTCCCCTTCAGATTATTATTTATTTCTTTCATTGAAATATTCTTTATGTGGTAAAAAAAATAATTCAAAAAATGATATAAAAATGTACCTTGATCAATATTTTACCAACAAACCTGGTAAATTTTGAAAAAAATCGGTAACAAAACTGACGGCTTAATAAAAATGAATTTAAAAATTTAATTGAAAACGCTTACATTCAAGTCTTCCAATTTTAGGGCAAAATTTTATATTCCAGCAACATAACGATCCCAAATATATTTCAAAATCCTATACTAATTTTGTAATGCAGATAAAACGATCTGATGCTTAAAAATGCATTCGCCCTCATAGTCTCCAGACTTGTCTCCAATTAGGCTATTGCGGAATGAGATTGATCGAATAACGAAAAATCGTTTACTTGTTTGTACCAATATGCTCTGAAAAAATCTGTGTATTATCGGATTTTTAATTTATCTCAATATACATGTCGTATCATTTTCGAAGGTCAGATGTGTCTCGTATATTTTTAAAATATCACTGTTATTCTTGCATCGTCATTACTTTTATTTAAATGTTGCGATACTGGTTTTAGATATGCCAGTAAACTGACTTACGACCGAAATGAAGACATTTGTCTTTGGGGTTGATTCAAACATGTTTCGTTGAGTGCCATCTGATAAGCCGAACCGCTGCAACTGTGTCATCGGCATGATGTCGAAGATGACATCTTCAGAGCTGGAGGATGGGTCCATCCCGCGCGTTGATATCACTGCGGATACGGAAATGCTAATATCCGCGACGGCGGCTTTTGAGGCCGTTGCCATGTTTCACTGTGTGTGTGCAAACAAACCAGTTGAAGTAGGAGCGCTAAAATGGGCCCAGACTTGAACCACAAGAAAGGCCGTTCACTCCGACGTCACGCCTGTGACACAACTTTCGTGACGTCATGTGACGTCACCATCGCGACCTTGAACTTATGGGAATATTTAACGCGGGCGTTTTTTATTTCTATTATATTTTCTGACGTCTCCTGCAGCAAAAATAAAAGTGTTAACACTTTATAGTCCGTGCCCACATTTACGCGTGATGGAAAAACTGGCGTTATAGTCCGTGCCCGCGTCAACGTGCGATAAGAACGACATATTTGAAAAAAATGTCGTACGAGCCAGATATATATTGAATTTTCTAAAGATGACATTACACACATGTAAATATTTAAGTCATATAAAATATATATAAATTTATTTTTTATATAAAATTTAGCATTTTTTTACAATGCGTCATATTAACTAGCTGAACGTTGTCCTTTTAATACATCCATTTTTTCAGGAGTATTCAACTTTATTTATAAGTACATATAATTTTTTACCAAAGTCTTGCTTGGGGCAATTGCTGATCTTCATTATATATAAAAGTGATTATAATTATCAATTTAGTTGTTGAATGATTGAATATTTTTTGCAGAATCCGATGCTATATTTTAAATTTTCCCAAAACAAAATTTCTAATTCTTTAGTCATTTCTTAACGAAGCGCGCCATCGTATCTTTTATAAATTGTTACATTTTTTGTGTTTTTTCTTTCTTATTTTGAACTAGCATTTTCTTCGAAGAAATTTAAACAAAATTGTTATATACTCTTTTTCATTAGCTGATAAGATGATAAGCTTTAGGTGTGTTTTTCTATAATCTTACAATTAATGAATGCTTAAAACTAAGTCTTTTTTAGTAAAGTAATTGTTTACTAATTGTATTATCTAAAAAAAAAAAAACAAGAATTTGCGAAAACATACGCCGAAATAGAGAAATATTAGACTGGAATACTAGACCACAATAATTACAAGTACCGTACAAAATGAGAAATTTTAATGCAATTGTAGAAAAAAGCAAAAAAATGTTAATTCAGCCAATCAACATTTAGCATATTATCCGATATTCAGGAAAACTAAAAAGTTAACTAAAAAAGGTAGTCTTTTATTTAACTGTGCTCTATTTAATAGTTTCGTGGTATAAAAAAATCAATCTGTCCACTGAAGCGTGGACAGCGAGGAGGGGGGGAGAAAGGATGCGCGCGCAACGCGGCGGTGGAGCTCTGCTCACGAGAAGGAGCGAGAACGAATGCGCAAGGAGAAAGCGAGCGCGCGTATATTCACATGTTCTTCTAGAATACGTTCTGATTCAGTTGATCGACTATCTTTAAGTTTGATAAAGCATCAAATCATAAAAATCTCCAAGAAAATAAATAAAGAGCAGTAGTAAAACAATCGTTCCAAACAAAAATACTTTTTGCATGCCCGGACTCCAAGCAAAGTTTAGTGCAGAACACCCGGACTGTAAAGTGTTAACAAGAGTTTTGTATCGCAGAGTACAAGTACAGTTATCCGACTTGTGACTCATCGAACGTTGCTCCATTGGGTTTTTGTGTTCGACCATTTATTCTTTTTTGGTCCCAAATTTGCATCAGATGCGCAAAAAACTGTGTATAATGCTAAATTTGAAATACAAGATGCCCGTCTTATGTAAGAGTATGGTTAAAAAAGCAATAAATTTGGAATATCAAATGTCTTCAGGCAATAAAATGATTCAAAAACATATGATGTGTCAAATGTATTATTTCCGTGTCGAGCAGATGTCATAATGACATAATTAAGAGTACGTTTCCATTGACGTAAATTCAAATTCAATAATAATATGGAGTATATTAACACTTAATAATCAGCGCCCTAGTTAACGCGCTGAGAAGAATGTTGTAACTTTAACATTAAAAAATGTTGTATGAACTTAATAAGGTTTTAAGTTTATTTCTATAGATGACAATATATCGATATTTCAATAGATAAAGTTATCGGTCGGCAAAATATAGCAAATTTACGAACACGTCATGGAATTTTTCTATAAATACGTCAAAGAATATCTTCAAATACACAGTTCAAATAAACTTTTTATATAGAAAGATGAACTGGCTGAATTTTATTCTTTCAGTATTTCCACTTTTCTTGGGATGTTCAGCTTTATTCATAAGTTAAATATTTTTTTCTTTATGTATCCACACCACAAGATAAATGCCATTATTATGCTTAGATGTATCAATGTAATAAATTATTTTAAAGACAACAGTGAAATATCGTTTTAATCTTTTAGTTGGTTTAAAAATTACATCAATTTTACTAAAGAAATAGCGTTTTATGCATTTCGTGCAAAACTTGTCCAACTGGTTTAGCACAGAATACTCGGACAATAATAATGAAAACTAAGAAAAAAAAAAAATATTTTCTAAGTGAGACAAGTTATCTAAATCAGTGTTCCCTAACCTTTTTACGCTTAAAAATTACGAACCACTAATACTGAAATAAAAATGGTTATTCATGTAATATTTTTATAATCTTATATTGTTTCGATTTTGTTGAGGACATGAACAAAAATGATTTTTCGCAAAAAATAAGTTGTTCAAAATGACATTAATAAATTTATAGCTTAAAGATGAATATTTCATTGATATCTAAAACTAATTGATATCTAACTTTCATTGATATCTGATGTTAATGTTTTGTACGCGATAATCCCAAAGGACCGACTTATATTTGAATGCATCAACCTTATTTTTCAGTTTAAAAAAAATGTACAATACTCCTGAATAGAAATGTCAGTGTCATTAAGTAGCCGAGTTGGACCGTGGGGTCGTTTTGGAGTGAATCATTTAGCCGAGTATCATCATTCTCTTGCAAAAATTTTCCTTTAAAATGAAACTGACTGAATTTCTTGAAATTTGGCATATTGTTTGCCTGTTGGAAATTTACTGCGGCCTGGCACCGAGCCATGGACCATTGATTGGGCAACAATGATCTAATAGAGTTGAGTTTAAGAATTTCTTGAATAATTTAGAACTCTCTTAACTGATAGAACTTCTCTTAAGAACGTCTAACAACAATTAATGATATTTTTAAGCTACAATTTTTTTTATCCTCTATCCCTGGGTAGTATTGATTTTTTGTCAATGGTGCCATTCATTCTCAATTTCGTCAATCAAATTGGAAAGCAAAATTCGCATTGAGTACCTGTGATTAAGCGGTAAGGCTAGTAACTCAATCGTCATGAAAGTGTGACTGACGATCACATTAAAAAAAAAATATATTTGCTATGAAAAACCATGTCAACAGTCCCATTAAAGAATTACTAAAAACCACATAAAAAATAAAGTATTCGCAGATTTGTTCCTAATTATAAATTGTAATGGGTATTAATTAAACGTTTAGATGGTGTTTTCTTGTGGAAATTCCTCAATCTCTTCATGTTCAGATCCAGAGATCTCAATTTACTCATCTCGATTGATTATGTTGAAAATGAAGCTATAGTTTGAGAAATACTTTGATGAGAAATCAATTCTTTGGCATTGTTGACATTCATATCTAATACGGAAAAAAACCTTAATATCGTTGTTATCCTGTAGAAAATAATCCATGACCTTTCATTTTTGCCTTCTATACTATTTACAAGTTTCTCATAAATAATTTCAAATCAGGTTTTTATCAAATGGGTGGGGAAAAATGGGTTGAATCGCAAATAGTTTATTCGTATCCCAAATATTCGTAAAATCAATTATTCGAATATCGAATGTGAAATTGGTAAAATATTCGAATATTCGAATATTTTATATATGTAGACGAGAGTAATTCAAATATAACCCGGAATTTTTCATTAGTATTATTGTATAAAAATATAAACGGAGCATCTTATTTTTCTATAAAGTTCCCGTCATTAGAAATAAATTTATTCCCTCAGGAAGGAAGGTTCTTGATCCCATCACACAAAGAGGGCGAGAAGTATCATCTTATGTTGCGCAACGCGTTTTCTCGTAGACAAAGGCTAGAAATCAAGTGAAATTTTGAGGTTTTTGGTTTCAGCCAAATCAAAAGGATCAGAATTTTATTTACTTTTCAGCAATACATATTTTTTAAAAAAAGTGCATTGAACGTTCTACTTTTAAGCTTGGCCGTAATTTCATTTTTATTGAGCCTGCTGTTGAAAAACCCCTCTCAGTTGTCATTGAATTTGGTTTTATCGACAGTATCTAAAATATCACCCTTGTTTTGGCATGATCGATATTTTTGAATAGTTTTTTAATAAACTTTACACAAATTCAATAAAAAAAAATCAATAAACTTGGCACTTTTTTACATTTCTTTGTTGTATTTCGATTGGCAGAAGAACATCGAGCAATTTTCTTAAAAAATATATAACGAATAATATTCGATTAAATTTACAAATATTCGAATATACGAATATTGGAAAAGGGGCAAATATATTCGAATATCGAATAGCAAATAGAAGCCTTATTTTGATAACATTATTCAATTGGCTTTTAATTTGGATTACAATCAATGATATTTTTATTGCATTTGTTTAAATGAGCAAAATACATAGGCTTGATTAAGAATGTTTTTAAGAAGATGCCAAAACATATGTCAAAACGTTCTTAATATTATTCGTTCGAACAGGATGCTTCTGCGTTTGTACTCATACAAACATCAGACGTCTGTGTCTCTTATTGTATTATATTGTGTGTTCGATTGAATGTATGTTTTCAGATAGTATTTATTGAATAATATTTTCTTTGCAAAATGTAAACTATTCTCACAATGCATAAATGCGTAGGACGAAACCATTCGTGATATGATGACATCTGTTCTCCAGAAAGCTGCAATAAAGTAATACCACGATGCAGTCCTTTGTCCTTCATTTTCAAGTTTATTGTGCAGGTTTCTTTATAAAAGTCGAGGCAAAGTAAAATTTACAGGTGCCTTTCTCTTTGATATTATCTCAGGACCTTGTAAATATATTTATATCTTAATTTTGAAGTTAGCTTCTGCGTAGTTGCACCTATCAGCGTTCTGTCAGCTCCTATCAGCGTAAGCGTAAACGTAAGGCTCGATTCACACTATGGTGCTGTTTACGGTTTAGTTTACGTTTACGGAGCGAGATCGAACCGTCAACGGCATCATAGTGTAAATCAGGCCTAAGACAATCTTCAATTCGAAGCAGAGTCAATTGAAAATAAATACTGTTGGCATACGTTCTCTCTCCGCGCTCTTTCTGCACGGAGAGAGAACAAGAGTGCACTTTCTGAATCACTGAAATGCGCTCGCAACCTTGCGATCATCCTGCCTTATGGGTTAAACGAGCCCATCTTGGCGCGTAAATATTGAGGATAAGCGAAATGAGTGTCAAAAATTTCAACCCATATGCCGCATCGACAAGAGTGCTCTTTCTGAATTAATGGAAGGGGATCACAGACCCTGCGTTCATAAAGTTCTCATAAAAATGTGTGCATCATGATCTTTTTCATAGAATTTTCGAGTTCATCATATTGTCTCTATCCTTATTTAGCATGTAATCACTTAATTAGATAAAACTAAGGTCATATAAAATTCTGATTTTCCTTATAACTACGTGATGATTTTTGTAATTTTCCCTAAGCAACAATATTATTAACAGTCAACAAATTACTTCGAAAAACAAGAAGGAAATACTTCATTAAAAAATAAGTTTTTGAAGGTTTTTACTACAAAATGTAACGAATAAAGGCTTAAAAGGACTCATTTATTACATAAATCAAATCCAAACGTAATTAATTTTGTATAAATATATCAACCATGTATAATCTAGTATATAAAAATTAATCTTTGTTTGTTCGTATGTAATGCGCTTCCATACCGTTCATCCGATTGCGATAAAACTTTGTTAACTTACTGTTTACACTTGCGGAAATAACATAAGCATAGTAAAAATATTGTATAGATGTACCATGTTGGCGCATATTGGTCTGGTGAAATGAAATTTGGACTGCGGGGACGGAGAGAAAAAGAATGCGCGCGCAATACGGTGATTAAGGCGGTCTTTAAGACAAGAGCGAGTATGCACATGCTTTTGAATCCCAGCTCTTCGGCTCGCGCTACACGCAACCTGAAGCAATAAACCACGCACTGCGTTTCTTTTCAAATTAAGCGCTTATGGATTAATATATAATAATTATGATAATTAGATTCTTACTGTCAAAATTGAAACAGATCGCTTATTAACATAAAAATATAATTTATTTAAAGTATTTGTGATAGTAGATTATATATTAAATGCAAATTTGTTTTGCATGGGTTGGATAACAATAGACAAGGTTTTCTAAAATTTTAAAGCTTCGCTTCTTGTTGGCAAATCGGAGAGCACAACAAATGCATTCTTCGATGCCATATTAAATTTTAAAGCAACGATTTCCATTTGTTAGTCGGCATGCTTTGAATTTTACTTTCGTTAAATGCAAATTGATAAATGAAAAGTGTAACATTATTTTTAGCATTATCAACAATTAGTTATTCGACATGAGGCTCACGGTTTATATTAAACTGAACAACACAAATTTATATAGTAGCTAATGATCCAACATTAGCATAAAGATGTAAATCTTGGATATTCATTGTGAAAAATTTGATAAAAGCCCTGTGATAATGATTTTTAAGCGTTAGACTTTTTTATTTATTAACGGAAATTATTAGCTAAAACATGAAGCTGTTTGTGTAATATATAATACAATATTTGCGCTAATGGTCTAATGCAGGAATGGCCAACCGAAATGATCTTGCGGGTCACTTTGGCAATGCATCATAACTCCGCGGGCCACATCATCATCATCATATATCTCCATATTAGATTTAGATACATTATAGACATTTTTTTGGAGTGGAAAAATTGAAACATAATGAGTTATTAATATTGTGTGTCATCTTTAACAAGATTTATTATATTATACGTGTCATATCAAATATTTTGTAATATTCTTGCTACACAGGGATAATAATTTAGTTAGAAAAAGATATTTGTCATCATAATTTCATCTTGATGGCATGAAGCTTCTGAGAAATATTTTGTGATTTTTTTTAAAATAATAACAAAAAGGCAAATGATTACAGTAATTATGGACGACAGTCATAGATCCTTAGATATATTTCATTCATAAAAAATACTAAAGCAGATTTATGAGTTGAGTTTGTTTAAACATTTCGTAGATTTTACTCTTTCGGCTACAGGTAATTATGTATTTAAGACAGTGGTTCTCAAATGGTCCACCACGCAAATGTACCAGTACACCGCGAGATTATTGCAAGTGTACAGCGAAAAAATTGATAAAGACAAAAAATTGTGCAAAATAATGAAAACCGAAAAAGTCATTGATGAAATTATGAAAATCTACGAAAGAGTTAATCAATATCTATGCTGCAAAGAACTCACCGACCATACGACAGGGCAAGATGTTTTTGATTATATTTCTTCATACATATTTAGAACAATTTAAAATATCATGGGAGTTATGTGTAGGAAATTGTACAGATGGTGCTCCTTCAGTGGTAGGCTCAATCAAAGGATTTGATACTCTTGCAAAGACAAGGAACCCTAATATTATAACTACGCACTGTTTTTTGCATAGAGAATCTTTAGTTTCTAAAATATTACCAGCAGCACTAAAACTACTAGTGGATTGTCTTACTTGGATCTAACTAATGGATTATTAATCTTTTATCGAAATGAAGGTATAGATGATTTTGTAAAGCGTTTTCAGAATAATGAATGGTGTGCTAATGTGGCATATTTAGCAGATATTTTTAATTACTTAAACATGTTAACACAAGCATTCAAGGAAAAACGATTTTTTTTTTGATATTCATTGACAAAATGACAGAATTTCCCACTTAAAAGTTAATCGAAAATTAAGTAAAATTTTGTTTTCAATATTAAACATCGTTTATATAATTTAACTCAAGGCGTCTTCTCACTTTAGGCGCCTCGAAAATAAGCTATTTTCGCATGTACATGAAAATTTTATTTTTTTGAACAACAATTATTATAATAAAACAGTAGCATCGTAAAACCCGTGTAGAAATGTTATGTTCGTGGCTAGTTGATGGTATCTCCGAGACGGGTCATTTGAAAAAAAAAATAAAACAGTTTTAGATTTAGTATATCAGTGGCTATAGCACATATCATCAGATTTTTGATATTCGCGAAAATAACAAAATGACGCACGTTTTTCGAAAAAGTAAAAAACGCGTTTTTTTGCAGTTTTTGTAAAAAAAAATACTTAAAATCAAAATTTAAAAAATCTGATGATATGCGCTATAGCCATAAGTATGAAGAATGTGTCATTTAAATTTCATGACAATCGGCCAGATAGTTTCCGAAATTTCATCAACAAGCCACTGAAAAACCTTGTTTTGAGATAAACGCGTTTAAAGTTTTGGTTGCAGAAAAATTGCCCAGACACAGCTGTTGAAACACTCGTTGTTATTTTGGGTATTTCCTCCGAAGATCTTCATAAATCGATTTCAAAACCTCGTGAACATCTTCAGCTAGAGCAGGAGGATGTTTAAAAGTTTCTAACTGATTGTTTTTCACCACTTTCTTGTACTTGCACCATGAGTCTGAACAATACGTATGCAGCCGGGTGCTCTCAGGTAGTCACCTAACGGTCGTCCAAAAATGTAGTTAGACTCATCCGATCTTTATGAAATTTCGATATAACATTTTTGAAGATATATACTTTCAAAATTTAAAATAAAATAAAAATTGATATTTTTAAATTTGTTAAGTGAGAAAACGCCTTAAAGAAAAAATGTAATAAAAATTATGTCCACATATTTTTTTCGACTTCTTAATTCTTGTGCACCGCCACTTTTTCCCATGACTAAGAGTGCACTGTGACTTAAAAAAAGGTTGAGAAGCACTGATTTAAGGATTCATCCAAAGTGAAAGTGCAAATGAGTTTCGTGTCTCTCCAGCAAGGATCGTTTCGCTCATTTATATACAGCAGGCGCCACGGCGTTGCAATTTCTTGTTTACTATCGAATTAATCTTCCTCCTGACACTAACGGTCACGAGAAAGTCAATCGATAAGTTTTTAAATTGCAAATCGGCCTTTAGACTATGCATGGACGTTTGGGTGTATGTGCGCGCGCGTGCCCGAGCACTATATTTGACTAGAAAACCAAAGGTAGACGTTTCGACCCAGTGACCGCATTCCCCCTCGCGACGAACAATTCTGAAAAGGCCAAAACAGTCACTTTAAATTCTATCAGTCATTAGGTTGAAATTAGAAACGTTGCTCCGGAGTAATTGTCATTATAGTTCGACTCTGTACCGGGTGCACTTTTTATGGGCTATCGCCGTCATAAATACGTATGTTCTTTTCTTCGATCGAAACGTGAATCACAACACTGCAAATTAATTATTTCAACGTTAAGTTATAAAATATTTATGAATAATAAAACAAATGGATTGTTCAAAACATCCAAATACAAAAAAATATCGTCGTTGGTAACATTTGCGAAAAGTGCCAACAATGATATATCGTTGCGCATATGATGATGCCTATAATATTCACATCACAAGAGAGCTCTAATGGGAATTTGCATGGCGTTTACACTGTACAAATTTTGATTTGAATCAATAAAAAAGTACAAATTTAAATATTAAAATGAAACTCAGACGGTCTACATCATTCACTTACTCATCTACTCATATAAAATGAAGGTCCATTCATTATAAATCTATAGTTGCATTTAATTCGTTATGAGCTTTATATTCAAATCAACGAACTAGCATGATGTTCACATGTAAATTTTCATAAATGGTATTCACTATGATCGTGGTTATGCTAACTTAAATGTTTTATTCAAAATTTATGCGCTTATATTGATACGCTTCGTTATATTACAATAGAAAGCTAAAAATTATGAGATCAAAACGTGTGGTTTTATATTAATAGTCTGTAAGATAAAAATCGTTTTCATAATTCATTAAAAAACATTCAAATTCGTACATGTCAGTCAAGCAAAAAAAATGATGTTCTAAGAATATTTCTGATCATGGAGGTGTTCAGTCATATTTCTAAAAATTAGCTTGCGTCATCTGATTGCAACCGGGTACGAGCAATTGCTGAGCCAATTATCCGCTACAAAAGAACATTTGGTTCATCATTGTCATAAAATAAAATAAAAACAGACAAATCTATGTGCATCATGATTCTACAGTTCTATGTGTGTCCAGCTCCTTCCAAATCCGATTATTTTGGGAGAAAAAATCGATCATTTATCATCACTTGGTCATATAATTATTATGCCATGGGTTAGTATAAGTATTAGACTGTTTTAATGCAACATTTCTTCAAATGTTTGTGTGAGAATTGAACATTGTTTCGATCAATAAATGAGCAAGATAATTTAGCTTTCACAAAAAAAAGTTTGAACAAGATTCTCTAATCAATTTCGGGAAAAAATTGCATGATATCGATTATTCGATATGAATATTTCTAGCTGGAACTTTTGGATCACGAAATATTTATGAAAATTCACAATTCAAAAAGAATCAGTTTCTTAATTTCTCTACTCGGCATATGTTTAATTTAGCAATTCGTTTGCATTGTCCTGTACTGCATTATTTAAAAGATTTTGTAATGAGCATCGTCTATATTTATAAATTCAAATCAGGAAATTGAGTCCGTAGCACTTAAATTAATACATGCTCTGCCTGGATATACATCATTTATGACAATTTATTGCGAACGGAAATCAACGTATTTTTCACCCATTTGAATAGAGAGAGTTCATTGTATAATGCGACCATTGAGTTAAATTATTCGAAGGTTTGATTTGAATCGCGATATAAATGAGTGATTGGCAAGTGCAATTAAATATGGGCACACCACCATTGACGCACACTATGTATATATTTATACAAAATTTGATGCCAGTTTCTGTTTTATGAATGTATTGAAATATTACATCACAGACGGTAGAATAAGCTCGATCCAGGAATCCATTGGGTCTTCTGGGTAATGAACAATGCCTTCTTATCCTCATGAACTCTAAAGAGCTTCAATAACATCATGAATCAATCGATCAAAACCAACAATGCTTGGCATTTTTGGGCTTAGATAAATTGTATCACGTATTTCTTCAAGGAAAATTTAGAAAGCCAGAATCATTGATTCATTATTAACCTAGAATTAATTCGATATTCCATATAACTAGGAAAATATACGAACAAACTAAATTCAACATGTTTGTTTATATTTTTTTCGAAATTTACGATAACACAAAATATTCGGTAATTTCTCAAGTAAACACAAACAATTCACTTGAAATCGATTCATTATATCATTCACACATCATTATTAGTCGATAAATTTGGGTTAACGATCTATACAATCGTGCGATGTACGTAGGAAGCTCTCCGTCTATCTCCGATGCATAGTTACCGAACTGCATCCATCTCTGTCCCTCTCCAATCTCAATTCTTAGAATTTGTTTTAAGGCATTCGAAATTGCAAATACGCAATCTTCCTACCATACAGCTTAAGAGTGAGCTATTATCTACTACTATCAGGCTCTATCTTTTTTTATCAGGTCCAGATCCATCTCAAGGCCGGATAACGTGGAATTTTAGTAAATGGCACTGCTAATTTTATTAACTTACATACTTACTGCCGCAATTTTCGTCTTTCCTGGGCCTCTTCACTCCAATTTCCCAGGCCCAGACGTGCAGTGTCTTTTTTGACTTGATCAACCCAGCGTAGCAAAGATCTTCCGACGCGTCTACTGCCATTCGGCCCCGAATTCAAAATTATTCGACGGCATCCGTGCCACATGGCCTGCCCACTTGAGACGGCGGGTTCTGACGATGCTTGTTATTGACACCTCAACCATACATGTCCATGACCTCACGATTTGACCTCGGAGTCAGAGGTTTCGTCATGGAGGTGTCCGAAAATTTTTCTTAAATTCTTTCTCCCAAACCTCTCTAAGCGTATCGCGTCGCGGCAAGTCATGGTCCATGTTTCATCTTTTAATTTTTAATCTTTGTTCTTGCCGATAGTGACTTATTCCCCAATATGTTTTTCAGACCATGATAGCACCGATTACCGTGTTGAATCCTGAAGATTATTTCTTTACGCATTAAATTCTTCTCCTTGAGGATGGATCCAAGGTATTTGAACTCTTGGACCCTTTCAATATTTATTTCATCATTAATACTCACTCCAGCATTCACTCTCGCTACTATCATATATTTCGTTTTAGCATAGTTAATTGTCATGCCGAAATTAGCAACAGCTACGTCGATAGACATAAGCATCTCGTTTTAGCCACGATGTTGATGTCGTCAGCAAAACCTAAATGCATTGCATTATCCTTCCATGGATCTGCGGATCCCAATCTGCCAGCCTCCCTCATAATTGCCTCAGACGCAATGACGTCTGACTCCCGTCGTTACCTTGAAAGGCTCTGACAGGGCACCGTTGGAGCGAACTATACTAACAGATCCGGATATACACATCCTCGACAGCCTCACCAGCTTACTCGGGATTCCCATCTCCAACATCGTCCTCCAAAGCTATTCTCGGTTTACGCTGTCGTATGCCTTGCCTGTATCTCGGGCAATCTTTCAACGACACGCTTAACCTGTTGAGGAGCGAGCAAATTTAAAATCAATGAAGTCGTTGATGTCATAATCGCTTTACGCCGATTACTTTCTGTCAGCTCCTAATCAGCGTAAGACAATCTTCAATTGTAAATGAACACTTGATAGTGAATACAAGACCACGTCATTTCTTTACATAAGCAATGCACAAAAAATCGATTAATTTGCTCCTCCTTTAGAAGGAAATGATAATTGAACAAAGACTCATTCAACACGCAGAGAAGAACGGCAAGCAGTTAAATAAACAAACACTCTCGATAACACACACTATTCGGTCGTTTCTTTGCATAAACAAATAACACACTTACGAAATAATTATAAATCGATAAATTTGGGCTTAACGATCTATACAATCATGCCATGCATTTGAGGAAGCTATCCGTCTCAGTCTCCCGAACTGCGCTAAGTTATCTCTTTCTCTGTCTGTCTCCGAGCTTCAATGTGCAAGAGTGCTCTTTTTGGGACATGAGAATTCGGACATACATGTATGTCGATGCTCCCTGACAGCTTAAAAAACCTATATTTACATAAAATATCATCATTTTTTAATAAATATATAGATGACAAATATAAGAAGCGACTTAAATAGGAGTACATATTATTTATATTTGAATGGAGCATTTTAATTATTCGTATCATTTTTTGCACTCTTCTGCTTCATAATTTAAGGCCTATGCATCTTTATTTGGAGGTAATATTGAAGCTAATTTCTAAGATATTGAATTGAATTCGTAATAACCTAGAGATCGTGTAGATTTTGCTTCGCACATGAGTTAAATAAAATATCGATTTGGTATGAATGACAGAGTTCAATGTAATTTTAAGTTGCATCTCGTAAAATATGTGGGAGTAAGAACAATGCCATCTTCTTGTAAGAGCATTTCATCATCCTTTGTTCGGGTCCTGATTCTCGTCGACTTATTCTGGAATTCAACTATAATTTACAATTTCAGTTTATTATTGTCCGCCTACAGAATAAAATATGTACCCAAGAAGTGACTGTTAATTGAATAGCATAACCGTGAAATTGTACCATTCATCTGTTGAGTTGGGTTATCTAGTTTGATGTATAGCGGTCATCAACCACATTGGGCAATCGGAAGAGCAAAGTCAACAAACAAAGGGCTTCTTTACATGCGACAGGTGCCTCTTCGGTAAGTGGTTAATGGTGAATTGACCGGTGACGAGCCTGCCATCGTCATTCCGCTGTTAGGGACGTGATCAGGTTTGAACCGTTGGATTGCCTTGACACGCAAAGACCAGCATCGATACCAACGTCATTGCACCCATAAATTGGATCGATGAAAAATATGCAAAATATCTATTTATGATGCTTCTGAGTTATAATGCTCACGCAGTCTCCATCATAGATTGAGGTCATCGCTGTATGAGGCCATCAGGATTGTTTGATATTCATTTGCTATGCGTTGAAATATCGATTTTATAGAATCTGGATACACTTATTTTTATAAAAATACGTGTTTCCTGTTTGATATGTATCAATTTGGCAAGATAATCAGCTGATTATTGAACACAGTTAAGCCTTTCGGTGACATTACAGAAAGCCCAGATTACTGCGGGATGCGTTTCAATAAATTGCAGCACTATACAAAACAGCGTTATACGAGCTCATTTTGGCACGTAAATAATGGGGATACGTGAAATAGTGTCAAAAATATTAATATGATTTGATTGTGGCCACAAAAAGTCACTTAATATAGATGGTATCGTTCAGCATTCACAGTAACAACATTTTCAATACTATCCTCGAAGAAATCTTTCCTGAATAACATGAAGATTTTCATCAGCCCTGATACAATAATTTTTCTAATTGACGAAACCATCTATTATGAAATGAGCTTCATCGGGAATCATTAATCAAATGATAAATTAATATTCCCTAATGATCGTGATCCCCCGTTAACCCTAGGACACTAATAATATTTTCGAGTTACAATGTTACTATATATTACGTGACGATGTTTCGCCATTTGATGATGTGACGATTGATGTGTACATGTAGTGAGTCAATAATTTTCTTATTTATGCATACATGTCGAATGCGTTCCAAGTCTATAGCCTGTGAGACTAATGATTAGGAATCTAGGGATAATTGCGAACCCGTAATTAACAAAAACTCCCTGTATAATTAAGATTTGCTTATAGCATATATTGTTATAGTAGATAAACTCCTGAACTCTTATCGTAAAGGATCGGGTTAAAATTAAAACTTTGTTTAAAAAATGTTATTCTTATCAATCAACTTGAAACAGGTTTACCATGATTTCCTGGTTCTATAAAAATAAATACTAAGACAATTAATAAAGTCGGACAAGGCCGCTTATGAATATTTAATTTGCAACTATAATTATAATTTCATTAAAAAATTGTGATGATTTTACATTTAATAAATTCTATCTATTTCCATATTCTAGTCGTATCATATCTGAAAGTAGTCTTCAGTAAATGTACCATTGTAGTTAATAAAATCTATTCTATATATACATGGAATGAAATCAACCCGTTAATACGTTATGATTTGAATGTCCTATATAAGATGAAACCATAAAAATTACGTTAATTATTTATATTACATAATATGTAATAAAGCGTGAAAAATCATTTAAACTAATGGAATTTGAATCGATAAACAATTATAAATTCGTATACCATTTATTTTTTGCACGTAAAATAATAACATCTAAACGCAAGCGATGATTTCATTGCAAATCTCTTATAATAGTACACATCAATATTTTACATTGCAGAAAAGACATGATCTTGAAAAGTGTTCGTATATCGACTTAAGGCGTCTTCTCACTTTACAAATTTAAAAAAATCGATTTTTATTTTATTTTAAATTTTAAAAGTACATATCTTCAAAAATGTTATATCGAAATTTCATAAAGATCAGACGAGTCTAACTACATTTTTGGGCGACCGTTAGGTGACTACCTGAGAGCACCCGGCTGCATACGTATTGTTCAGACTCATGGTGCAAGTACAAGAAAGTGGTGAAAAACAATCAGATAGAAGCTTTTTAACATCCTTCTGCTCTAGCTGAGGATGTTCACGAGGTTTTGAAACCGATTTATGAAGATCTTCGGAGGAAATACCCAAAATAACAAAGAGGGTTTCAACAGCTGTGTCTGGGTAATTTTTCTGCAACCAAAACTGTAAACGCGTTTATCTCAAAACAAGGTTTTTCAGTGGCTTGTTGATGAAATTTCGGAAACTATCCGGCCGATTGTCATGAAATTTGAATGACACATTCTTCATAGTTATGGCTATAGCGCATATCATAAGATTTTTGAAATTTTGATTTTAAATATTTTTTTACAAAAAACTGCAAAAAAACGCGTTTTTTTTTTACTTTTTCGTAAAACGTGTGCCATTTTGTTATATTCGTAAATATCAAAAATCTGATGATATGCGCTATAGCCACTAATATACTGAATCTAAAACTGTTTTATTTTTTTGTTTCAAATGACCCATCTCGGAGATACCATCAACAAGCCACTACCATAACATTTCTACACGGGTTTTTCGATGCTACTGTTTTATTATTAATTGTTCAATAATATAAAAATTTTTTTTTTTCGTGTACTTGAAAGATGTGTTTATTACATAAGATCCATTTTATCTCATAATTTTTAGCGAAAATCCTCGAAAAAAAAATCGCGAAAATAGCCTATTTTTGAGGCGCCTAAAGTGAGAAGACGCCTTAATAATAATTGAACCATATAGTTTTTTAATGTTTCCTTAATATCTATTTAATTTCCTTTATATATAATAAATTTCAGTGGTCATTGATTATGATCCTTGATTATATTTTGGATCCTTTAAATTATAAAATTTCATCAAAAGAGGCTCTATTTAGATAATATTGTTCGACCTATGTTGTGTATTAGGGGGAAGCCATAAGAAACGTTGTTTTTTCCCAATGCAATTCAAAATAAAGCTTTATTGGACAAAAAGCTTCTCTAAGCTTTCACGTGGCGTCATAAGGACTTTAAAGAAAAAGGGTTTTAATTTTAGATCCTTCCATTTTAAATAAAGTGTATGTACAATACAATAATACCACTAGCTAGTACTATTACTAATGGATGGCTTACTAGCAGAACAAGAATCATCGAATGCATATCCAGAAGTCATTCTGTTTTCCTTGTATTTTCGAATTGCAATGCAGCCATTGAGCCCGCATTTAATACGCACCGGTGTTGTAAATTACGGATTAGCACATAATTATGATAAATTGCAATAATTTAATTTTGCAAACGTATATAGTCGTTACAAGGATAAAAATGCAGCATCTCGACGATAATTTCAAAACATCTTGCATCATCAAATACGCATGCGATTATAAATAATTTTGTCCTTAGCAGAATTGCGGAAACTGATTCGTGATTGGCACGAGAAAAACATATTTTTCGATTTGTGATAAGGTTTATCATTATACGGAAGCCGTTCGTTTACGGATTTTGTAAACGAACGTTGAAATATACTTATGATAATATTTATTGCCGTTGGTGATTTGGTCACTGACCTGGAAGATTGTTTACCTCATACGAGTTTATTTCCTCACATTTCAGGAAATAAATATTATGATTTCATAAAAAAAATCACTAGCATAACTGTGATGCCCAATGGCAATGGCATTTTTTTTTTAAAAAAATGATTAATCCTCTTTACAAATGATATACTTTTCGTTCGTCCGTTTTGTATTCATGGTCTTTGATTCGTCTTTGTCTTGCCACGACTATTATCCGAGTAATATTATATTTTTTCAGCACTCATCTTGGTATCTATTGTCATGTTTTTAGTCATGAAACTACATTTGAGCCCACGGAGGTTCTAAATGGCATGACCTCGTTCCTCAGCTTCCGTTTTTTCATTGTTCTTTAACTCCATGTAACAGTCACACCAGGAAGCGTTTCTTCGAGCATATGCAACAGTATGGATTGCGGAATTCGAATGCATTATGCGAAAATAATAAATAGTTAAATTGTAAAATCGATATTCATGTTTTTCTGTAATCAGGAAGTTGGGTTCTTAAGTGAAATTGTTAAACGTTGTGTAAAATCGAATAGTCATGCCAAATTGATTTTTTTCCACATAAAAGTATTTCTTAATCTAGCCACATGGGAAGGATGCTACGAACAAATGTATATGAATAAACCTATGACATGTTTTTTTAAATTTTATAGCAATGATAATGCTTGATTTTATTTTAAAATATACTGGATCCGCTAAAATGAGTATTGCAAATTCAATTTTAAATATCAAGCCGTTGATAGCAACGGGCATATTTTTAGTTAAAAAATGATTACATTAATAATACACTGTAGATAATATTTTGATTAAATGTTGGGTTTGATAAGTTCCAATCGATTATCTGAACATTAACATTTTTTTATTGACTATTCTAAATGAGCAGGCCTGCGTCACATCGATTGTTCTTAAATTAGGTCTACTCCGAATGTACTAGAACTGCGAAATTCATTGCATTTCGCCGTACGCACAATGATTTTATGTTTTTAATGTAATTGAATTTAGTAACTAAAGAGAGTAAATTCGACAATATTATTCATGTAGAATGCTTATTATAAAACAAGGAATAACATGTTAAAATAGCAATCACTCGGAACTGAACCGAAAACGCTCTTATTTTGAAGAAATGAGTTTTATTTGTTTACTATATACATTGCACATGAATATCAAGGTATATCAACAAAATATGTGAGAGCCTCGTGTAGAGAAATGAAATATCTTAACTCCTAGAAAAAAATATTGCTTGAAAGATATGGCTGTGTGTTGTGTAATATATAATAAAATAGGCAAGCGACTGGTATAGGTAGAAATAGAAGTATACACGGACACACTATTGCCTTTTGGTGTTTTACTTTTCGTGACGTTGGAGCCAATTTCCCCTACCACGCATATACAAGTTTCACTTCAAAAAAAATTTTTTTTCGTACAAAATCACATGCTCTCTATCATTTCAAGAGTTTTAAGAAAAAATAACAATAAAGTGTAAAAGAGGTTCGTAAAGCATGAAAAATTGATTGAAAAATGTATTGAATTATCATATTTAACCCACAATCTAAAGATTTTTCGATGAATATCAGCATCATGGATGACAACAAATCATTATGCATGATCAAAATAGCAGAAACCCGTCGATTGTCAAAGAACAACAATATATTTAAGATCGAGAGTGAATGACTCAACGGCATATTGCACGTTACCATTGTATTATTTGAATAGCGATCAAGTCCGGTTTTCCGTTGTAGTTCTATTGCACTATTTTAATTTAGAAATCTATTTAAATTCTCAATTATGCCATCTCAAAACATCAATTACTTCTAATAAAATCACAAATATCCCATTTTTCTGCTCATACTTCAACGCGCACTTCAACAGACTGTTGTGTTATTTTTTCTTCCTAATCCAACTATTTCCGTTGATTAAGATTGGCCATCCAGAAAAATGTGCATAAATTAAGCGCAATCTTCAATAATCTCTAATCGTTTACTATTGCAGTCAGAGAATAACCAATTTAAGTATGCCAAGGATTAAAATATTTATGTTTTATTTATGCAAGTTATATTTGACATGTGCAATAACAAACAAATACTATACGTTTTGCCCTCGACTTGCTTATACTTTCACGCAAATTCATTGACAAAATTATTTTTTAAATTTATCAATCGTTTTAATGGCTTGTTGAGAAGCTACTATTTACTCTAAATTGAAAATAGAAATTGAGACATTACTAGGGCTTTAGAAATATGGTCTGAATCAGAATGCATTGAATCGTTATTTTTCCAATTTCGGTTTTGGTTTCGATTACGTCCCAAATATTTATATCGGTTCGGTTACGGTTTTCGTTCCGAGAAAAATATCGGATTTAATCCGGGTAATTATTTTTATTTAAAATGTATTTTCTTGCATAATTTAGAACGTTTTCCATCTAGGTAAAAAATAAAAATATAGTTCTAAAAGCATATTATGATGTGATTTATTCAACGGAAGAATATTGATTTGACGCTTATTGGCTGGAATTTCTTTAATCCAAGCTTAACCTGTTGAGGAGCGAGCAAATTTAAAATCGATGAAATCGTTGATGTCATAATCGCTTTACGCCGATTACTTTCTGTCAGCTCCTAATCAGCCTAAGACAATCTTCAATTCGAAGCAGAGTCAATTGTAAATAAACATTTGATAACATACAAGATCGCGTCATTTCTTTACATAAACAATGCACAAAAAATCGATTCATTTGCTCCTCCTTTAGAAGGAAATGATAATTGAACAAAGACTCATTCAACACGCAGCGAAGAACGGCAAGTAGTTACATAGATAACACACAATATTAGGTCGTTTCTTTGCGTAAACAAATAACACACTTGAAATCGAAATCATTATAAGTCGATAAATTTGGGCTTAACGATCTATACAATCATGCGAGGAACTATCCGTCTCAGTCTCCCGAATTGCGCTAAGTTCTCTCTGTCTCTGTCTGTCTCCGAGCTTCAATGTGCAAGAGTGCTCTTTCTGGGGCATAAGAATTAGGACGTACATGTACGTCGAAGCTCCCTGACAGCTTAAAGTACATAACACTAGGAAACGAATTGAAATCATAGACTCCCAGTCTGGATACATAACAAATTTAGAGGAAGAGATATACTTAAGGCGTCTTCTCACTTTAGGCGCCTCAAAAATAGGCTATTTTCAAGATTTTTTTTTCGAGGATTTTTGCTAATAATTATGGAATAAAATGGATCCTATGTAATAAAAACATCTTTCAAATACATGAAAATTTAATTTTTTAATTTTTTTGAACAACTATTATAATAAAACAGTAGCATCGAAAAACCCGTGTAGAAATGTTATGTTCGTGGCTTGTTGATGGTATCTCCGAGATGGGTCATTTGAAACAAAAAAATAAAACAGTTTTAGATTCAGTATATTAGTGACTATAGCGCATATCATCAGATTTTTGATATTCGCGAAAATAACAAAATGGCGCACGTTTTTTGGAAAAAGTAAAAAAAAACGCGTTTTTTTTGCAGTTTTTTGTAAAAAAAAAATACTTAAAATCAAAATTTCAAAAATCTGATGATATGCGCTATAGCCATAACTATGAAAAATATGTCATTCAAATTTTATGACAATCGGCTGGATAGTTTCTGAAATTTCATCAACAAGGCACCGAAAAACCTTGTTTTGAGATAAACGCGTTTAAAGTTTTGGTTGTAGAAAAATTACCCAGACACAGCTGTTGAAACACTCGTTGTTATTTTGGGTATTTCCTCCGAAGATCTTCATAAATCGGTTTCAAAACCTCGTGAACATCCTCAGCTAGGGCAGGAGGATGTTTAAAAGTTTCTATCTGATTGTTTTTCACCACTTTCTTGTACTTGCACCATGAGTCTGAACAATACGTATGCAGCCGGGTGCTCTCAGGTAGTCACTTAACGGTCGCCCAAAAATGTAGTTAGACTTGTGCGATCTTTATGAAATTTCGATATAACATTTTTGAAGATATGTACTTTCAAAATTTAAAAAAAAATAAAAATCGATTTTTTTGAATTTGCAAAGTGAGAAGACGCCTTAAAGCAATTATTACTAAATAATTTAAAAATAATTTCACCCTTCACCCATACATATTTTCCTTCTCAAAATATCTAATTCAATAATATTATATAAATTTTAATTGAATATTTATTGTTATTACTATTTTATTGAGACTAAAAAATACTTCAATGGTACGCACGATGCGTGCGAAGAACATTGCTTAATGCATTTTATTTGGTCAATTTATTAATTTACTTTTTTGAACGATGTTTGCATATAAAGTACCAAAGTGCAATTGGTATTCATCGTATGATAAAATACTAAAATTTTTGATCTTGGTCAATGTTTCGGTTGATGGCCTACGGTGAAGTGATTCTAATCAGAACCGTGTCATAACGTTTGGTACTTTGTATGTGGCGATTATAGTCGAAGAAGGCTGAATTTTAAATGCTATTGAATTTGAAATGTCAACGTTTCGTCACCAATTTTTAACAACACGCGCGTAATGGTCGCTTTGTCACGAATTATAATCAATTATTAAGCTGAAATAGCGCTAAAAGCGAAGACATGGATGTGAGAGCAAATGAATTCAAGATTTGTATTGAAGGCAATCGCTTAATTTTAGTAAGGAAGTATTTTCAAGAGCGACAGGAAATCCCCTAAGGACAAAGCTGAAAGTCGAAATCAAAATATAACGACGTATCATTAGTAAAATTTATAACGAGCAAAATTTAAATCATACAATTATAATATGAGTTCCGGTTTTATGAGTTCGAACAAGATTATGATAAAAAATATCAATAGAAATTGGGCATTTATGCTCGTAATAAATTTCGTTTTATTTTTAAATAATAAAATTGTGCCATGACTGAATGGAAATATTGGAGAAATCGTAAGATGATTATTTAGAACAACATATTTTTTTAAATTCTGACTATGGTCATATCATAAAACTATTTAAGAGAAATTCTAAGATGAGCTTTTTAAATATTACGTTACTCGCTGTACTAAAATGATGATGATACAGGGTACGGCAGGGATATTACCTTATTTTAAAAATCAATAACACAAACTATATAGAAGATATCAGTTTAATTCTCTTTTCAAGTTATAGATAAGCATTCAAAGTTTTTATCTGTTATATTTAAAAAATGATATCATTAAGGTAGCCTACTGTCTGGTCAATGCATTGAGATAGTCGAGTTTTGTAGCTTCTCTCCACTGTTGTCAATAGCACCTCATCCAAAAATATCTTGGTGTTTCCATTTTATTATCAATTTTGAATGATCTTTGTTACTCAAGCGAATGAGCGAATGAGCGAAATTGAGACAACCCTAAATAAACAATCAACTTTAATGAAGTGTATATAACATTAACATAATATAAAATATAGCAAATAGCCTGTAAACAATAAAATATATACTTTTTATGCAATTTTTAATGTCTTTAAAATCGCATGCGGTTAAAAGGTTATCTCATTTTAGAAGTTTAGCACACAATATAAAATCTTGAAGAATTTATCGATTATGCATAAGTTTTGTTTGAAGAATATCCTAACGAATCTTATACAAAGGAAAGACTTTGACAATCAATATATTCACATTATAATTTGCGAATAACTCACGAAAAATTGTATATTATTCATAAAAAATAAATCAAAAACCTTCCAAGATCCGATCAATATCCATTTTAAATATAAACAGAAAGACATCACAAATTTCGAACATTTTAGCAATTCGTCTAGTTTCGACAATACCTTGACTTTCATAAAACATATTCTTGGGCTGATGCAAGGTGATCGTGTTATATTGAGACATTCGATTAAGTCTCTATAGTATATTCGCAATAAAAAAAATATGTTAATGGAAGTGTATTAAAATGATTATAAAAAAAAGAAATGATCCATTCTGACCCACAATACTCGGATTGTGTTTTGCATTATAAACTGAAAATCCTGTCTTCTCCAAGGAATAATAAAATTTTATGCCGTCCTAAAGCAATGAAAATTTTATAGAAGATCATTGGTTTGGTATTTTAAACTGGAAGATTTAATTGATTCAATATAGTTTGGTGTGTATCGTCCAACTAATTGGTTTGATTGCTGAATCAGGCTTTATAGCATCGTGTGATTAAATTTGGCATTTTTGTATCATAAAAATAACGGCACATGGAGTTCTTAAAAAAAAAAACATAATCAGTAAAATTTTTGCTTATTAGATTTATCTATGCTTATGAAGGAAGTGCTTGAATATTTACCTGGTTAAATATTATAAATATATGCAATTTCTAATATATATTATTTACTAATGAATTTAACAAATCATTATATGCACAAATTCATATAAAATTTGATTATCATTAAATTGTGAGTTTAAAGAGTCAAAATGTACATGAATGTCATATTGAATTATGAATTGATGTCGTTTTTTATGCAATTCAATTATAGTATTCATGAGGACCTTTCTTTTCGGTTTTAAAAGTGCTATTGCAACATATTTAAGTAAAAACTAACAGTACAAAGCGAGTACTAACGAGTACAAAGTAAAATTACTTTGCTGAATGATTTTAATCAAAATAAGATAACGATTATTTGTACAATAGTTATTATTCACAGGATATGGGTTGTAGTGGAATATTAAAGGACTAATAGATGACTATGAAGAAATACCCAAAGAAATTGTTAAATGTTTTCAAAATATCATCAAAATAAACCGCCTCTTTCATAAAACACTTGGGTGTTTTAAATATTTTTTAACGATAAGAAACAACAAACTGTTCAAACGAAATTGGACATGTTCCTTAAATAAAAGCGCTTATAAATCATATTTTGTACCGATGGATATCAGTAGTATAGTTGATGACCAATTTTCAAGTTTATTTTCGATACGTTGATTTATGGCTTTGAACCGATTCAGTTCCAAATATTTATATCCGATTATTTACGGTTTTCGTTCTCGGAAAAATAATGATTTTTCGGTTTTCGTTCAGCTCCGGATAATTCATTTTTGATATTTTATTCATATTAAAAACATTTCCTATAGCATAATTTTGAGCATTTTATTCCTTTCTTTAAAGTAAAAAATATTTATGAATAATTTTATCGAATTTATTCTCTTGAATTTATTGATGAATTGCTAGTTAACGTACTATTTTCCGCTTCTACGTAAGGGTTATGAATTTACAATTTATTTATAGAAGTTTCTTTCCAGAAAATATCTAAATTTTAGAGCTATTACATAGTTGACAAATATAATATAAATAATAGATAGAGGTTGTAAGAAATGATGTTAACTTGGCTTTTGACTTTTCAGTCGTTCAGTACCACGATTATGAACAAACAATAGTGGGCATTTTAAGGCGTCGTGGGACAAGATGCAGTAAAATAAATAATGAATCGTAAAAATTTGACATTAAACAGGAACATAGTCTCAATGATGTACAATTTTAGATAGATTAAATTGGCAATCCAGAATGGCGAGTACATAATATGGACATGGAGGTTTTCGTAGATTTTCCTTATATCAAGTATCAAATCATTTGTTTGCCTTTAAAATGATTATATGTACGTCGTATTTAAGAATGTTCGATTCGATATAAAATGAATTGACTGATATTTTCCAAATAAATTATTATCCATTGGTGTCTGAATGCTTAAAATCCATTTAGCAAATGTATTCAAATGCATAGTGATTTTATTTTTACTTGTATCTAAGTAAAGAATATTTTATTCCAACTATTAATTCTGGTTTTATGGAATTATACACTTTATTTGCGTCGTGAACATTATGTAAATGGACTCGTTGACTTTAACCCTTCATTGTCACGGCCAATAGTATCTTCAACTTGACAACTCTTGTAACAGATTCTGTCACTCAAAAAGTTATTATGTAACTATTTTTATGGGCCGATCAAGAGTAGCAGCCAAGAGACAACCTTTTATAAGTATGGTTCATTATGTTCGATCAGGTTTTACTACTTTTGTTAAATGTTTAGAGCCAGTAGTTGAAAAGTTTCTTTTTTTCATCAAATCGAAATGCGATTGACTTTACACAACACTCTTGCTGAACGATTTATAAAATGTAAAAGCATACTTGACTTTATTGTGGGCTTTAAACTTGAACAATATTAGGTAGCTTTTGTTGGGACAACTATTATTGAAAGTGTAAACTATTTCTAGATAGAAAAATCATATTAAACATCGTTTTCCAAGATTTTTTCCAAATCGCCAAATTCGACGAAGATCTTTGATAAAAAAAAATAATAAAAATAATACAAGATAATATAATAATTTAGGTTTATTCTAATAAAAAATATTGAAAAAAGTTTAATCTGTTTACTTTTTTAAAAGTAGAACATCAGGTTAATGGCCAGATGAGCTTCAAATTTTGTGATTTTTTTATCTTCAATCTGGATTTGAATATAAACATTAATAGTGAAAGTCCTGATATACATGATGCGGCAGGGAAACTTCCTTTTTTGAAACGGGTGCCTTAAAATGACAGTTATTTCGAGAAAAGTGGGTGCTATTTATACTCTTTGTTTACCTTGTACGTATACTTTTTAAGCATTCACTACTATATTCTTATAAGGAATAAAATCTGAATTGAACCCGAACCTTTACAACAAGGGTCCAGGATCTAAGCCACTATACCAACACTTGTTTATTTGGCTTTTATTGACAAAGAAATTAGTACTTTAATAGAATCAAATACACGATGTTTTGTAATAATTCAACACATTCATAATTCTGAATTTTCGTCAAAGACTTGATTGCTTGACAAATTTGTACTGTCATGTTTTCCAGCAAAATAAACATTACTAACCATAAATATGTTTTTAATGTAATAAAAATGATCTAATGTGAATAAATGATTTATAGATCCATATGTGAAATATTAACATCAACGATCCATACTAAGTCGAATCGAGAATATTTTAATATGTATGAAGTCGCCGTGTCAAGTCTCAGCAGTTTATGAAGAAAAAAAAGTGATTGAGAACATTTGTAATAAATTGGTAATAATGGAGAGAAAATTATAGCGTCTCTCTCACTATGCCCGGTACAAGTATTTGCATAATAAATCGACAATTGCAATAGGGCACAATAAAGTTTTATGTCACCATAAAACATATCAATTTGTGTATGGAATATCCTCCCATATGAAATGTATTATATTGGAGGTAACAATTCATTTGATGCAGCATTTTCTAGATTGTATCGCATAATCTTTTTAATCCAATCATGATAAATATTTTTCAAATTTATGACGACAGGACTACTTTTAAATATTATTTTATCTTATAATTTAACCTGTTTTAAATTATGTACACAAACAACTCTCCAAAGTTTCACCGTAATTTTTGAAATAGGAGTGTGATGAAATCTGTGCATTTTAAATATCTGAGCATTTACTTCTTCAGATCCAGAAAATCAGACTTAGCTCTAAAAATTCTAAGAGATTCTAAAAATTAACCTAATATCCTAACACTGCCTGAGTCTTCAAAATCCGATCCATAACAAATTTTGCGGATAAAGGTTATAAGAATCGAAATATGTTTATGAGCAATAAAGAAGTTAAAGCCGATAATATCAATGGTAAATTTATGGGGCTATTTTTATATTTATATATGATCTCCGAAGAGGGTAAAACCACAAAAATAGCATGTATTTTAAAAATAATCATTGGTGATTTAACTATAAATTATATTGCCATAGTATACAATGTATCTTTATGGTTATAAATAAATAAATGACACACATTCCATTTATTTGTGATTGATTGTAATATTTCGTATCCACGCGCCGTTATCATGTTTATAGTTTTTAACACGACAAATCTTTGGTTGAAACATCCAATAAGTCTTTCGATGGACGGCCATTAAATAGAAAATAAGTTTATATTAATGAATGTCTCTCAGCGAATCGATTGGGATAGTCGAATGATTTCAATAATTTATTGTTTTGCCATTAGCTGCATCTACTGTCATAAGAATATTACCATTGTTTTTCGGATATTACATCCAAAGCTGAACGGTCAAGGAATGTTCTTTATCTCCGTTCGAATAAAGGTTGCGTAACTAAATAACTCTTGGAAGCAGTCTGAAAACCGGTTGTTAACCTGGATGACATCTTTCAAGTCATTTGTTTCGCAGGCTTTAAAAATGAAGATAAAAATCTCAGTCTGCATTATTCATGAGCTTCCTTATTTAAAATCGTTTTGTGATTAAAAAGTGCGATTTCCTTGTTTTTTCAATCAAATACATTTATCCTTGAGTGAATTATTTGTTGCATTTGCATCTTACACGTGCCTGAAATGCGAAATGTTTGCACACTTTTAGCTAACAAGTTCATTTTTTCTACTTACATGAATCCAATTAGCATATTTTAACGTCACAGATCATCAGATTTTTTACGCGATTTACAGGCATTACGAATATTAATATTTCGATAGTTGAATTGATAAACAATGATATTTCTTGCCTAAGTACACTTGCGCTATTAAAAATATTGCTTGATAATACAGGGTACGGCAGGGAAACTTCTTTATATAAAACGCACGCCCTGAAGTGACAATTATTCTGAGAAGAATAAAGTGTACTCATTCGAAAAAGCGGGATCTAACATTTTATGTCATGTAACTTTAGTAATAATTTGATACCGTTTAATCATCGTATTTTTTGTGAGAATCATCTCTTTGCGTTAACTAACCAATCATTAATAATTAAAGGGAGTAAATTCACCAATACAATTGATGTTGAATGCTTTATAAAATATATAAATAAATTTACTAAACTATGCCAGAAAATAAGTTTTTTATGCAAATAAATACGTTTGAAAAAACCACTCGGAGCTGAACCGAAAACTGAACCGTAACAAAAACCAAAATGAAAAAACAATCGGTTTTTAGGCCCTAACTAATATTAAATGTTTGGATCCTATAGACTTCCATTCGGAATATTTAGGTTTTAATTCAAAAATCAAAGCAACCCAAAATGAAATACAGCCAAACTGTTGACAATTGACTTGAGAATATTCCCGAATAAAAAAACATTATTTATCACGGATTACATATCCAATATAAGAAAAAATGTTTTAACCTTTTTGTTTGAATTTCGTGTTAAATGTCGGAATTAATTTCCATTGAAAGAGCATTGATACATAACATGCTAGATCAGCGCTTCTTAAACTTATGTAGTCCGCGGACCCCTCTTGAGCAAAATTTCTTTCGCGGACCCCCTCTTGAGCAAATTTTTTTTCGCGGACCCTTTCATGAATATTTTTTTTCTTGGCAGACCCATCTCAACCCTTATGCCCTATTTTTTCTAACAAACAAACATTTCTTGGACAAAATAGATCTTTTTACAATATTTTCTGTAAATAATTAAACAAAAATATCTTTTTCAAGTATAGATAAATGCTTTGTTTTTATTCTCACGGACCCCCAGCAATGTCTTCGCGGACCCCCGGGGGTCCGTGGACCCCATTTTAAGAACCGCTGTGCTAGATTATGAAGGATAAACAAGATTTATCAATTCTTTTTTGACATTAGATGTATTTTTAGATCAGCGATTCTTAAACTGGAGTTCAAGGATCCTTGGGTGTCCGCGAAGCCATTACCTAGGGTCCGCGAAAATATCAAAAAAAAATTATCTATACTTGAACAAGATATTTTCGTGGAATTATTATTTACAGAAAACGTTGTAAGAAGATCTATTTTGATCAATATTTGACCAAGAAATGTTTGTTTGAAAAATTAAGTCACAAAGGTTGGAATTGGGTCCGCGAAAAAAAATTGCTCAAGAGGGGGTCCGCGAAAGAAATTTCGCTCAAGAAAGGGTCCGCAGACTAAATAAGTTTAAGAACGGCTGGTTTAGACTATAATGGGTTTCAATAACATGTTTTTATTTAAAAAATATATTTTATCTTTTCCATTGTGTGGTATCTTTGAAAGAAGTCTCCAATATGCAGTCCTGATTTTCGACCACATTTCTTTCGGTGACTTCTTTTTGTCATTTTGGAGTACTATTTTACAATATCTTAACAAGCTATATATCTTCTTATAATATCTTAATTTGTAAAGCTTTATTTGAAATTCTGCGAAATATCTCCGACACTCGCCATGGTGTTTTGCATGGCGAGTGTAGAATGACCGCATTTTTATATTGAGTTTCGTTATCTCTGATTTGTCTGAACAATGTTTTGGTTAATGATAAGACACTTAAGAGCATTCAGAGAAGTTAAAAACTGATACATGAATGAATAGAATTGAGATTCGTATGGTTTCTTATGTGGTGTCTGAGAACAGACATATGGCATGTTGCTATTTATATCGATCGCCTATTTAATCACTGTGGGATTGGGATTGATTCCAAAACTATTTTTTTAAAGAAAATCAATAAGCTATGATTAAAACCAATAAATGAAAAAAATACCATTACATGTCATTTTAAAAGTGCCAAAACATTTTATTTAATTCTCTTTTTTCACAATTTCTGGATAAAAAATCTTGAGCATAGCTATTTTTCATGTAAATGGAATAATTATAACATAACTCAATATGGGATTCACCCTAATGTTTTGTATTTTCCTCATCTTTTTCTCTTTCTCATGCATAAGATCAAGTTTCTCCCTAAAAATTTTTTTTGATGATAAAAGACTTTTTTATGATTGCTTATCAGCCTCCAAATATGGTTTTATTATTATAAGATTATTTTAAAGGAATTTTATAAATAAGATGGAATCGATGAATTAATGGCAAAATTAAAATATTTTTATTTTCATCGTTTTGGATTTGAACCCAATCCTTTACAATAAGCGTCCAGAAACTAATTCACTACTCCAACGCAATATGCATTTCTTTGCAATATATAGCTGCAAAATATGCTAATAATCGATAAAAAATCAAAATACAAAATAACTGTTAACGAATATTAAAAAAATGAAAAAAAGATCCAAGGTATTATATTTGGGATACAAACGACTTTAAAGTAAAAAAATATATACAAACGAAACTTATTCCTGGAATTACATCGGTCAACCACATAACAGGAAAACTTATTTTTATATTCTTTCCTGAGAGATCCAAAACAACTTCATAATCTTTAATCGCATTTACTTTCATCAATTGACCAACATTTAATGTGAAAGATCTTTTAAATTAAAACTTTACAGTCAGTGGTGTTCCACATTAAAGTTCGCCTGGAGTTCAGATCCACAAACTGCATTAGACGCTACTTATATAGTAAAATTTATATAATTCTTAAACCAGTTTATTGATAGAAACATATTTCAAGGCATTGAAACATTCCACACATATAAAGGAATTTAGCTATGTTTGTATCTACATCAATGTATTGTTTGAAATTAGACTAATCTCTACTGCTTTTTATTTCTTTTCGTAAAGATTTTTATGAGATGATGATTTATCAAACCTGAAGATAGTTGATCAACTGAATTGGAAAGTATTTTAGAAGAAAATGTGGATGTGGAAGTCGTTTCGCAGTCTTCAGTTGCCACAACATTCATTATACAATTAGCTAAATTTTATACGACTAAAATATAGTCACACATATGTACTACCATACCCAGTAGAAAAAAATCTATATCTAGCTCGTATCATATTCGTTTCAAGCTAATTTTACGTCATTCTTATCACGTGTAATCGCGGGCACGGACTGTAAAGTGTTTATTTGAGTATATTTATTACTTTACGTCATGAACAGTGGTATATCCAAAAAAATACAGTCTGTGTGATTGTCAATTTTTATTGATACAAGCAATTTTTCATTAATCCCAATGAAAAAAAACCCAATAGATCCTTCATATATACTCGTTATTAACATTCTCTGAAATTCAGAGAAGGGTTAAAAAAGTGGTGATGTAATCTGCATTGTTGGCAAGCGGAAAAACATCCGACGAATCAAAATAGCCCGAGTTCCTCTTATTTGTGTGGCCATCTGATCACAAAAACTATTCTGCAAATCACCTCCATTGTCTAAATCTAATTTCGGCCATTAATTATAAAGACACATCATCACGCTTAATTTCTAATTCATTTGCAATGGTTTATTTGTCGTAGTAAAAAAATCTGCAACAATGAACGCCCAGGAATGTTTTAGTACGTATAATTAAATTCACCCTTCAAAAGATTGTTTGACTCCTCGCTGGTGGATTGTGTTACTTTTTTAAGCTATAAATCAATTGAAAACAATGCCATCAATCAAAAGTTCAAAACGCTATATAAGATTTTAAATCAATGTTAATTTAAAGTCAAGGTTTTTGTTCCGGTTCAGTTCCAAACATTTACATCAGTTAGGGTACGGTTTTCATTCCAGGAAAAACGATTTTTTCCGGCTTTTTCTTTTTTTCGGTTCAGCTCCGGGTGATCCATTTTTGATTTTTTAAATGTTTTTATTCATATTAAAAACTATTTTTTTAGCATAATTTAGTACATTAATTTCTATAATAATTCTAAAATAACAATATTATCGATTTTACTCTATTTATTGATAGTATTTTTTTTATTTTTATTTTTTTCCATTTTTACTTCTACGTAGAGGTTATAATTTTACAATTTATTTTTAGATTTTTTTATAATTTTAGAACCATCATGTAGGCCAGCGGTTCTTAAGCTTATGTAGTTCGCGGATCCCTCTTGAGCAATTTTTTTTCGCGAATCCCCTCTTGAACAATTATTTTTTGCAAGCCCCATTCCAACCCTTGTGACTTAATTTTTAAACAAACATTTTTTGATCAAATATTGATCAAAATAGATATTTTTATAATATTTTCTATAAATAGTTCCACGAAAATATCTTGTTGAAGTACATAAAGGTAAATATTTTTTTTATATCTCCGCGGACCGTATTTAAGAACATAGAGTAAATAGTATAATTAGATGAAAACAATCAAACAAATTCTACATAAGAATGATGAAGAACAATATTTCGCGTAAGACGTGTACCGAACCAATAAAACCGGTATTTTCGAATCGGCTTAGTTTCGGTTTTCGTTCCAACAAAGATAACGGTATTACTGGTTATAAGTATTTCTTTGAGTTCCAGTTCAAAGAAATGCTTTTAATTACCTAAATTTGTCGATTCATTCTGTTCATTCAGTTCATTCTGTAATCAGGATTAGATCTCTGACCATAACAATAGAAATATAGGAATTAGCTCACTATATATGCCAATAATATAATTGTGAACATCATATATATTACAAAAATCTTTAAACACATGATTCGATATGAAAGTATAAATTTAAATTTCCTTGAGAGTGGCACTTGATATTCGCATTATCTTTAAAATAATTTTACATAGTAAATTTTGTTGGTTTCAAGACAAAGGAAAAGTTAAGAAGATCTGATATAAATCAGCCATCAAAGGCATGAACATTTATAAATTTAAAAATGTACTATAGTTAATCGAATATGAAAAATTAATGATTGCATATATAATGTGAATTCGTGTTAAATTAAAAGGAATATTGCATAAATAAGTTAGATTATAATAGTGCAAAAAAATCCCATTACTAAAATTCAGATTTCTAGAAGACTTGTGGTTTTATGTTTATACATTATGTTATGAATCCTGTTAAAAATATATAATAATAGTTTGACAGTGTTTGAAAAATCGAAAACTATAATGAAACACCGGTCTTAACTATTATACCGGTTTTGATATTTTTATATCAGTGTTGTAATCACTAAAAGTGAACATATCATTTCTCTTTTTCGATTTAGAAACAATGATACGTTCATATTTTATAACCAACGCCACATGTTTCAGTACTATTTAAAATATACGATATAATTTTATGACGGGGATATTTAGTTTAAGACATAATTTTAGACGTTTTAACATTCATTATGGAATTTCTATGAGTTTTTTTGTATTGAAAGAGTTGCAACAATGCAGTGTGTTGCTAAAGTCAAAAGGTTGAGAAATATCGTTTAAGAACTTCGCAACTGATGATTTACTTTGAGCTGTAAAATTATTTTATAATGCAGTATGGCCTCTTGAGTTCTTTTGGTTCCCATTTATATAACATAATAATATAATTTCAAAATGAAGATTTCTACATAAATACATTCAACCGAAATCTTTCTCATTGAATGGTCCGGAATCCATGTATTTCAGAAAGCCCTCTTCAGTAAAATCAATATGATTCTCTCGAATAGTTTTCTACTATTTTCCAAGAAAAGTTACTCAAACTTTATAACAGAGCTTTGAATCGGAACTAAACCGATTCGAAAATATCGGTTTTATCGGTTCGCTGCACGTCTTATGCGAAAGAGAGTTTGGATGATTTTTGTGTTGATATATGTGACCTTCATCATTCTTATGCAGATTTTTTTTATTGTATTAATATAATAATTATACATATATATTTCATTCCTACAATATATATATGTATAAGAATGTAAGAATGGAACAGTAATGTAATAGGAATAAAAGATGAAACTGGTTCCATTTATTATATAATATTTTACTACGATTGTTTCATAACAATATTGTGCAGAGAGCAACGATTCTCGAATATATAATTTATTGCATATGTTTCGGCCATTTAAAAATAGTTTGTCCTCCATTTAAACGAATTATTAATTCTGAAGGTTTTCGCGTAATCGAACTAAATTCAATCAATTTTGACAAAAATTTGAACTAAATTAGCATGTATCCATTTAATATTGCAAAAACGTTATTGCATTGATCTTAAACTCTAAACGAATAAATTTTGAAATTTCACTACAAAAATCAAGATTAATAGGTATGTAAATACTTTTGCCATTGCTTTTATTGTAGACGATGGATCTTTTTATCTACGGCACTATTCTGATGAATATTTATATCATTGTTATGTTAAAATAAACTCAAAAATCACTGATGAATTCATAATTTTTTAAGTGAAATATAATACTTGCCACATCTTAAAAATAAAGAGAGAAAAACAATATTGATAGCTGTAATATAATAAAATGAATAGTTCTTTGTATGATGAACCCTATATTATCCTGAAAATAGTCAAATGCAGAACTTTTCCTAGAAGTAAATTACGATAGATATTGAAATTTTGTCTCAGAAATCAAGGATAGCTGTATATTATATTTTTTGCAAAATTTCTGGATTATACGACGAAACTTTATATATATTATTTTAGTTATTTATTTTGACATAGGATATGAATAAATAAATATTCACAATTATTTTTAATCATTTTTTCAATTTATTATCGATAGTGCCAAAAATACGTGCCGTTGTTACACTTTGCTTAGAAAAGCTATAAAAACAATAAGAGGCGTAAGTTTTGTGACGTTATTTTGCTATACACTTTGAAATTATCAATATTCCGTATATTCTGGATTGGTCTTATCGTCTGGAAGTGTACAATTTTCGCTGAAAAAATCTTTCAAAATGGAGAAAAATCAAATTCATATTTGACATTAACTCTCTTTTTTTTTTCAACAAAGGCGAATCTGTCTCTAGTACCTGTAAAATAATTATGGAGCTCTGTGTTACTCAACGAATATGCAGAAAATGGATTTTCAGATTTCAATTTAAATGAGACAATTTTCTTTACTGGATGAATCAGGTCGTAGAAGAACCAAGAAAACACTGGATAATGACGTTTTACGAGATTTGCTGGAGATAAAGCCAGGCCTTTTTATTGATGAATTAGCTAAGAAACTTGAATCAACTCATTCAACTGTGTATCGATATTTTTTGGCGATCTAACTTGTTCAGAACTTAACATATTGCATCGCGAGACCCCATTCAATGAGAAGTATTATCAAACAAATTAGGGACTTCTAATGGGAGTTATTATTGCATTTACCTTATTCCTCTTATCTTGTTTCTTTGCATTGTAATTTGTTTCCCGTATTAGAGCAGTTTTTAGGCACAAAAAAGATACGAATTTGGAGAATATTAAAACTCCCTTTCTTCATTTTTACAACAAGGGAATTCAAAAACTGTTAAGGAGATGGCAGACTGTAATAAATTCAGAGAGAGGATATATTATTGATTCAAATTGTGATTTTTTTACACTTATAAAACTTATATAAAAAACGGCACGAGTTTTGGCACTACCGATAGTTTGCCTAGTAGCTTGCTTGAAAGCGTGTTAAACAGTGTGATATTCAATTTAGTTTGCTGAGAACATTCATTAGTGGTTCTTAAACTGTTTTGTTGTAATCGTTTAAATTAAATTCAACTTCAACATGGATCAGAGATGTTGCACTGCAACATCAAAGCATCTGGTTATGTCTACGTCCACGCGAAATTACTCTACCTATTTCGAACCCATCATTATTTTTTGCTAGGCTGATAGTGGCCTTAATCACAGTTATTTCATCGGAATGAGAAGAGAGAAGCAATTCTAACTAGCAATGTGCGGTTTTGTAAACAATTGCGAGTTCTGCTTTTGGGATATCGTGATGATGAACACTCAAATACTTAAATTAATAAGACTCGTAACTTTTCGGTCGTCCTTAATGCGAGAGATGAAATCACGTGAAGGAAATTCGGGTCGCATTTCAAATGACGTGTGTAATGTGGAGGAAAAAATATACACTTATGTTTTTAGAAATTACTTTCGCCGAAAAAGATTGCTCAACAAGACCCTGCATATCTGGATAGACGTCATTGAAAGATTTCTGAAAAAGGTGATCCGGTATATTTGAAAGCAAATCTGCTAAAAAATTGTGAAATAAATAAGAATTTTCTGTCGTTTACCACATGGTTGGTAAGTCTAAAGATAGTCATTGATCATCTCTTAGCATAGCTTAACAACTCAATTCATCAACATCATCGATCCACGATCGTTGATCGCTAACAACCCAATTGTTTTAAAACAAGTTATGATATTCACAATATGTTTGCATAAAGAATACGTCTACTGAGGCAGCATTCGAAGTTAATACTGGGTCAGTACTTACGATGTGGAAAAATACAGGCATAATCAAGCAGCTTCAAGACCAGTTTTGGAGTTCAAGTACCTAAATTGATTGTAAGAAGTCATTGACGTCACATATTATTACTCAATGCTGTATTACATACACATTGAGTTAACTGTAATAGTTATTTCAAGGTCGGTTGTAAAAACCTGAAAATTAACGCAAGATATTTTCAGACCAATAAATACCACCAGCTGTTGTTGAAAAATCTATTTTAATTAAAAAAAATCTATTTGAATGACTATGCTCAAATTCGTTTTTTTACTAGTTGAATACGTGCTTTTCTTCAATTGTCATCATCTTAAAGTTTATTTAATATTGATATATTATTAATTCACCCGGTTCTTTTACTGAAAAAAGATATCAAAAGTATCAATATGATTCAATTGTGGCCATAAAAAGTCACTCAATATTGATTTATATCGTTTGGCCTTAACAAGAACAGAATGTTCAGCACGATCTTCGAAGAAATGTGCCTGAAAACAATGGATATCTCAATTGCTGTTCAATAATAGTGTAAACGCGTTTTTACTTGTATACTTGTCCGTAATTAACCCCTTAAGTGGATATGACGTATATATCCGTCAATACCAAAGTCCTTGCAAAGTGGGTATGACGTATATATCCGCATTGTGAAAATGAAGGATATGTCCGATTGCAGTGTTGTATGCTTTAGATGTAAGAATGATTCATCTCGGAAACTGATTTGTTCGAACTTGATGATATACTATTTTCGTATACTAGATATGACGTACGTATCTGCTAGCGGTGAAAAGATCGTGTCACTACGGATGACACTTTTAACAGTGATACGTAACGTTGAAGGGGTTAAATTTATTCTACCTTCAATCAAAACGAAATGACTCAAATCTTTTAAAAAGACATCAGGTTTAAACATTATGCAGTGCTAACATTTAAGTACGATAAAACCTTTTTATGTGCAGTAGACGCGTTCCACAGAAAATTACAAAACAAAGTAGCTATAACTTGCATAGAAAAAGTGAAGATGCGTTCAATATATTTTAAAAACCGCATAACTTTGAATCAGCTATATAAAATATATCCAAAATTGCATAAAAAAAAGTTAATAAAAAAAAGCAAGAAAACAATAAGGCAATTAAAAATAACATTATTGGTAACAATTAAAGGACGTCTTGCATTATTTGTAAATTTTTAAGGATGTCTTAACATCTGGCATCTCAAATGCCAGACATCCACAAGAGAAATAATAATTATTTTAATTACAAACTATCATCGCTCTATGATAATTTTCGTTGCGATTTTCGATATGACTCAAAATTGCAAAAAATAAATTTTGACATTAATCTGGAATAATAAATTACTTCATTAAAACTTGAGATATGATGTCAACCGTGTTGAAAAAAGTTGTTTCGAGAAAAACGCGTTAAAAAATTTCATTATAGTAAGACCGGCCAAGTTGCCACGTCACTAAAATAGCTATAACTCCGTAAATAGCTGAAATTTTGAAAATTCCTCTGGAGAATATATTTTTAAAAGTCAAAACATTGGAAAAATGCAAAAAAAACTAAATCAATTTTTTCAAAAATCTAAACCAGAAAAAAGGCGTGGTTGTCAATTCAACGATAGCAGATGCAATATGATTTACACAGTCCCAAATTATATTTTTTTTCCAAATTTCAGTTAGTGTTGATGATTTATTTCCTACTTTATCCAAAATATCTCGCTACGTACTCTTTATGGAATTAAAAAAAATAAGAAAAAATGCTTTAAAAAACCGCATAGCTTCGAAATCGCACAAAAAGAGGTTTGAGTGTATTTGGATTACTCTTTATAAAGTATATGATTGAGTTGAAAAATTATAGTTTATTTTAAAACAGTTGTTGTCTGTTGTTATTGGGTTGATGTAAAAGTTTTTGCGGAGTTTTTATTTTTTTTGTTTCAAAACTTTTATTATATCGATCAGTTATATAACCTTTATGATTAATTATAACAGTTTCCCACCTTCCTGTAAGTTTATTTATTTCATTGTTTTATAAAATACCAGATTTGGATGCTAAAAACAAACCCAGAAATATTTTGACTTCTGCAATTGAAGCATTTTTTAAATTTAAAAATCTTTGTAGCGATGTGAATAAAAGAATCTAATCCGATACTTCAAAGGCCGTTCTTTGTTCCGTTCGTTTATCGGTGAATGAAAATCAAATTATTTTTCACCAAAACACGTAACACACAACAACACATTTAAATTTCAGCACTAAAGCATGACTCATATAGCGTTTATCCGCGTGTGAGTCAAATGTCAATCGAATATTGGTCATTTATTTAAATGACATACATTTTTGATATTCAAATGATTCGTTTTAAACATTGACATAGAATCAGTTCAATAAAACCCATTAAGTCCTTTATTTATTGCAAAGCATTTAAAGCAAAAAATGAATTTTAAACATTTTTTTGATTACTGCATTTAAAATGATTGCTTTTGTCTGAGCTTCTATCTATAATGTTGTTTCAGTAAATTTTGAAGTCATCTTAACACGCGATCGTTTATTATAATCACGGGTTGTAAATTTATACCTTCAACCTTCATAGAGTATGCATTAAAAGTATTTTTCAGCAAAATTAGATACATATGAGACATTTGCTATTTATAAGAAATATGAAATAAATGCAACGGTATCTGGAAAATAATTCTAAAATAATATAACAGCAAGACTTTGACTTGAAGATACTTAAAATACGCCAATCGGCAAAAAAACTAAATATAATATTTTATCGAACATTAGTTATGTGGAACGGAGAAATACTGCAGCATTCTATAAATTCCTTGAATCACTCGACAGAAATACCAGAATTCTAAAACGTGTAATTAAACTTGTTTTTGTTCGTAAAAGCTTATTCCTAAGCGTTCTGAACCTTTTATTTAAGACAACAACAACAAAAACACAATTTTCCAATAACCTGTTGCAAATCTTTCATTAACCTTTACATCGACTCTCAAGACTCTCGATTCAAGAGTATGTGAGTCAAAGCTCTTTGATCTCCATTAAATGACATGTTGCATTGAAGACAAACTTAATAGGTACGCTAGTCTCCTCATCATGGCATATAAGCTATATTTACCCAAATTAGGTTTATTGCTATGATCACCATTTCATACTAGAAGCCATTTATTAAGGCTTATTTTATTTTATTTAAGGCTTATTCGACGGATGTCCCAACGATGCTCTATATAATTGTAGCCATAGACACGTAATTTTCGAACTGCTGATAATAATGTGCTCATTTTTATTAACGCGTTTGACTATTATTGTATTATCACTTGAGAATACTCTTCTTATTTGTTTAGAAAAAACATCAATCCGACATATATCGTATCAGAACTTCGAACCGCTATTTTTTCATTTCGGTTCAGTTTCGAAAAATAGTTGTGGTTCCTTTGAAAAGAGTTTTGAACTTTTTTCGCAATTAATTCTTACCTTTACAGTAGGCAACCTGGAATAAATTGGAAACATTTCAAAATTTTTGTTCACCTTATAAAGCTTTTACTTTGAATGTTATTCTTAAAATTAGTGAAATCATATTAACAAGGATATATCTTAATCTCGCAACAGAAATAAATGTTGAAGAGGAGTGTCTAGAAATATTTGAAGAAGATAAAACCCTTAACTTACCCTTTAATATTGAATAAAATTCGAATAATCTTAATGTATTGGTTATTTCAATTTTATATTTCTCAAAACCGAAAACCGGTGGAAATCGGTTTCGCCCGAAAACTGAAAACCGGTTTTGAATGTCGGTTTTTGTACAAGCCCTAGCTCCGAGTGATGAACTTTTGATTTTTTTAAATGTTTTTATTTGTATAGAAAACTTATTTTCCGAAATATTTTTTTCTTCATTTACTATAAGTATTCAACATGAATAATATTGTGAAATTTGCTCTCTTTTCTTTCTTTAACCCTTTTGTTAATGAATGATCTGGCCAGCCATTATGATTTTGTAATGAGTAGTTATGTATAGATCTTACCATATTTATTTAAGTTTGTCCTTTTAAGGGTTTTACAGTATTTAAAAGAAAAATGGGATCCTTGTGTTTCGAGAAAAGAATATATTTATATTTAAGTACCAAGAGTCAATAAAATAGGTTTTTCAAAGGATTAATACAGAATATTATGTTTTTCTTCATTTTCCGTAAAGATATTTTAATCCTTTTGTTCTATATAATAATTTATGATATATCTTATGCTAATCTGCATTTATACCTGTTTTTAAGAAATCCTTTTTGCATCATGTGTTTGAAAAAACCTATGTTTTTTATATATATCTGTGTTATAGAAAATGTTTTCGAATAATATATTTGTAAAAACCAGATATTTCGTACGATAGTTTGTTTACTTATTTCATTGACGGTAGTACATTAAAGCATTTCATTAACAGAAGGGTTAAAGTCCTTATGACATCCATCAAAGCATGAATCTTAATGTGTCATATCTGATACCGGACATAGGGGATCTCCATAGGAGATCTTACCAGGGAAAGGATTTAATGTGGTGGTTTCGCATTAATTTCCACATGTGTTGAAGTTAGGATAGGATTATTTGGAAAGGAGAGAATCTATGAGTGAATAGCGAAATTATCATTATAAATAAATTGTACCATTGTATACAAATGATAATTTGATTATTATTGCAAATTTAATTACTTACCCATGAGCGTCCCTATACGACTGTATTAATCGCCTCGGCATTAATTTTTAAAATCCAGGATTTAAACCAACACTTGGTCTTGCTCTCTTTAATTATTGAGTGACAAATAACATATAAACTAGATGTTGATAAAATTCCTACCTTCCCTAAGAGGGATGAGGGATGAATTTTAATCAAAACGACCGGGTCTTTCAGAATATTTATTTCACACCAGATGGCCAAGATGTCTTGGCACAATAATTTCTAAGAATACCAACGATGCTCTCTGCATTAATCAATCGCACCCTAGCGGAAACGCGTATAGAGAACTCGTGTTAAGCAGTTAACTATTGCATATAAATGTACATTGCTTACATATTTGTAAATGGAACACGAAACAATCCATTGTTGTGTATTATGAATTGAATTCTGAATGTATAATTGATTTGCAGGTGGCGGGGAAGCGTTTACAAGCTGGTATGGAGAGAGTTGCTGACTTATTTGACATTATACTACTCTGTAAATTTTGTCTATCGATATGCCCTCAATGACTACCAAAAAAGGTGAGTGCACAAACCACAATCCATTTTATTCATAACATTTTTTTTGGGACCACAATAATAACAACGCTGTATATCCTCATACTGGACCATTCGTCTAGATTTATATAAATTGGCGTTAATGCCAATTTTATGTCGGATGATAAATCTTATTGTGCATGATGTAAATTTGAAGAATTTTATTGAGTTTAAAATTGCACATTTCCAGAAATAATATAATTTGCACGTCTTATAAAAATATGCTTAGTTAGATTATCGCTATATCTTTCATACAATTTATTGGATTAAGTATATCATCTATATTGATTAATCTATGGTTGCGTTTTAACCCCTCGCTGTCTCCCGGGGCTCGCAATCTTCGTCGCAGTTTCCTCACGATGCACCCATGTGCCTCTCATCTTAGCCAGAAGGGCCTAAACAAGGAGGACAGGGGCGCCCGCCTCTCAGTATGCGAAATGGGGCTCCGCAATCTCGACACGAACTCGCAGCATACGACGGAATCCTTATTATACCTTCTTATTATAAAAAATGGACCGCTTTAACGATCAAAAATCAACATTTACGGCAGAAATTATTATTTTAATAAAGTAATTAAATTTTAAATTGTTATAATTATACAAAAATAACCGCGAAATATCTCCACGCTACGCTATCAAAATCATATAAAAAACGATCGCCATCTATTTCCTTTGTGCCATTTAACCCTTTTAGTGCCAACCCGTAAAAAACTGTACATAAGCGAAGAATGCTTAGCCATTTTGACATAATTTGATAACGCTTGCGAAATAATTCACAAAAGTGTAAAAACATGTTTACAAAAGAATAAAAAATAATTGCCAATGAAATTCCGATATTTATTGAAAATCATGCAACTGAGAAATCAATTTTCTTTTTTAACGATTTAAATGACGTTAAAGAATTTATGATAAAATTAATATTGATGATGAAAACTAAATGATAATCCCATGAAGTATTATCTGCTGCAAAATAAGTGATGCATATTGCAGTACTGCGTCAGCATTCTAATATTATCATATTTATAAAGTATTATTGTTAAAAACCATTATGTATATAAAGCTTATAAACAGTTATTATTATGATCTTAAAAATATCACAGCTACATTCATTCAGGCCACCCATACCCTTATTTTTGTCTACCCTCATAAATTTATGCCAAATCGAGCATATTGTTTTAGTAAATACCAAAAGTAATTGTACATTTAATTACTTATTTAAAATATACTTGTCTATTAAGCTGTTGAGGAGCATCGACATACATGTATGTCCAAATTCTCATGTCCCAAAAAGAGCACTCTTGCACATTGAAGCTTGGAGACAGACAGAGAAAGAGAGAACTTAGCGCAGCTCGGGAGACTGAGACGGATAGCTTCCTCAGATGCATCGCATGATTGTATAGATCGTTAAGCCCAAATTTATCGACTTATAATGATTTCGATTTCAAGTGTGTTATTTATTTACGCAAAGAAACGACCGAATATTGTGTGTTATCGAGAGTGTTTGTTTATTTAACTGCTTGCCGTTCTTCTCTGCGTGTTGAATGAGTCTTTGTTCAATTATCATTTCCTTCTAAAGGAGAAGCAAATTAATCGATTTTTTGTGCATTGTTTATGTAAAGAAATGGCGTGGTCTTGTATTCACTATCAAGTGTTCATTTACAATTGAAGATTGTCTTACGCTGATTAAGAGCTGACAGAAAGCAATCGGCGTAAAGCGATTATGACATCAACGACGGTTAATCAAGAGTTTCATACAACGTTCTATCGTATCGTATATCGTCGTTGGTCCTTTGTGCAAGTGTTGCCAACGACGATTGTTGTCCGGCACAAAGAGAGCTAAACACAATTCTTTGCAACATTAATCCATCGAACGTGAATAAATAGCATAGAGCTTCTATAACTACAATTATTGTTTGTAGTTATATAATATCATTTATAGGATAATATATGCTTATTATACGAAGTTGTTTATTAAAATTTGCAATCAAAAGAAATGGATGTCAAACTAAACCAATTTATATTGAATTTTATTTTAATTATTATCTTAGAAAACATAAAACATGCTATTTAAAATTAGAGCTTAAACTAAGATTGATTTACTCAAGTACCTATTAAATAATGTATCGTCTATTGTCAGAGAGCATTACTATCGCAGTTTATGAATGTTTCAGTTATGCAGACCCTTACAAAATAATTGATTTACAATAAACAAGCTGCTACCTTGGTGTGTTATATCTCTTCAGAGCAACAAAGAAAACCAGTTTGAGCTTGGCGTTCAGCAACTCTTTGATTGACGTAATAAATGTTTCAATTCCGCACAAAGACTCTAAGAAGAATTATACCAGTTCTAGCTAAGTGGAAACGCGTCCAAAAATTTCATGGATTAAGCTGTATTTTTTTAGCTTATTTATTCATAAACATACATAGACGCACAAGTAATATATCTTTTTATTTTATTGAGGATTGATATATCGATTATTCAAATTTGTAGATTGGTGAAAAGCATTGCCATTAAAAGGGCATAAGATAATTCGCTACTATTTTCGCTCTCACCATTACCAAAGCAACATTATTTTAAAATAGAAAGTTAACCACAAATATTATAAAGCAAGTTGAACATGTTGTTACCAAGCAAGAAAAATGAAAAGTACGAGTATTTTTATATTAGGGGACCCGAAAGTATTCGATTAAAAAATATTTTATAGACAAAATTATAAAATGCAATTTCCTTCATTATTCAACACATCATCCCATCTATTTGGCAGTTCTTTGATGCCTTTTTTAAATGAAAACATTCCGGCTTAGAAACAAACAAAAAACGATTTTAAATGCATTTCCACTTCAGCTGCATTTTTGAATCATTTTTCTCTCAGGTTGTACTCTATGGATCTGAATAGATGGAAATTCGTTGGAGCGAGGTCCGATGATTAAGAAGGATGCGGTAACATTTCCTGATTTAATTCCCGTATTTTATTCATTTTGCTGTATTAGGGCACGCATTATCATGAAGCAGAATCGTCTCCTTTCTATTGAATAGATACGAACGTTTCTCTTTTAATTTTTGTTACGAAACTTTTGATTGTCGAAAATAAACTTGTGTATTTATAGTTTCTCTTGGTTTCATTAATTCTTAATTAGTTATTCCCCGCATATTCTACCTTATGCTCAAAATAACCTTTTTATAGTTAATCCAGGCTACGTATTGGGATTGGAGGTTATTTTCGAGAAAGCCATTGATTTTTTGCGTCGTATATTTTCATAATAAAATCATTTCTCATCATCAGTTACAATGCTATTCAAAAAAGGAATATTTTTTATGTTATCAGGAAGGCTAGACACATGTTTCGTTTTTTGTTTTTGTTGTTTTCGGTAAAGGCATGCGTTACCCATCCTACCCCATAATACCCATCCTATTCGTTTACCGCTAAGTTTTAAATGTCTTTAGAATATTTTCCATATCATACTTTTATTAACAACGTGCAAGAAAAATATGAATGCTCTTTATTTTTAAAATAATACAAATCCACACTACAAAGACCAAACAATTCATTTACATTAGCGCGGTACCACATAGTCGCGACTTTTAATATGTATTAATAAATATTGATCATTTACTTGCTTCAAAATAGACTCATACTTATTCTACCACTCGTCGTGCTCTTCTAATGAAGTCCTTTTGGTCCTTCAAGAGCGATCTCCCAACGGGGACTTCATTCTCTTCCCAAACCAGTCACGCAAGTTCTTGGCCAAGAAATTCTCCTTCTGTCCGATCCTCTTATTTTGTCATTATCTTCCCTCATTTGTGGAGTTATTAGGTTTTCTGATTAAAATTCAAACATTTTTTGGATTATATGTTATCTTTTTTTTCTATAACGACCAACATTTTTAATACTTCATAAAATTATGGTTTCAAAAATTGCGATTAATATCTAACGCACAAATTTTTATTGGTACAATAAAATATTAATTCGAAATATCTATAAATATATTCAATCCTTTTTTTTTATAAAATTGCCTTTTTCCAATCGTATTTTGTTCTGGGAATAAAATCAGATGATTTATGTAAACAATCATTCAAACTCGCTTTGAATTTTATTCTCTGTATTAAACCGTTTCTCGCTAATTTTGAAAATGTAGAAAATATGTCAATGTGATCTGGTGTCATGTTAGAATTATATGCTGACATTTAAGTTCACTAAAACCTTTTTTTGTGCGGTAGATGTGTTCCACGGAAAATCGCACAAAAAAGCTATGACTTACATAGAAAAAGTGAAGATGCGTTCCATGGATTTTAAAAACCGCATAACTTTGAATCAACTATATAAAATATATCCAAAATCGCATTAAAAAAACAAGAAAATAATGAGGTAATTAAAAATAACATATTACGTAACATTTAAGATTCAAGACATCCTGTCTTGAATCATTGGTAAATTTTTAAGAATATCTTAACATCTGGCATCTCAAATCCCAGACATTCACTAGAGAAATACTAATTATTTTAATTACAAACTATCATCACTCTATGATAATTTTCGCTGCGATTTTCGATATGACTCAAAATCGCTCTCTTCTTGGGAAGAAATAGTATACCCAGTGTCAATGTCACCAATGTTCTGTGTAGATTTTCTCTTTCCAAAAATACAATTCATAATTAGTAAAGATGTCACTAGAATCCCTGACTCAAAAACAACAAAAAAAAATCACAAAATGGCGACTGTTTGATAAAAATTCAGTCGTCATTTTTTTGCCTTATTTTGTCAAAAGTTTAATTTTTTTTTTAATTTTAATTATGGTAGAACCGGCCAAGTTGGTGCATCACTAAAATAGCTATAACTCCGTAAATAGCTGGAATTTTGAAAATTTCTTTGAAGAATATATTTTTAAAAGTCGAAACATTGGAAAAATGCAAAAAAAACGAAATCAATTTTTTTTTAAATGTAAAGCAGAATAAGGGGCATGGTCGTAATTCAACGATAGCAGATGAAATATGATTTACACAGACACAAATTTCAGTTAGTGTTGATGATTTATTTCCTACTTTATCCAAAATATCTCGATACGTACTCTTTATGAAATTAAAATTTTAAAAAAAATGGCTTAAAATAACCCGCATAATTTCGAAATCGCACAAAAAAAAGTCGCACAAAAAGAGGTTTGAGTGTACTCAAGCTGCTATCAACAACATACCCGTTGATATTCTAGAAATAATGGAGAGAAGCTTTAAAAAACTTTAAATATCTCTCTGTAATAAGAAAAAAGAATTAAACTTTAGTAGTTTGCTCACCTCACCCTGTACTTATACTAAAAAAACTTAAGATTTAGCAGAATTAATAGCTTTTTTTCACTTTAGATATTTGTAAGATTTAACTATAGTCAAACATTTCATCGCTCTTCATTTTATGAAAGCTTAATGGTTGGAAAACATAGGATTCATTCGTCATTTTAAAGAATATGAACAGGGTTACATTAATGGGTACCTATATCCATACTCCATAAAATAGCAAAACCTTCCTCAGATGTTCTTCCATTAACTCCTAAAGTGATGTATTTGTGAATAGGCTTTCATCTTGTTACATACAACCCAACAAGATTGTTACATACGACCCATTTGTCATCATCAAGTAACAGCTCCTTTTATTTACCGTTCATTCATATTTATTCCGACAATCTCTGAGAAAACCGTTGAACTAGTATAAGAACTTATTGATCGTATATTGATAGATTGTCTAATGTCTGTCTATTGGTGTCATTATGCGATTTTACTTTAATTTTATTGGTTTTCTTATAAGATCATCACAAAGAGAATTGAGCAGAGAATGTTTATAATATTTTTTTCGATTCAGATAGCGTTCAATCGAACACTAAATGAGCTTCATTATAATATTCAGAAAAAAGAAAAGCATTTATATCGAAAATTTGATATTTAATTCGAATTACACAGAGTGGCCTATAATTTATGCTCATTTTTTAAACATAAATGTTTAAATACACGTTTACAAACGTGTTTTTATAGCGTAAAAAATATTTTTGTTGTAAAGATTTTAATAGCAAAAAAGGACGAAGATGTCTAGTCATGTCTATTATTAATGAATGCAAGATGTTTTATTTGATAGAATTGTAATTTTTTGCTGTTGTAGAGTAATTGGAATACGATTTATTGTCCATTTGCAGTTTATCATAATTTAAAGTGATCATTTTAACACTTAGAAATACGGTCCCACAGCGTCACCGAAAACGTACGCGGGTTGGCAAATAGTTAGAGATCTCGCCATCTGATAGTACTCTAGAGAAAATAAGAAAAATTCGAAAATAAGTTTAAAAAAACACAAAAAATACTTCTCCAGACGAATAAATCATTGCTTTTTCAACTTGATAGATTTATTTTTGAAATAATAGTGTTAAAATGCTTCCCGGTATTAATGTGCTAATACAGGCCGGACATTCATAATGTCACATTTTTAAATGTAAACCAGATGCTAAAAGTGACTCCTACCATGAGATGCTTTAGAAATGACATCCATTTCATCCAAGAAATGTCAGCATTGTTTGGTCCAATTTGACCATGAAGGCAACTTTTTCTGTGCCGCTCGGAAGAATAACGAGCAAATCCAACGATCGATCGGATCATGACGTCAATAGATATTTCTGTAGAAACCCCGGAAGATTGAAAGCTGACAAATGTGAACAAAAAAGTTGCATAGCAACATTTGAGAGACGGACGGACCACCGTTCACCGATCGATTGGTACGCCGACAAGAATTACGGTAATCCTCACCGTACAACGCAATCCGAGTCAACCGTAATTCGATCAAATGACGCGATGAATCTTCGATGTCATATTATTGTTAACAATTAACACCGTCAATTGGATGATTTAAAAGATTCTAATGCAGCGTGCTGCAATGGAACTCGTTTTTATCGATTTTATTTAAGGCCATGACTTTCTCTTTTTAGAAGTATCATTGCAAGCTTAAGATTTGTCGTGTTTTTAAGATCACGGTTATTGACCGTGGGATTGCGCCTCTTCTGCGATGTAAGTGTTATATAATGCATTTTGTAATTTTACTTTTAAAATAATGTGCAAGGTTATCCATTTACTCCGAGAATTAGATATTAATAAGAAGAGCTATTATGTTTACATGATTTTATAAATCAATATTTTTACAAATGCTTTTAGAAATAGTTTTGTTACAGTAAGTCTTAGTTTTTTAACATCAACATTTTTTTAAATACTATTGAAAAAATATATTTTTTTCGTTTTGATTAGATTCAACTAAGCAATACTATGCAAGTGCATTAGATGAAGTTAATACAATCCTATAAAAAATATTGTTAGCGTATAAAAATGTTTACAATTATTAATCTTTGTATGTCAAATAACTAGATTTGAATTGAACTCCATAAGAGTTATAATAAAATGTAGCCTTGTTCTTTAATCCTTAGTAGTTCAATGTCACAACGTCCATGACCAATATTGATCTTGCTTCATTGAGTTTATTTAAAGCATTTAGCAAAAACACACCTGATTACTTCCATATTAACACATTTCCATCGGGTTGCGTATATGTACGTCTTTTGGGTACTATACGAAGTCATAAAACTAAAGAAAAAATATATACACATAATATTGAGCACATTTCCAATATACACTGTGTAGATCTGTTTAACCTTCGTGATTTATTGTAAAACATCATTCTGAAAATAACCCCAGGCCTTAACCTTTTGCGGACGTATCAATTTTGAACATGGGTGTCGTATCGGTCGAAATTAATTTCCATTGAAAGAGCAGTGATACATTACATGCAAGATTATGAAGGATAAACAAGATTTATCAATTCTTTATTGGACATTAGATGTGTGTTTAGACCAGTGGTTCTTAAAGTGGGGTCCACGGATCCCTGGGGGTCTATGAAGCCATTGCCTGGGGTCCGCGAAAGTATAAAAAACATTTATCTATACTTGAACAAGATTTTTTCGTGGAATTATTTACAGAAAACATTGTAAGAAGATCTATTTGGATCAATATTTGACCAAGCAATGTTTATTTGTTTGAAAAATTAAGTCACAAAGGTTGGGATGGGGTCCGCCAAAAAACTTTCTCCAGAGGGGATCCACTAAAGAAATTTTGTCAAGAAGGGGTCCGCAGAAGAAGTTTAAGAACCACTGGTTTAGACAATAATATGTTTCAATAACGTGTTTTTATTTAAAATTATATGTTATATTTTTCCATTGTGTGGATCTTTAAAAGCAGTCTCCAATGTGCAGTCCTCGTTTCCAAATACACTTTTTCGGTGACTTTCTTTTTGCCATTTTGGAGTATTATTTTGGAATATCTTAACAAGCGAGAATGCCTAATTACACTTAAACTTAATTTGTAAAGCTTTATTTAAAATTTTTGCGAAGTATCTCCGAAGCTTTTCGATTTCTTCACTCTCAAAAGGCGACTGACTCGCCACGGTGTTTTGCATGGCGAGTGTGGAACGACCCCATATTTTATATTGAGTTTCGTTATCTCAGATTTGTCGGAGCAATTTTTTTTTCATGATAAGGTCACTTAGGCACTTAAGAACATTCAGAGAAGCTATAAATTGATAAATGAATGAATAGAGTTAAGATTTGTATGGTTCCTTGTGTGATGGTTGAGAACAGACATACGACTGAAACGGTAAAAAAGATTTAGTGGCTGAGAATAGACAAACGACCGCAAAGGGCTCATTCAAATAAACATATATGAATTATTAATGATGAAGAATCCAAAAAGTAATGCACTTCATTCAAATTCAGTTTCAATTAAAATCAAAGTTTCAAAAAGAGAATACAAGAACTTTTAAAACTTTTGTTATCAAAACTGGAGGTGGAAAACTTGTTAATCTTGAAAAAAAAATTTAAATATGTTGATATTTTTTTAAATGTATGATATTTTATGTAAATGTACATTTTTTACGAACGACGTTGAAAGATTACCTGCATTAGGGAGTGGTCGCGCATGAAGTTCCCCCGCAGTTAATGTGTCAAAATTTGTCTTAACTTGAGATGGCTTTTAGCAATTCCTTTTATGGGATATGGGATAACCATTTTACATGGTTTTTCGTAGCGAATATGTGTTTATACAGGATTATTGAGTTACGAGTCCAACTGCTTAACTGTAAGACTGCCTACAGGACGAACACAATTTATATCCATAATAATTTATAATACAAAAAAGAATCGTGAGAACATTCAAAACCGTCTCCACCATTGATTGGGAGCTAGACAAGAGGCAAACATTCACGAAAGCTAAACATCCAGAGGTGGAGGAAGCTTTGTATATATGGTTTCTTCAAGAAAGAAACAGGCACACGCTTATTTCTGGATCCATATTGACCATGAAAGTAAAGAAGTTTTAAAAGAGATAACAAAAAAGAAGACTTTGTAGATAGCAAGGGATACTTACAAATACTCCTTTCTCTCTCTATACTTCGACAAATAGAACATTCCGATGCCGCCTTGCAAAACGTTTGTCAGACTACCGCGGGTCTACTGTAATATCATTTATTGTTTTGGTATACTATAAATCAAATTTATTAAGTGTTCCTCGTATAAAATCGGTCTTCATATTGAAAAATAATATTAATTTGATCGGATCCTCTAAAAAAGATGCTCTTCCTTCCTAGATGGTTTTTTTATAGTATATGGAATAAAAAAGCAAAATGCAACCGTATCATATTTCACGTCGCTCCATTGTATATAAATAAGCTCGCAATTTATAGTGGTCTTAACCTAAAGAACATTGTTTAAATCAGCTTTTGCGACGATGAAAACATATTTAAGTTACTATTATTGAAATTGAATAATAGTATTATAACGAAACGAGTAGCACAGATGTTAATCATCATTATCATAACCAACGTCGTCCAATACAAGAGCGAGCCTTATTAATGGCATTCGTATGCAAAGAGATTCGCGCAGTGGATATGTTATGGTTGCTTTATTGCAGGTAATTTGGGGTAAACACGTTAATCAGTGGAATTCCATTTAGAGTCGTGAAGCAATTGAATTTTTAATTAGTTATCGCTGAATTATAAAAACAAAAAGCTTGAAGCTCTCACGTAGAAATGAATCTTCTTAGCTCCTAGGAAAAGTTGATTTTATGTATAATATGGGAGGACGAAGCGCCGGGTGCAACTTCCAAATCGTCCCCCCGCCCTAGGTGCTTAAGCTTCCAAACGGACGACCTCTCTGGGTTCATTTATTATCGGTTCGTAGAAAAGGTCCGCATAAAAGGGTGACGGGGTGATAAAAATACTTTTTTAAACAAGACAGCTATGAGATTCTGAAACGATCGATTGGATCCCATCGATTGGAAGGTTTAACTGTAAACTCTTTAAAGACTTACTCAGAACTGACTTATGATTCAAAGTAATATCAAAATTGAGTCCGACTTATCTTAATATTTTCTTGAATGTTCTCGAAGCTTCACGTTAGCTCCAATATCGTTCTTTAGGAATGTTATTTCAATCTTGGCATACTACATGCTTTGTACAAAATATTTATTTTGATATGACGTCAAGGATCGAAAATTTTATTGTGTAGCATTTTATATATATAAATATATATACTCGATAGTATTATGAGCATCAAAATCATTATTTTATTTACGTGGTCATCCGATATAGAAGTTTAGCCTTGATCCCTTGCACTACAATTTAATTCTCAATGGCACGGATCATAATCAACAGCATTCTATATGCTTCTTCCATCAATATAGATTTTTCTTATGGTATACTCCAGAGCACTAAACAAATGATTGCTAGTTAGGAGATATAACCAAATTTTGATTAACACTTTCTTTCAATTTTGCTATTGGGCATACAATACACTAGTTTCATATAATTGTTGCAATTCAAAATAAATAGCAGTGATCATATTCCACTCAATGAAAAAATAACCATTTTCATTGTCAATGTATTGAAATAGTATAATAATATAAACCTTAGATGTTTATCTCTGAAACAGGGAAAAAATAATCAAACTGTTATTATACGGTTTGTTCCATGTCGCATCCTGTATTATTAATCTGAATTTGATGAAAAAAGATCAGATGGAATTAAAGCTTTTCGCCGATGAATTTTTCCTAGCTGATAAAGATGATCTTTGATTGATATTTATAATCAGACCCAGAAATATTTTATAAAATCAAGCTTATCCCGTGTTTCATGAGATCATTTGACTAAAAATTAATTACGTACAGAAACTGCATTATTATTCCTGATCTCGACAAAGATTATAAATATTCATTTATCAAGACACAGCTATATTCCTAGCTGCGAATAGCTCATTTTCAATACATACATTAGCTTGCTAGAGTTTCAACACTATCAGTGAATTTGTCACATCGATTACTTAAGCCCACACTTCTTAATCTCTCCCAACGCAGCCTTTAATATATTGCAGTCTCATCTGAAATATCGATCTGCTTCCAGTAATAAATTATCTTGTATGACCACAATTTTTACGTAATAACGGGGCAGCTTCTCGATGCTTGCATTCCAATCGGATGAGGTTCGATCAAAAAGTTAAGACTTATATTTAATTTCCGACTATTTTGGATAGAATTATGTATTCAAACTATCATAAAATAGTAAACCATCATCCTATGTCAAAATTTTATAACTGCCATCACTCCCTAAATATCTCATAAAACTAGGTTATATATCGGGATTGTTTTGGAAGAGTTTTAACCACTCCGTTATGTTTTGAACTGATTTGATTGAATTACTTATATATACTCTACCCCGAGAGCTCCGCCTTACATTACCCTGGGGTCAGAAGTGGGATAGTCACCGAGAAGGGTTTCCAGGTTGCATCTCCTCTCGCAGCCATAGTTATCCAAGGAAGAACAGACCTGATTGATACCGGATTATACGCAACTACTGCTTGTTCCTTTCATCGATTCGTTTGCGATCATAACGTCGCTAATAATTAATTAATAACCATGGTATGATTGTCATAATTAAAAATGAATTCTGGATCAAATATACACATTTTTTTGTTTGTTGATTAATGGTCCAGAATAAATTGCTTAATATTTTTTAAATATTTAATGGATAATCTTCGACGCCCGATTTTGAGGACAAAGTGCCTGGAATGACTATAAATAACCATTGAACGAACATAAAAATCTTATACGAAATTGCTTTGCAGGATTTTCATTGACCAGTAGTGAACATAAACACATAATTAAATTTAGCATTTGTATTAATATATCATTAATATGCAGTTGAATCGCTTTTTTTCAATGTTATAAAATGCAATATATTACAAGACAATATACAAACTTCCAAAAAGAAAGTCAAACAGTTTACCTCATGATGGAAGTAATAAACTGGTTTTCATTTGATTATAATCATTAAGCGTGTAAGTCTAATTTGATTTGAATAATTTATTGAATCTGGAATAACAACATATCCTCGAGAGAAAGCGTGCAATGATTGAAAACTATGAGATGAATTAAAGGGCCAATTCTAAATCGTTTTTGAAATCTTTTACATTCAACATCCATCAAATAATTTATCATATTATATTCAAAATCTCCATATGAGGTCATCTTGAAAATGGAATTTGAAAAAAAAAAACTTAATTTGTCGACTGTTTGGTAGTATGATTCCTTTTTTTTGTTATACAGGATGTTTTTCACATGAACCGATATTTTTTTTTTTTTTTGGGAGGGGTTAGGGGGATTTTTTGCTCAGTTTCACACACAAGCCCTATGTCCTAAGTGTCAGAGTCGGCAGAGGATGCTGAACGAAGGAGATAACAAAAACCAGTGGATTCCCACTGAATTAATATAACAGAAGAGCCCAAGAGGGACACATCGCTGCCACTATTGTGTGATACTTAACTAGTAGCCGGATGGTAGTAGAAGAGAAGGGGGCTTTAGTGGGTAGAAATCCCACAATTCTTTTGAAGATTTCACCCCTTCGCAAAAAATAAATGTTATCTTCGTCGCTGACAGTTCTCTCCAGCCCCTTCAGCTTGCGATGACCAACAGCTCGTAATATCCAAAGACGGTTGCTTCTCTACAGTATGTTTATATTGCGAGGCACAGAAGATACAAACTCGAGCTTAGAAGTGAATCAAAACTCAAGCTGAGCCTTAGACTGAACCTTGATTAGACTCGAAGCTCGAAACTAATTGAGCCTTAGAACAAGGCTCGAAGCTCCCTCGGAACTAAGCTGAAGCTGATTCAAAGCTGCCTCGTAGCTCACTCGGAACTGAGCCGAAGCTAACTCGAAGCTTGACTGTATGGCAATCTGCACCTCTTTTATACTCAGTTTAATACTCCCCTTCTCTCGTAGCTATCGTTCTGGATGTTAATTCCATTACCCAGTTGTTATGGAAATTAAGGTAATTAAGATGTGGACGTTGCTTCTATCTCAATCTGGAATGTTATTCGTTAAGAAATATTTAACGTCGAATCGACGTAATTGTCTGCAATCTTGACCGTGGGGCCGTTTTGATATATTCATACAAATTTTTATTTTTAAAATCCACGGAAGTTTTAAGGATCGACCAAATTTAGCTTTAAGGTCGACCGATCGATCACGATCGACCGGTTGGGCATCAATTTCCTCAAATTTCAAAAAAATATACAAATTTCACTTCAATAATCTGCTAATGAGTGTCGTGGAATAATTTTGATGTTGTACTAAACTAAAATTCATTACACCAGCAGAGTTCGTTGACGATCGAATAAATAATTTAAAAATAAACATTTTAAAACGTAAATACGGATCATATTTACTGTTGCTCGTTTATAAAGTGATACATTCAATAATTATAATAATGAAAAACAAACTAATTGGTTTGCAATGGCTGAACATTTTTGTATTCAAGCTAAATAAATGTTAATTAGCCTCGAGATATTACTCCATAATTATTGTGGTAATGAAGATGTGTGAATTCCAACTGTCAATAATTACCGCCTATTTGGTTATTTCAACTTTGCAAAGTCGTCAACTCACTCTATACTAAATCAAAGCAAACAAATGCTCATTCGAGTGATCATTCAGAGTGGCTTTGTATGGATTCAAGTGCACAAAAAATCAGATGAGCGTCATGGTTTTTATCAAATTCTCTACAATTTATAGACATTGTTGTGCGGTTATTACGACTTTGTTAAATCAGGTGTGCGACATCTTAATTTCGAGCGACCACCACATCGACGTCACTTCGGGCCAAGAGTATCGCGAGCTGTTATTGACACCCATTATGATTTATTTGTTGTTTGAACAGTTGGCACAGTCATAGCTGTAGTCCACGATGGCGGTAGATTTCAAAATTATTTATTTTATAACCATACGTTTGCAGTTGACAAGTTTCGCGTTATTTGTGAAGTAAAGTCGCCAATAAAGAAGTCACTATGTATCTCAAAAAGTCAAATCACTCCGTTACTCAATTTCAACGGGAAATATTTGACATCAACATACATGTCTTAAATTTTTACGTGTTTGAATAAAATGCTTGAAAAACAAGGAAGAAACGGATAGGAAAATATGAGATACGATAAAATTGATTTGGTTATAGCTATATGAATGGAAGCCGATTGGAAATACATTGTTAGGCATAAGGTTTTAAATGTCTAATCTTAATGTCAATTAGGATCAATTATGCTGTATAAATCTCTTAATGTAAGACGGTTTTATGAGTGGGCATCGTGGAGTCTAACATCAAATATAAAAAGAAAAGAAAACATAAAAAGAAAATATATTTTGAACATTATTTGACCAAAAAATGCTTTTTTGTTTATCTCAAGTCTCAAAAGCGATGTAAAACATTGGGATGGGGTCTGCAAAAAAAAAATTGTTCAAGAAGGGGTTCGCGGATTATATAAGTTTAAGAACCGCTGCTCTACAACACAAGACGCTGTCTGTCGCACTCTGTCTTGTCTATTGCCCTAATGAACTTGTAATGCAGAATCGCTATGCCACCGTAAGCCCTTTCCTATCAGCAGGCTCAAGCTGTCGATCGAATAGGTTTCCGCGCCATCAAATTTAAAATGAACGAAGCTTGCATGTTAATGCAACTTCCATAGAGGTTCCCTGTATAAATACTATTTTAATGGATATATTTTTTATTAATAACCATACATATGGTAAAAAATCGCCTTGGGCTATTTCCTGCATACCTTTCCAAATGGGTTACAATTTTTCTTTTTTAAAACAAATTAGCTTTTCAGTTCAATATATCGCATCACGTAATTACATATTAGATCCAGACGTACATCTAACAATTATTAATATTATAATAATTGCGCAATCTCATGAATTCATATGTATCATAGTAATTGCATGCGTTTATTTTAGACGTCGCGAGTGAGCTTTGTTATAAAGCAGTGCGTAATATGGACACCATGGATCCTTTGACATGTTCGTGTTCAGAAATGTCCAATAGCGACTAAATTGCAAACGCTGCATTCAGAACATTTGTGCAAATAAATCGATGACACATTTTCAATGATTGCTGTCGTTCGAAGCAACAAACTTCACAACACCATGACTAACGAGCAGTGGGAGCCATTTCACAAACATATAATAACTCTCCCGTATTTAGAATAACATATTTCTACATTTGCCTATTTATAATATGTTAAACGATGCATAAAATGTCGTGACTGTCAAATAGTGTTCCGCACTAATTATTCATACGCTTTTTAATGTTTCACGATGTCGTTTGTGCGAAAAATATGATTTGTCATCTGAGAAAAAAATCTGCAGGTCGACAACATTCGCTTCTCGGTTCATATGAGTTAAATTAATCGCTGGAATCTCAAGAGATTAGAAAGTGTCAATATATATTGCGATTTAAAATAATGCATAAGTTTTTTTTAAGTTTTAATTCTACCCAATGCACACAAGTATATTTATATCTCTATTTCATCTCATTCACGTTAAAGTCATCATTGTGCTCTTAATATGTATATATATATATATATATATATATATATATATATATATATATATATATATATAGTATAAGTGCACAGCATGGTGCAAAACTATCAATTTTTAATTCCAAGTCCGCAAGGACACGCTCCTTCTCCACTTCTTGCGGTCATTTACGCTTTAAGTGCGTGGGGAATCAGGCTAAAGATTCTAATTTAACTTTGAAATACTTATTTTTACCGGCCACTAGGAAGGGCCTCTACGACTCGGTGGAGGTAATAGAAAGCCCCGTGGATGCATTTTTGTCCAAAACTTTTACAAAAAGCCCTAAATTAGCCAAAAGGTTTCCGTGCCCAACCGGTCCGAGTTTCGGACCACTGACACATCGAAGGAGCGCCTCGCGATCGCAACGGATCGGACCTCCGCATAGAGACTCCGAAGTTGTTGAGAGCCCAAACCTAACCAACGACGCCCTAAACCGCCCGTGTCGTGTGAGGAACTGGGACGTCCAGTGATCCAGAACGACCCAGCGACACCTCAGGCGGTGCCTAACCGAAGGAAAAAAACGTGAGAGGTGGCGGAGTTTTCACGACGCTTAAAAATTTGCCCTTATAAGCTATCAGAAGAGAGCGTCTACTAACACCCCTGACACTTGCCGAGATTCGCGATATCTTCCCGAAGGCATCCACGACCTTTTTTACCGACGGGCATGCGCCATGAAGACTCCCCCGGAGTGATCCTACAGACGGCCTACAGGGCCGATTTTACGAATTTTACCCGATCATCGTTCATGCATATACCAAGGGATCGCAACAGCCGCCCATTGAATATCATCAACAGTCAAATACTTCTTTTAATAATGCGGCCTGTTAACCTGTTAAGCGGGCATGACGTATATATACGTCAAACTTAAATTGGTAAGGACGTATGGATAAGTCCTCGAAATATATGTCGAGTCCTAAAGTAGGCGGGATTTTTTGTTTAACGATTGTGTGATTTGTCGATACAAGTTTTGGATCGGATTGTGTGTTTCGGATTGTGAGGTAGCACTACGCGCCAATAACTGTTTTAAAATATATCACACAGAAGTTGAATTTTGAATTTATGAATGGATATATTTTATCTTTTTAAACTCTGTGTTTCCATTTTGTTTATTGTTTTGTAATTATTAATTTAAATTCGTTAAAAAAAATATGCACTCACGCCAGGCGGGCGGGACGTATAAACACGTCCTAACGAAAATGTACGCCCCCATTGTCTGTTGCGTAGTTAAAAAGGAACTTCTTCGCTTAACAGATTAATAATGAAATGTGTTTTTATGGTGATATGGTTTTTATACGGTTTTTATATTAAAATTTTCAAGATCATTCTTAATATTGGCATTTTATACTATCTAAATCCTTCTTTGTTTGTCGTCTTGTACAGTCATCATTCTGAAAGATTGCTTAATTTACACAAATAACATTAATATTTAATATGTGCATACTTTGATATTCAATTTTTGTTGAGATGTATGAAATCCAAAACGTATTATTCAAATCATTCTTAGAAGAGAATTCATGTTTTGTTTTTGAAGCCTTAATTTTAAAAATTACATCATCATACAATCACGTGCATATTTAAATCTCAAAGGATAATAAAATCTAAGATGACAATATTTGCCTGAAAATCGAATGTATAATAAAATAATTTATTTATTATTTACATAAAGAGTATAGATTTAATGTTTCTATTTCATTATTTAATGTGTCTATCCTATGAGATATATAATTATTATAATCTTTAGAAAATTTTCCTAAAAGCATTACAAAGTTCATCAATAACAAATAAAAAATAGAGCACGCTTTTTGAATCTTCAAGGCGATTCTTACAAAAAATATGTCAAACAAAGACCATTGATCTTTTCGTATGCAATGTAATTGTTTTTGTCTTCATTTATAAATGTTTTTTCTTCAAAGAAAAGTCTTTGAATTATGTATAAAAAAAACTCTTTTGTCTTGCGACGGAGTTGCGAATTCGGCTCGTGATTCATTGGAATTTTGCAGTCGAAATCGCATTTAATATGCTCTTTTAAGACAAAACAAAAAAGTCATCCAAATGAGGACTTAGGAGGCTTATACGATTGCTTTTCGTTCGGCGAAATTAATGCTCATCATTTCATGTGTCATCAAGGCATGAACATCAGTTTCAGGTTTTTTTTGTGTTGGAGATTCAGTAATAATTTACGTATGTACATATTTAAGAGGCGGAGGAGGGAAAGTGTTAATTAAGTAAGCACCTTGGACAATTGGTCGATGACTAAGGAATTCCCATCGTCTACAGCGTTTAAATAATGAGAAATTTTACAAACATCGACATGTGTGATTCATCAGTTATGCCACAGTCTTTCACCAACGCAATCACGGTCGCAATTTCCATTTTTTAACACCGATAGTGTGTTATAATTTTCATATACTACTTATTTCCGATTAGCAATTATTTGCATAGTATACGATATTTTATGTGATCATTTTCAAATTTACTAAAGAAATCTGTGGTTAGGCCCATCAAAAAGTCGTTATCCTCCAAATATATATTTTCAAATTTCTTAAATATAAACGTATCCTTTTGTATTAAAAAAAACTCTTTTTAAAGTGCCATATTCATTATCGGATGTATACGATACTTTTTGAAGATGTATTTTATTTGTAGGCGATATTTTTAACTGTAGATAGGGAAGGATTTCTGAGTGAGTGGCGATATTATCATTATTTTTAAATCAATCACTTTTAGGTAGCCCTATTAAATTTAACCCAAAGACTGCTAGAGACACGATATATCGTAAATTGCGAACCGGTTGAGAACTGCTATCGACGTCGTCGATGACATTATTATTGCTCGAATATAAATACTTTCTATGTGTCAGAGCATCAGTAAAATGGGAAAAAAATGTGACTATGTAGGTTTATGAATTTCAATTATTGTATTTCATTATTAAGTCCGGTCCAATATGAACATAAAGTTTCCTTAAAATTTCAGTTGATTTCACGCCTTCGTTTACGAGAAAACGAATAATTATGCGTTGCGCAACGAAAGATCCTACTTCTCGCCTTGTTACTTCAGTGAAGAAGTTTTTCATCTAAACCTATATAAATACAATTCATCATATTTTAAGTGTCTACACCATCCATTATTTTAAATGTTTATTTCAACCGGTTTGATCAATTCAAATCAATTATAACTTAATTAACTTTAAGGATTGATGATTAATACGTAATTTTTAAATCAATGATATCCCTTGAAATAAAATTTAAATGACGACAATATTTTTTCAGAGCTATATTCATAGTTAAACAAATAAACAAGAATACGATCTCTTTGTACACTAAAATATAGTCGGATCAGAAGAAGATCTAGTTGGGTATTTGGTATTGTGAGATCGTTAAAAACTTAACACATCTCAACATACGGAATAGCAGCTTATATTATATATAGCGATAGTCAATCATATGAATTGTTTTTGTGCCCGACTTTCACTTTCACTATTAATGGCTAAAAATTGATTCGCAGAAAAATCTTTCGACTGATTCAGTCATCGCTGTATATAGCATCGTATGTAATGTTTCTCAGTGTTAATTAAAATAATCATTGAATCAGTAAAAATATATTCCTTTTCCACTGCCAATAAAACCATGTCCAATAATTGCAAAAAATTGTAAAAAATGTATATATATAGAACTGATTCAAATGAAAATTCTAAGTAATATGGCGACCAATCTAGTTATTAACACACTACGATCCGTATCCGCATTTTCACATTTAAATGTTACGTATGATGTATGTCTATCTCAATCGATACAAGTAAGTTTAACGGATCGTTTAATTTAACACCTAAACATAATAAACCGGCTTAATTCATGAAAATATTTCTTCAGTAATGAATGCAAAACTTAATTGAAAACCTAAATAATGAATAAAAGTCATTATTCCACGGAGATCTTCTTTCCAATGTGTCAAATCAAATCTCAATACGCCGTCTCGAAACCATTCTGGTTACCTGTCAATTTAACGTCAATCAGTAAAGCTGGTGTTACAAATTACATTAAAACATTAGTTTTGCTATTACGTAAAAATGCGGGTACGGAGTTTTAATATAATCTCATTGACGATTCTTCTTGATGTATCAACTACTTGCAATAAATAAATATAATCGTATATCTCTCATTTTACGCTAATGTGCTAAGCTTCAGAGATACTTCGCAGAATTTCAAATAAAGCTTTACAAATTACGTTTAACTGTAATTAGGCATTCTCGCTTGTTAAGATATTCCAAAATAATACTCCAAAATGACAAAAAGAAGTCACCGAAAGAAGTGTAGTCGAAAATCAGGACTGCATATTGGAGACTTCTTTCAAAGATACCACACAATGGAAAAGATAAAATATAATTTTTTAAATAAAAACATGTTATTGAAACCCATTATTGTCTAAACCAGCGGTTCTTAAAATCATGCAGTCTACAGACCCCTTCTTGAGCAAAATTTCTTTCGCGGACCTCCCTCAAATTTTTTGGCGGACCCCTTGTGACTTAATTTTTCAAACAAGCAAACTTTTCTTGGTCAAAATAGATATTCTTACAATGTTTTCTGTAAATAATTCCACGAAAACATCTTGTTCAAGTATAGATAAATGTTTTTTTATATTTTCGCGGACCCTCATGGGTCCTCAGATTCCAGTTTAAGAACCCCTGGTCTAAACACACATCTAATATCAATAAGGAGCTGATAAATCTTGTTTATACTTCATAATATATATTTCTCCGAAAAGGCTTTCACCCAGAGTCTGATCGTTCGTAAAGTCTGATTAAATCATCGTCCCATGATAATTAAGCTGGTTAACATGATACTCCAGCTCGATGGGTCCATTTCGACAAATCATCTCATTGATCCCGCAAGTTGAAAATCGACTTCTTCGTATGACATTATCGTCTATGAAATATTTGTATCATTTGGTCCGTCCACTATTTGGTTACATGAACCACCAGTTTTGCACGATTAATGAGTATCTTGATAGAATGAGAGCTAATTGACGGCGATTATGCTAATACCATTATGACAATGCATTCAATGGATACAAGCAAAAAAAATCGACTAAGTGATTCACTGCCATTGCTGGTTGGAGTGAAAATGTCGCTGACGTTTTCTGCGACACGACAGCCCTGCCGAGGTAGAGCTCGCTCAATCGGGACGAGAAAAATATTCAAACTTGCCCGGAAGAAATGTAAGCATCGTAACGAACGAAAGAAGAAGCACTAAATCGCGTTGGTCACAATAAAGGTTACTTTGAAGGCTTCGGGCGTTTGGCTGACTTAGTACCGAGTCTAGCCCTTCGGCTCACGTTAACGCATTCACCGATGCTGATACGGATGAGAACTTCACGCGATTTCGACAAATCGATGCTGCCAAATTCTACAGCACTCTTGTCTTCTTCTTCCCCGTTTATATTACTAACGTCGAACGCTTCCTGCACTATATTGTTGATAGAAGTAAGAGACGCTCTCAAATTCTGGACTCAGTATAGAGCACATTGCGTTCGGTGAACCTCAGTCATTGATCACTTTAACGGCTGTTCTCAGTGAAATGCTCATACAAAATGTATTGCCCGCTGACCTGACCAAGTCTGTAGTTGTACTAAATGGGCTTACAGTTGTACAAGGAAAATTAAACTGATATCTCCCTATATTGTTTGTGTTTTGTGTATTTAAAATTGGTGTGATTGGTCCGACGGATATTTAGACCTCCCTAAACATCTTATTTAGCTTTAATGTATGATATTTTTTATGTGCAGTATGGAGAAAGCTTTTTTAAATAACTTGGGAATAGCTATAACCATCTCGTCTGTATCACATTCACCTCCTCATTCGCTCGACATTAAAGGTAGCATGATCTATGAGTGTCATTTAAAACGCTTACCCGGTGGGTCACCCGGATGAACTTATCGTTTTAATTCTGCTTGTGCTTGTTCTGTTCTTTGAAATTGCCTGGATATGAAAAGAAAAGATTATGTATGCTATATACTATAGCAGGGGTTTTAAACTTATTGTGGTGACGGGCACACTTGAGATTTAGAAGAAGAGGGATAGGTTAGATAAATATATTAATATTTTTCCCATCAGTCAAAAATGTCAAGTCAATTTATACAAACTGCTTCGAATTTTGATTAATTTAATTATTATCTAATTGTTCGAATGTTTGATCTTTTAAAATGATTTTTTTTTTAATCGTGCACAAAAAATGGCTCCGTGGGCGCACACGCGCTCGCGGATACGGAGTTGGGAACCCCCGTACTATAGGGTACTATGTACAACTATGTAAGAGATAATAAGGAAAAAGCAAATCGAAAAATCTATAAAAGTAATAACAGTTAGTAGATTAACCGAATTAGTATAGTAGAATGATAGATATCTCATATTGCAAATGTGATAATCTAATATATAAAAATTAATATCTGTTTGTTCGTATGTAATGCGCTGCCATAACGTTCATCAGATTGCTATAAAACTTCTTCCACGTATTGCTAAAGATTGCGCGAGTAACATAGGATATAATATACAAATATAAAAATTTGTTTGTTTGTATTTAATGCGCTGCCATATCGTTCATTCGATTGCGATAAAACTTTGCTAACTTATTGTTTGCACTTTCTCAAATAGTATAGATATAGTACAATTAACTTACAGTAGATCTTATCTATAAAAAACAATGTTTGTTAATATTTATAATAAAACCAACAAAATAAAATAAATATCATTTATAATTGTCCTTCCTTAATTCTTCTTATATATCATTCAATTTCAATAAATATATTCATTATCAGAAAGAAAATAAATTTAATTCTCTCTAGTATTCCTAATTAAATAAGATTCAAGAGAACCGGGAACCAGCTAGTTAAAAATAAAAACGGGTAACATTCGATGAATAGCTAGGAATATCAAATGATATTTTGTGTGCATATTTGCTATAAATAAATAAGACTTCCTAGTTGTTATGGCTGGTTGTAAACAAGTAGCATTCTGCTGAGTAATCAAATTTAATTTGTTTATGTTATAAATTTCATATTTTTCTGTTAGGCCTGTCCAAGCTATGCACGAGTTCGTACTCATTAAAAATCTTTTTCAATTTGCGATCCATTGACTGTGTTCTACTATGCTTGTATTTAGACTAGAATTTATTGGTAATGTTGATCTGGCACCTGTGTATTGTGGTTTTAGGGTCAAGTAGCTTACAATGGGAAAAAAGTAGATCACACAGTGTCGGTTTCCTTATTGCTGGCGAGTAGAAGTGTTGGATGACGTGGGTTTCGGGTGTTGACCGACCTTCATAGGTGCGGTCGTTTGTGTGTTCGCGGCAATACAGTTAGCTATTCTGAATGCTCTTCTACAGACCTTCGGGCTTGCTGACTCACGACGTCTCTTCGACGTCACTTTGATGCAACCACCCGACTGCAGCTCTTTACCGAATGTCCGGTATGCTAATGCACCAGGTCAAAAAACTCTCGGCCGACCAGATCAATCTAACAGTCTGTCTTTTTGCAGGGTATTCGAGAAGATAATGCAGTACTGCAATTCGCAGAGCGAAAGCATTCCGATGTCTTTCGCGCTGAGCTTTTACGTCGCATTCATCGTCAAAAGATGGTGGGAACAATACAAATTGCTTCCTTGGCCCGATAATTTGGCGCTTTATGTTAGCGCCGCGATTCCTGGAACGGTAAGTAATGACATATTATCATTCGAACCGATGTTTCTTTTTAATGCCGATAACCGTGTCAAGATCATCGCATGTCGAATCGCATACAAAATATTTTTTCATATCCAATCTCTACCTGTATATACAATGTATCATTTGGATATAATTAAAACGTTGAGGAAAAAATTAAATACAATATATATATTTTAATAATCGAATGTGGCATTCATTAACATTAACACTTTACAGTTCGGGTATTACGCGCTAAACTTCTACATTCTATTTGAATTGTGCATTTGAACTTATTCTATGACTATTTTACCGATAGATGATAGTTATACATATTTTATGCGATTAATTTATGCACTATCATCCCTATAAATAAATTTAAACCTAAACCAAGTTCGTAAGGCATTTTTCAAGCTAAATTTACGTCATTCTCATCACGTATTAACGCAGGCACGAGCATAGAGTTTTAATTATGTAAATATGAAAATTTAGAAGACAATGATGTTTGTTAGAAAGCCGTATTTAATTTCTGTTAACAACGCTAAAAATGATTTTCAGCTATTTTTTTATTTGCGCGACTAATTAACATTTGAAAAATTGCATTTATTATACTTTCCATTTATCAAATATTCGCTATGGATCAAAAATATTGTAATTGAAAACATATAGCAAGAAAACAAACTTTGAAGCAGATCTCAGCTTTTATAATATCAGTTAGTCAGAAGGCATGTGACCAAACTTAAAGAGCTGTTTTCATGGAACATTCCAGTACTTGATTCACATGCTGTCAATCGGGTTGTAAATCTCTTCAACTGTCAACTCGTTTTCATGAAGCGCCTGAAGGGTTGCAACAGGAAGTATGGCATTTTACAACAAACTAAATCTATCATGTTTTGCTATAAAAGTCTAACCATCTTCTATTCTTATAACATCATAATATATTGATCGGAAAAACTTATTGAACGATTAGGGGAATGTAATCAAAACCATAGATCTGCTAGCGCTCGCTTCGTTGTGGATCAATTTTTGATGCTTGCATTCAAAGGCTGTGTTCCACACACTGTTTTAAATTGCATTTATTAAATAATTTCGTCTCAATGCCATATAGTGTGAAGATGTATGCATTTTAATGAATTTATCAACATTTTCGAGAACTTTAAACGGAGCTGGCGACTCTGTCGTTATACTTAAACCGCTAAAATTTATGGCCCGGGGCGTTCAAGCGTGACTGCAATTTTGCATTGTTTTTTTATTTGTCGTCAGCATGCGACCATTTGCCGGAAATAAATTCAGATGAGAGTCAACAATCCGTTTCGAAATTTCAGCAAATGTGTCCGTGACCCAATGATGTGATTATACAAATTAGGGCGTTGCTTTCAATTTATTCCGAACAATAGATTTGCTTTCAAGCTAATAATCTGCTTGTATGAAGATAAAATTAATGAATTACTTATGCCAACAATCTCAAATGGTCAATCGATTCACTCTTCATATTATAGAAGACTTGAAACAGAGTTCAGGCTAATTTATTAGATGAAAAATGACACATTGGATGTTCTAGTTTCATTCAATTGTGTGGCTAACTGAGACGCTGTAAGACTTGTGTTTGAAATTGTGTTTTAAACTTCAAAGCATAGTTGCAACATGATTTAAATTTTTCATAATCATACCATCATACAAGTGGTAAGAATGTGATATTTAATCATTTAACCGCTAGTATCGCTATGTTTTTTTTTTTGTAGAATAACAAATATTTTTAATACCTAAAAATTATTATGCTAGGGATAAATATTGGTGAATCCAAAAATGTCTTCACATTTGAATGAATCTTGGTGTTTCCATTTTATTTTTAAAAAATTGAAGTCTCTTATAAGACTAAATATATGTTAATTCGATATAATTTTTAAAAAAAACGATAAACTTCTCAGAATTTTGAAAGCGACCTTTCGATCTACTAACCGTCTTTTTCAAATCCATTGATAAAATACTTCGAAACAAAAGGCAATTCGCGTGACTAATGATCGCAATCAATCAATGCTAATATATTCTTTCATTGATTAAGTTTCTTGGCAAACTGATGACGTCTTTTTTGAGAAAAAAATGCTCCAAGTGTTGTTCTCGAGGTGAAATTAATTGAATATTTATTGAACTTAAAAAACATGTTTGAATGGTAATGTATTTGCGAGGCCACAAATCGAACGAAAAGTGCAAAAAACAATACGGCAATGTCGTCATATAACACTAATCGATCAAATATTGAATCGAAGCCGTTCTACATTTAGAATTAGGGACTCTAAAGATTTAAACTTTCATTAAAAAACCGGTAGTTAAATCCCACATAAGTGCTCTGAAATTCAATGCACTGACCACGCTCTGCAGCATCATCGACCATCTCGAGACGATCATTAACAACCTCAACATTCTTATTATCCCGTTTTTCCTCGTTCAGAGAGGCAAATTTGCGGCTTTGCAATGATTCGCAAGAAGCGCGGTCTCCACGAGCGGAACCTTCTTCGCTGGAAACTAGGGAAGCACACACACGTTGCTGCTGCTTTCACAATGAGCTACCGTGGCTGTCAATTCTGTAATTGGTTATCTCTATGCTCAAGTACTTGTCGAGTCGATGGCAATTGATATACAGCGCACTTGTAAACGATCGGTTTCCTGTTTTATGGCTATTTATAGTCCGCGATTGATGTAAGTCAAGACAGCAGTATAACAGGTATCATGTACTCCGCGTCATTATCAGATCTGATCGTATAGTTAGACCGAGCACTCGAGCTTGCCTAGGGTATTTTTAGAAAACTTGAGATCGAAACTTTTATTAACCCTTTAGAGACTGGATAAATTCTTGGACGCAGAAAATGCAAGAATTTTCTAACATTCACTTTTTTTGCCCGATATTAAACATAGAAGGACGCGTAGTAATGGACGTCTGTTACTAAAAAGATATATGATTATAAATACAGTAAAACCACGCATAATAATGTTTTAGTATTACGCAGTAGTATTGATATCGTAATCTTTTCGTTAGTGAGCAAATTTAAAATCGATGAAGTCGTTGTTGTCATAATCGCTTTACACCGATTACTTTCTGTCAGCTCCTAATCAGCGTAAGACAATCTTCAATTCGAGGCAGAGTCAATTGTAAATGAACACTTGATAGTGAATACAAGACCACGTCATTTCTTTACATAAACAATGCACAAAAAATCGATTCATTTGCTCCTCCTTTAGAAGGAAATGATAATTGAACAACGACTCATTCAACACGCAGCGAAGAACGGCAAGCAGTTAAATAAACAAACGCTCTCGATAACACACAATATTCGGTCATTCCTTTGCGTAAACAAATAACACACTTGAAATCGAAATCATTATAAGTCGATAAATTTGGGCTTAACGATCTATACAATCATGCGATGCATATGAAGAAGCTCTCCGTCTCGGTCTCCTGAACTGCGCTAAGTTCTCTCTGTCTCTGTCCGCCTCGGAGCTTCAATGCACAAGAGTGCTCTTTTTAAATAGTGAAGGTCAAAACGGATATTTCCGATAGTACTCCCATACAGGTTAAATCACTATGAAAAAAAAATAGAATTATTTTACCGAACACCTATATTTAATTGCGAATTTAAAAAAAAACACTTTACACTTTACAAACATATTTGTTCGACTTAAAATGCTTTCCCCACTACTGTGTGTATACATAGCATAAAGCAACCATTAAACCAGTAGTTTGCTTATTTTATTATATATTTCACAAACACAACTTCATATTTTAGCTAATCATTTCCGCTAAAAAAGGAAAAAAGCTATGCTTTTCAACAAAAATATCTAGGCATTAATTTAATACAAATTAAGCGATATTTTCGAACCATTATTATCCATATCATGTAACAAATTATATAACGGAATATAAATATCAGATCAGTCCAAAAGTTCCGGCGCGTTTTTGGGAAATTTTTAAATTACTTTTTTATAATATTGATCATTTGAACATTTATCGACTTGCAAAATATTGCGTAAGTTTTGAAAGATAATTCCAATAGAGATTTATTTAGATATTGAAACATAATCTGTTGTGGGGAAAAACAGGTTTAAATAATAAAAACATATAAATTCAGATGAAGCAATACGTAAGTCGCCAAATACATCTTGTTACTTAATTGTATTAAAATATATCATCAACATTACATCTTCTGTTGCTTCGGCCACTGACTGTCTTGTTTAGGAACTTCGATGATATATCGGTTGTATTAGGAAATTAATAATCATGACCTTTCAACTACCAGTGATTTTAGAGATACTAAAAATTGTGTACAAATTTGTTTGACTTATATGCTTTATTATCTAAAGGCGACTTTTGTATCCTAGTATATACATTTACAGCATATGCCGTCGAAAATTGATTGTCTATTTAGGGTTGTCTCAATATATCAATAAGAATAGTTGTTTACAAGACATTTGATCAATACATCCCAAAATAGAAAACAACAAGATCAGTTAAAATGTGAAGACATTTTTGGATTCATCAATATATATCCCTAGCATAACATTTTTTGGCATTAAAAATATTTGTTATTCTACAAAAATCATAGCGACTCACCGGTGGGTCCAAAATGATTAAGTTCAAAACTCCAGTTGTTATTATTACGTTGGTTATTTTTATACAAAATTATATACCTAATTTAGTAGACTAGAATAATTTCGTATTTAAATTTATTTTTAAAGACATTATAAGAAGTTTGATTAAGCTTGGAAGAACGTTTTTGATAATTAAAGAAAACAACGATTTATCTTAAGAAATTATTCAATAATGATGTCGTTATAATACTATACCGTCCTTTAAAATCACAACAAATAACATAACTTTTGACATCGCGTGCTTGAAAATAATTAAAATTTAATTAGTATACCGTGAATTGAATATCGTAAAGAAAATTTTAATGACCAGCTGATCGTACAGAGTGCTTCGTAGATAATTAAAAAATGATTAAATTTCAAAGAAGTTCTCATCAACAACCTTTGACATCATAAATGTTTAGATATTGAGAAAATTTTTATCATTTTAGTTTGAGCTAAATCTATATTGTTTTATCCTTATGTCTTCGATTTTTTTCTAATTTATCAATTAATTCATTTAAATATATTAACATGTTAGAAGCCAGTGGGTTAAACATGTTTGAATATGTATTACAGCTTATTTACGGGATCGATATTACTCAAATGGGACCGATTAATTGCGCATGAACATTCATTTGAATCATATAAAAATACATTCACAAAACGATTGTGTATCTCAAAAATATCATTGAATCGACAAAAAAAAATTTCGATGTTCAATGAAGAAAAAAATAATAATAAATCATATTATATAAAGAATTCCGACATAGAACATTGGAGATCTCATTGCAAGGTGAGGCTGCAAACCTCACGCTATAATGCGAGCTTCATTAAAAGAGTATTATTACAAAAGCTTCTTGGAAAAATCAATCATAAGTAGCCAAAGATTGTTGATCTATTCAGCTCATCACTATTTCAGCCGATGATATCATATATCATCATCTGATCACGATTCCAGACATTCCATACACTCCTTCTGCGTAATATCTGTCACCCTTTTTTGCTGTATGTTCAAAACTGCTATTATATTGTGTTCGATGAACTCAAAATTTAAGATAATTGAAAGATACTTAAAATATAATACAACAAAATATTTTAATGTGATTTTAATAGACCTTTAGTTTTTAATAATAATCAAAATATCTTATTAACATAGTTATAATTTAATCTGTTTCGCTTAATTCTGATAATAATATAAATGGCCTTACTCCAATAAATATAACCTGCTTATATTTTTATAGCCAAATTACCACAAATGGAATTATAATGAAACAATGTGTGTTTTTTGTCGTTTTCCATCCAGAATAACGCTTTGATAAAAACAAAATTGAAGCTTTGTTTATGTAATATATTATAAAATAATTGCTTAACCCTTTGGGTAGTGAGCTAATTTTAAATCATCGTAAACTTAGGATGCTGTATTCGTATATCCGCCACTTATCTGTCAGGACCGCGCAGCGTGAATGAAGCTTGTATATAAATAAATAATCACTGTCGATAGCACACAATATTCGTTAATTTCTTCGCGTAAACATAAACAATACACTTGAAATCGATTCATTTGGGTTATTATTTAGTCGAATTATTTGGGCTATCAATCTATACAATCGAACGATGTACGATCTCTCTCCGAGCTCAACGTGCAAGAATGCTTTTTTTAAATCATCGGAATTTGATCGCAAATACGCGACAGAACTCCTCAAAAGGTTAATGCTACATATAGACTCCACATTGGGGTTTCTGTGTCGAGACGTCCCGGGACTTTCAACGAAAAAGTCCCTCAAATCGAGATTTTGTGATTTAAATTGTATCTAATATATTGTACATTTTAATAATGAAAATACATTTTTAAGCCCCGAAACCATTTGAAATTCGTCAAAATGTATTAAATGAAAGCAGGTATAACAGGACACAAGGCAAAAAAAATACCCAATGGAACGGATGTAGGGGATCGAATATTCGATATTCGAATATATTTGCCCATTTTTTCAATATTCGTATATTCGAATATTTGTAAAATTAATCGAATATTATTCGTTATATATTTTTTAAGAAAATTGCTGGATGTTCTTCTTCCAATCGAAATAGCAACAAAGAAATGCAAAAAAGTGCCAAGTTTATTAAAATTATTTTATTGAATTTGTGTAAAGTTTATTAAAAAACTATTCAAAAATATCGATCATGCCAAAAAAAAGGGTGATGTTTTAGATACTGTCGATAAAACCAAACTCAATGACAACTGAGAGGGGTTTTTCAACAGCAGGCTCAATAAAAATGAAATTACGGCCAAGCTTAAAAGTAGAACGTTCAATGCACTTTTTTTAAAAAATATGTATTGCTGAAAAGTAAATAAAATTCTGATCCTTTTGATTTCGTTGAAACCAAAAACCTCAAAATTTCACTTGATTTCTAGCCTTTGTCTACGAGAAAACGTTGTGTTGCGCAACAGAAGATGATACTTCTCGCCCTCTTTGTGTGATGGGATCAAGAACCTTCCTTCCTGAGGGAATAAATTTATTTCTAATGAAGGGAACTTTATAGAAAAATAAGATGCTCCATTTATATTTTTATATAATAACACTAATGAAAAATTCCGGGTTATATTTGAATCACCCTCGTCTACATATATAAAATATTCGAATACTCGAATATTTTACCAATTTCACATTCGATATTCGAATAATTGATTTTACGAATATTTGGGACCCCTAAACGGATGGTTGCTCCAAGTGTTTCTAGGTAATAGCAACAGCTGGGACTGATTGATTCGTAGAAAAAAATAGGAGTAAGTGAAAGATCAATGTTTTGTAAAAACAATATCATATTTTCTTCTAATTTGGAGCTAGTTCGTGCTGCTCTTGTGTCTGTTCTCTAACGAGTAGCTAACGGATTTTAATATAAAAATTTCAAGTAAAATTTTCAATGGTTATTATAATTTATTTTATATATCTCGTATTAAAAAAGTAGTATCGTTTTGTTATAAATATTTTATCATTATTGTTGTCCATAATGGAAAAAAGTCAATCGAAAGTATGGAAACATTACAAAAAAAACTACAAAAAAGGAGATAGCCCAATGCACATGCAAAGGTCAAACACAACTGAACTAGCGAGACATCTTGAAAGGGTACATCGATTTTTTTTTCTTTTTAATAAAAAGAAAGAAGACATCACCGATGCGGAATGTTCAAATACTGCGAAAAGAATTAAAATATTCCAACCACCAATAATACATTTTGTGAAGAGGAAAACTTTTTCAGAAATCGTCCTGTTGTCATTGAACTTGCTATGCATCTAGCTGTAATTGAAACATTGTACCAGAAAACTTATCAAACAGAAACAGAAGAAAATTTAGATTATTCCAATAAAGATGAACAAAACACTAAAGAAAGTGACTCCAAAAATGGTAATTCAGAAAGATAGAATAAGTGGTGAGACGCATTTGCGTAACTTGTCTATGATTTTCTGTCGATTAGAGTTTCACTTTTCATGACACTCAACCCAATTTGCCCTACTGCACATATACAAGTTTCACTTCGAAAAAAATCAAAAACATATGCAAAATGAAATATTGAATTCTATAAGTGAACTATTTTAATTGCTCAATCAACAAGACAAACATTTATTTAATTAAAAATATGTAACGTGTCGGGATCCGGGCTTATTTCCCAAGCTCCATTTTGTTGCCTTCGCCGCTGCAATGGTCGGCCTTATTCAGCCGCGGAGGCCGTACCGGGGAGTCACTTGATCACTTTGATAATCCCGACGCCGATGAACGGCAGATCTATTTTTTTTTTCGAAAAGAAGGACTCAAACGCCAGAGTATTTTAGTCCACGCAACAAAGCATTCAATATAGAAAGCAACTAAGCTCAAAATTTGCATAAAAGTTTTTTGTAGACATTTACAAACGACTGCATAATATACATATATATAATTAATGATAAAATTAAGTATGACTCCACAAGCTTTAAAGCAATACTGTTAACACATATTTTTCTTTGTCTCATGAGGAAAATGTTTGGTCAATATGCTCTGCCAGCGTTGAAGTATGTTACGAAGCGCGAAGAATTTTACGAAGGAGCTCTAACATATGACAGACGATCAGAGCTTCTCAAATGGTTACATATTATTGCATACCGGGAAGAAACAGGCGTAATCTTTATAAGAACACGTGGACAAACAAGATAAATAATCATGAGATGGATAAAAGATGGACGAAGCCATCATGGAATGATACCAGAGGAAGTTAACAGATTCCATTGGATTGATAATAGTGATAAATTGTGTTTTGTTATTGATTACTGAATTATTTGAATGTTTTAAATTTGGGCACTTTGGTCGTCCCCCTATTCACTCATATTATTGAGACATTAGTGTTACTTAAAACGGTGAGTACTAAAAGTCATGGTAATGTTTCAATGATTGCAAAATATTAGCAGCTGAGCGAGGTTAATACGAATAGCTGAGATAGAGCGTGCTAGTCTAATTTGGATTCATATTTCAAATATATTATTTTCAAATGTTCTTACGGACAAACGACAGATGTATTAATTAGGATTTTGGATATGTTCTAGTTAATTATATAATCTTATTTCAATAATAAATAATAATTTAATATACTTGATTCTAAGCAAAGAGATCGATGTATTTATATTTTGATGTCGGTGGTGAAGCGCTTCGGCTCCCTTTGCGGAAAGTACATTGCTCCTATAATATGGCAGAAACAAAAAAAAGTCTTTCAGGTCATGAAGCTATTGAAGCAGTGTGGCCACGTCGTGATTAGCCATGATTTGAATGCACACTGAAAGTGTTATGTAAAAGATCAGCAATGCAAATATGCAGTGCAGCGGCTGCAAACCGGCGGGGGGCGGGCGCCAACAGTGCACTCGGCTATTTTTATAATATATTCCTTCAAACGAAATGCCTCTTGTTGTTTCATAATAAATCAACAGCGTTGGTATGTTATAAATACATAACTTTGAGCTTAAACCGGTTTCCGTCTCGCGAAGGATACTGAACGACCTTCAAAACAAGTAAGACCGAAAATTCTAACAGAATGCACACATAATACATTTTTGCATTTCGTGTAGTGAGTACAATGCATCCGTAAATTACACGACTTTTTGGCGGATATGTATGGCAGACTTCGATAAAAATCTCCATAAAAGAAAATTATATAACTTGACTTCGATCGGAATGCTTGATACTAAGTTTACCGATTTTATAATACCAATACTCTTCAAATTGACAAAAACGTTGATTAAATTGATAATTACACGAATAATTTCAATGAGATTTATTAAAAAAGATTAAGACTTTCGCTCGATAAAAGTGACACTTCATAGACCTTAGGAAAAGCTGATTTTATGCATTTCCTTTTTGCTATTTATTAACGAAAATTGTTAGCTAAAATATGAAGCTGTTTTTGTGTAATATATAATAAAATAGGCGACCTACTGGTTTAGTGATAGCTTTGAATTTTAACAGGCAGGTCAAGCAACGAGGCATTTAAAATGCAATTAATGTGATTGTTTTCCGATATAGAAGCGATCTAATTTCTAATATGAAACTGATATAATCTCCGTTATAATAAAAATACATGTAAGTACATAATACCAGAAATTAAATAAAAATTACACATATCCAAACTAACAATTAGTCGACTTACTTACTATGTTTTTTTTATTGATCTGGATTTAAGTATAGTTATTATTTAATATTTTTTAAGATAATGAAATATAAATTAAGATGTTACCATAAATTCCCATTAACATACTATAGGATAAGTTGAAGAGTAGTAACAGGTATGTATCCGAACAATGCAATTTTATGTGCCGATTCATTTTAAGCGGCTGTCATTTCTGGACAGTAAAAACACATTATTCTTCGCCGCTCTGGAGAAGTCATAATTTTGACATGCACTCAATATCCTTGTCACATTTCACAAACCTCTGCTGACGACCATGAACAGCCAAGTCTTATCGAAAACTCATTGACGTTTGAGTCAATTAAATACCTTTTTGCTTTTTAAAGTTATCTTTTTTACTTGTGAGGCTGCAAAATATATACAAAATTATTGCGAAAACGTCGTCCTTTTAAGACGTCCTTTAAATGTTACCAAAAATGTTATTTTTTATTTGCCTTATTGTTTTCTTATTTTTTATTAACTTTTTTTATGCAATTTTGTTGTATAAAAAATATGTGTAAATATTTGTTTTAGAGTTATGCGTTTTTAAAATCCATGGAACGCAAAAAAAAGCATCTTCACTTTTTCTATGTAAGTTATAGCTTTTTTGTGCGATTTTTCGCGGAACGCATCTACCGCACAAAAAAAGGTTTAAGTGTACTAGGAAACAAACCGAAATCTGGGAGTCCCAATCTGGGTACATTAACAAATATATAGGAATATGTGACCTAAATAAAATACATAATAATGACTCAATAGGATAATAATATAGGATTAATAGGATAAACAAAGTGTTACATATTATAGTATTATCAGATGAATATAAATAAATTCTGCATAAAAATGATGATGATCATATATTTTGTCAATGCAAAAACCAACCAAACCCTCTTTCGCGTATGAAGTGTAATTAGGGGTCCCAAATATTCGTAAAATCAATTATTCGAATATCGAATGTGAAATTGGTAAAATATTCGAATATTCGAATATTTTATAGATGCAGACGAGGGTGATTCAAATATAACCCGGAATTTTTCATTGGTGTTATTATATAAAAATATAAATGGAGCATCTTATTTTTCTATAAAGTTCCCTTCATTAGAAATAAATTTATTCCCTCAGGAAGGAAGGTTCTTGATCCCATCACACAAAGAGGGCGAGAAGTATCATCTTCTGTTGCGCAACGCGTTTTTTCATAGACAAAGGCTAGAAATCAAGTGAAATTTTGATGTTTTTGGTTTCAACGAAATCAAAAGGATCAGAATTTTATTTACTTTTCAACAATACATATTTTTTAAAAAAAGTGCATTGAACGTTCTAATTTTAAGCTTGGCCGTAATTTCATTTTTATTGAGCCTGCTGTTGAAAAACCCCTCTCAGTTGTCATTGAGTTTGGTTTTATCGACAGTATCTAAAATATCACCCTTTTTTTGGCATGATCGATATTTTTGAATAGTTTTTTTATAAACTTTACACAAATTCAATAAAATAATTTCAATAAACTTGGTTTTTTTTTGCATTTCTTTGTTGCTATTTCGATTGGCAGAAGAACATCGAGCAATTTTCTTAAAAAATATATAACGAATAATATTCGATTAATTTTACAAATATTCGAATATCGAATATTCGAATATTCGATTGGGACCCCTAAGTGTAATGAACTGTTGTCAAAAGATTTTTTCGAATCGGTTCAGTTTCGGTTCAAGTTCTACTTTTAATTTTTGTTGGAAATTTTCCCTGTACATATATTAAACACCTTATATTATTTACATTTTAAAAGCCAGAAAATCAGGGTAGATCTGAATCGAAACGATCGATTGGGAAAAATCATATTTCTAGTCTTCCAAATCTTTATGTAGTTTATTTATGTTTATAGTTCAAGTAATACTAGAATAGTGACGTTGCACCGACTACACAAATCATTCGTTTTATAACGCTTACCGTTGGATAATTGTTTAATTAGTCAGAGTAATAAATAATTTAATTTGAACATTCATTTTGCTATAAATTCTTGGAAATGTTTTACACCAGCGGTTCTTAAACTTATGTAGTCTTTGTGTATCACCACATACACACATTTTACATACACTATATATCAATTTTATGAGATATTTCATCACATCACTATGATGTAGTATAGGATATTTTTTGGAAATCGTATTGTAGTTTGAAATACAAATGAATTATAAAAATGTCAAACGCTAGTTATAAACTGTTCGCTAACATCATGTGCAGTTGCATTCCGATTGAAAAATATCAGATAAGCATCCTCAGATAATTTATTCTAGTGGATTTCCAGTTAAAATTTATTGCCTTTTAATTGTTGGTTTATTACTGAGGAATCGTTTTTTTAATATCCAAAGTCACTAAATAACATCGGCGAAGTTGAAAGATTGAAATCGGAGATTTACTACAGACGCCGAGTCGCTTAAAATAAATAAAACACCAAGGAAGCGTTTACTAAATGGTTACTGTTATGTTAATTACATAGATGTTTTGTCATATTTTTCGATAGAATGCCCATTATAGAACTTATGTCATTAAAAAGGTACATCATTTTAGACTGTAGTATGTAATACCATTCAAAGCTACCGTTACATGTAAAAAAAATCCGGAATAGATTTTTTAACTTAAATAATATTATTGCATAATAATCACCATTGTAAATGTTATTTAACTTATTACTTAAGAAGAATGATTAATATTAGGGGGTTCCAAGTGGAATGCCATTGCCTCCTGTAGAGGGTCTTATTTATTACGTTGGCGAGAATCTCAAAAGACTTACCTTTTTTTTTCACCGATGAAAGTTGCTTTAGAACATCACCAATAAAAATATTCATATTTTCAAATAGTAGGAAAATAATATTTTATTAAATAGATCTTTTTCACAGGTAGAATTTATTATCTACAACATGATTTAATAGCATAGGATTCGACAAATCAATATTATTGTATTTGAATTTCCGTATTTTTACATCATTTACAAGCTCTGAAAAGGATATTTGCATTGAAAATTGAGTTGCTTATTTTTTAAAACTTTTGAAACGTAACATTAATGCTTTCAACAATCAAAGTCCAAATATTTTCCCGAAAATACTTGGAAAGATGAAGACATAAAACATATACAATCCAAAATAGTGCACAAAAAAGTTATACTTGTTTTTAAAATTTAAAAAAAAATACAGTTCACTTGGAAGCCCATAAGATTAAAGCACATAATTAGGATCCTTACGAACTTATTAACCATCCATCAGTTAGTCAACAAACAAAACAACTAGGATTTATGAAAGGATGGCATATCCTTTCATAAATCATCATAAAGCAAGGGCGCTTTAACCCCTAAATGAGTACTATCCCACTATACAAAAAGAGCACTCTTGTACATTGAGCTCGGAGACAGACAGAGACAGAGAGAACGTAGTGCAGTTCGGAAGACAGAGACGGAGAGTTTCCCCACATACATCGCACGATTGTATAGATCGTTAGCCCAAATTTATCGACTAATAATGATTTCGATGACTATTGTTGTTCTATCGACAGTATTTATTTATTTAATTGCTTGCTGTTCGTCGCTGCCTGTTGAATGAGTCTTTGTCCAATTATCATTTCCTTCTAAAGCAGGAGCAAAGGAATCGATTTCTTATTGTATTGTTGTATTGTTTATGTAAAAAAAAGACGTGGTCTTGAATGCTATCAACAGCGCTTATTTACAATTGACTCTACATCGAATTGAAGATTGTCTTACGCTGATAGGAGCTGACAGAAAGTAATCGGTGTAAAGCGATTATGGCATCAACGACTTCATCGATTTTAAATTTGCTCACTCCTCAAAAGGTTAAATAATGAGAAAAAAATGGTTTACATATTTTTAAAAATGTAGGCGAATTATTTACGGGTTTGAAAGGTTGAATCTTCACCATTAAATCTAATATTTGAAATTAACGATTACATTCCTATGTTGACAGTGTCACTTATAATTTTGATATTGCTCATCGCAAGTGAGTAGAAGTTTTTCTTCTTATAAGGCGTTGTTTTTTGTATTTATTTTCAAAGGATGTATCAAAAATGTATTAGAAAGTATTTCAAGGTTGTTCACGATCCTCAGACGCAATGTATACAAAAGATCATATAAAAATTATGCTAATAAACTTGGATTGCTAAGAAAAACTTGTATAAGAAATCAAAAAACGAATGGAATCTTAAATACCAAATATTGTTAATAGGATTTCATATTCTTGGTTTTGATCATCATGAGATAAATCTGTGTTGATTTTTAATAACGTTTGCGGCTCGGTTGCTTTTCAATTCATCGATATCATATTTCATGTCCAATTGGAAATGGCAGATCTTCAGCTGCGAGATAAAATATCCTTCATGTCTTGGACCGCGTATCGAATGTCAAAATAAACGAAACCGACAAATGTCATTTGAAATTTCTTGGACTAGTGAATGATGAGCAGCAAAACTCTGCACCGGAACATGACCAACAGGAAATGCTTTTTGTTGTCGCTCAACCAGGCACGGAAATCGAATCTGGTTTGACACACCCTAGCATGTGATCCATTGTCGAGGACAAACAGTTACCATTGACCAAACACGCCAATCTTCAGACGACCAGACATCTGAGTCGGCTTGATTGACCGTCAGGTTGACGGTAAAAATAGAAAGCGACACCTTCCATTGAGTAACTTCAGAGACACACCTGAGCTCATATTGGTATTACAGATGAATAAACGCTTCATATTCTAATGAAAAAACCAAAATCCCTAGTATTAAAAAAATTAAAATGAAAATTCATAGCTCCAAGGAAAAGCTGATTTTACGCATTACCTTTCATTTGTTAACAAAAATTGTTAGCTAAAAGACTAAGCTGTGTTTGTGTAATATATAATAAAATAGGCAAGCTACTGATCTAGTGGCTGTTTTATGTTACGCATATACATACACAGTAGAGACGGTGCGAAGCATACGCGTAGCATCTCTTTGATGTATACGACGGACACACTAAAAACGATTCTCCCTCTTTTGCCGACCAACTATGCAATATTTTTGTGTACCATAAAGACCACAAAAAAATATATTATTTTAAATAGATAGCAGTTATTTTTCTGACCATTTTGCTACACTTAGCGACATTTTCTCTTCAGTCCGATAATTGAACTGACCAAGTGAACCATTCTAATAAGATTTAAGCTGAGAATTCAATCAAAACTTCTATGGGTTGTTAAAGGCGGGCTAAAAATCCATAAAACTCATTTACTCCTTCCTTTTGCCACAAGCAAATATAGAGGGGACTATTTAAAAACAAATGATTCTCTCCATCTGTTGCTACTACATCATCGGTTCTTAAGCTTATGTAGTCCGTGGACCCCCTCTTGAATAATATTTGTACCGGACCCCATCTAAACCCTAAGCATTGTGTTTTTTCAAAATCTGGCCTTCGACCCGCAATATGCGCGTATGTCATATTACGAGTTCACTATTACACGACATGTAGGCAGAGAACATTTAATATAAAAAATAATTTGAAGTCTACTTATAGTTACTTAAGTTACTTATACTTAGTTATACTTAAGTTACTTATATACTATAATAATTTGATGTGATTCGTAATTATATTACGAAGGAATGCAAAAAATTATGAACCTCGTATCTATTATATTTTATATTGATATTTCCATTATTAGAGTCGAGGAGTAGTAAATACATCACCGGTATGGAAAGGTTAATGTAACAATTTGAAAAAATATGGACTCTATACATGTATACATAGATTAGACAGTTACGCCACTGTTTCCAAGCGTCCAAGTAACCTTCATCGTGCTGGTGAGGTGTCCGATTTCTGTTAGATAAAAATTTTAATCCAGAATTTTTCGGGATTACGTTTACTAATTCCGGGATTCATGAGCACCTAAAACTGTCCGGGATCCCGGGATTGGATTCCCTAGTTATAACCCTTATCACAGAGATTTTTTTCCGCAAAATGGTGACTGTTTAAAATATAGTCATTTTTACCCTTTTTTTAGAGTTTTAAATTTTTCTTAAAATGTAGGGCGAAAGAAGGGTTCCATGTAGAAGATTCTTACTAAATTTGGAGTAAATCGGTTTTATTTCAAATTTGAACTTGAGGTATGATGTCGACCGAGTTGAAAAAAGTATTTTGTAAAATATTTTGGAAAATATTTTGGAAAATATTTTGGAAAATATTTTGGAAAATATTTTGGAAAATATTTTGGAAAATATTTAAGAATATATATTTTTAAGGTCTAAACTTTAAAAATATGCGAAAAAATGATTTTTTTCAAAATGCTAAATTAAAAATAAATTGAATTTTTTACACACAGAAATTTCTTTCGAGTTATCTTATCGGCGACAAATCTTCTAATATATAAAAAATAATCTCTGTTTGTTCGTATGTAACGTGCTGCCATACCGTTCATATGATTACGATAAAACTTCGTCCACGTATTGCAAATTATTGCGCTAGTAACATAGTTATAGTCAAGTATACAAAAATAAAAAATTGTTTGTTCGTATTTAATGCGCTGCCATACCGTTCATTCGATTGCGATAAAACTTTGTCAAATTATTGTTTGCACTTTTTCAAATAGTATAAGCATAGTACAATTTATTATTGGGAAGAAAATAAATTTCATTCTTTATAATATTCCTAATTAAACAAGATAACTCTTTCACGTTTCAAACGGTATATTTAGAATTACTACTATTATCTAATATATAAAAATAAGTTGCGTTTCCCGGCTAATGCTCGGGCGAAATGGGTTGATATGCGCGTTCATCGGATTGAGACAAAACTTGGTCCACTTATTGCCAAGGGATCAGGGGGTGACATAGGCATAGTACAATTAACTTACAGTAGATTTTTAATTCAAAACTTAATGTGTGAAAGTTGTTGATTCTGACGTGTTTGAGATTATGCGTTGCTAAGGCTATAGGTATATAGTACCTACAAGTTGCAGTAGGAGGCGTCGTGTCGTCGTCACATACAACACATACGTCAAACGTCAATGTCATTTGCAGGTTATCCATCGGCGTGAGTCAATTATATCCAAATTATTTATCGCAAGCACTTTTAAAATGCTTCATTTCATTCATCGCTTATTCACGTACGTAACAATCGAAAAAATACGTTTGAGTGTTATCCGATCAAAATCAGACGACCAACGTGCAACGAGAATCGAAAGTACATGTTGATTTGAATATTGCTGCATTTCAATATGATATTCATTACGATTACAGTTTGCATCCCAGTGTAAAATGGATAAAGGTTAAATCCTGTTAACGGGGGACAAATTTATTGGTAAATTGAAAACGCCTTCATTTCGACACAATGAAAACAAACAAACCTAACCTAACCAGATTTGAATTTAAATTTAATTTAAAAAATAAAAACAAGAAACAAATGAATAATTATTTTATTTAATAACAATATGTTGACGTTGAAATCAACAATATATGGATCTTCTTTTTCATCGAAAACATTCAAAGCTCATATCAACGTCGGATATTGTCGTGCAAATTGTACATGCAAATAGGCAGTGATATGGCAGTAGTCAGTATTGAAAGACTTGATGCGCGCAACGATCGAGTTCAAACTCAATTTCAAACAGGTAGATATATCAGCAGTGACGAGGCTCTTTGGCCTATTTTGAGCTTCCTAATTCATAGTAGCAATCCGAATGTTGTTCATCTCAGTGTTCATCTCGAAAATGGACAAAGGCAGACACTACAAGAAATGTTGCTGCTGAACCAACACTTGCGCTGTGTGAAGAAGATGTATTTGCAGAGACATTATGGTACGCACAAGTTCCTAACTATTTTACATTAAATACTACATCCGAGAATTTTCAACGACGTAAGCAAGGGATGCGTGATGAAGGCTATCGAAATCTGTATTCATCTGATGCATTGGGCCGTATTTACACATTACATCCAAATAAAGCCGAGTGTTACTATTTAAGAATGCTTTTGGTTAATGTCAAATGTCATATTTCATTGAGAAAGGTCGAACGGAAATTAGAACATTACTCGCCATCATTTTAACCACATGTCCGTCACCCAACCCGAAAGATTTGTGGTAAAAATTCAGAGAGGATTTGAGCGAAGACATTTGCTTAACCATCAACATCAAAGAATTCATTCAACAAGAATTCGTTCTGCACTTGAACAGCAGTACAATGCTAATGATTTGGATGCATTTGTCGAAGCAAACGAACAACTTTTGCTTGCGGAACAAAAATTGACCTACGATACAATTACAAATGATCTGTTCTTCCTTGATGCGCCTGGCGGTACTGGAAAAACGTATCTCATCACTTTACTATTGGCTCACATTCGATCTCAAAATAGAATTGCTTTAGCTCTTGCTTCATTAGGTATTGCGGCAACATTATTAGATGGTGGACGAACAGCGCATTCGGCATTCAAATTGCCATTAAATATGCATTTATTGGAAGCTCTGACATGTAACATTCCTAAAGTTTCTGACATAGCTAAAGTTTTGAAAATTTGCAAGGGGATTATCTGGGACGAATGCAATGCTTGATCGAACTCTTAAAGACTTACGATCAAATGCAAAACCGTTTGGTGGCGCTCTAATTTTATTATGTGGCGACTTTCGACAACCTCTTCCAGTGATGCTTTCATCGACACCAGCTGATGCTTGCCTCAAAGCATCGCATCTTTGGAGAGACGTGCGAAAACTGACATTAAAGACAAATATGCGCGTACATTTGTAGCGTGATGCGTCGGCAGCCACATTTTTAAAACGACTATTGAACATTGGTGAAGGAAAAGTGCATGTTGATGCTACCAAGTTTATTTCATTTCCATCGAACTTTTGCGTTGTTGTGCCATCCATCGATTTACTCATTCAGAAAGTTTTTCCGCAGATTTTTAGTAATTATAAAAATCATTATTGGCTTTGCGAACATGCTATTTTGGCAGCAGAAAACACCGACGTCAATAAAATCAACCACACAATACAATAACAAATTGCAAATGATTCTGTTACCTACAAATCGATTGATAGCGCCATGAATGCAGACCAAGTTACTAACTATCCAATCGAGTTTTTAAATTCGTCAGATCTTCCTGATGTGCCACCTTACAAATTGGAACAAGACTCACTATGAAGAAATTGATGCCGAATATCATCGAAACAACTATATATTCTTAATGGAAAGTCGAAAGGAGAAGATGTGCTCATTCCCACCGACGTGCAATTTGATAAGAGACGACTGCAGCTCCCCGTTGGACTTGCATTCTCAATGACCATCAACAAGGCACTTCAAGTGTGCGGAAGAAACTAGAAAATCCACGTTGGACAGCCGAGAAATTTATTTGTTTTTGTTAAAGACGGAAAAGCCAAAACTATTCTCTACCCTAAAGCACTTAGCAGAACAATTAAGTAAGCAAAATGTATGCTTTTAATATTTTTTTCTTTATATATCATTCAATATCAATAAATGTATTAATTGTCAGAAAAATATCATTATTTATATCATTGCTAATTAAACAAGATAACTCTTTCAAATTTCAAATGGTATTTTTAGAACTATTTCTTCTGTGGCAGCAACGCGCCGGGTACCAGCTAGTATAATATAAATAATTAAATATAAATATATATTAATTAGATCTAGAAGTATATAATATTATAATTTATCAAACGAAAGATTGAAGAAAAAGAAACGAAACATATTAACTGGAAGTTTGGAAGTCCCGGCTTGTAGTACACAACACTAGGAAACTGATTATAATCGGAGAAATCTAATTTGCATATAAAGCAAATATATAGGAAGAGATAACCTAAATAATAATGACTTTAAATTGCAAATTGAAATATTAAAGTATTGATTTAATAGGATGAATATAAAGATCATAGTGTTATTACTTGAATACAATTTCAAACAAACAACTTCTGCAAATTCTGAATAAATTCTGCATAATAATGGTGAAGGCCACATATTATAAACTAAACTATCTTTTGCATAAGACGTGTACCGAATTAAATCGATATTTTTAAATTCGAATGCGCTTCAGTTCCTGTTTTCGTTCCGGCAAAAATGACTTGAAAATTATATTACTAGCATATTTCTAGATTTTATGCCAATAATTAAGATATATTATGACTTATTAATTAAAAGTGCAATCAACGTCAGTTATAAATTATTATTAATGATATTTAACGATTAAATTAAACGTTGTATCATGTAAAAAAACGATTTTATTGCTTATGCCTTCGTATAATAAAGCATCATTGCTGCGAATTTGCTATTTTAATTAACACTGAATAGATGAAAACCGAGAATTCATAGTGGAATAATTCCTGAATCATCTTTTCCGATCCGATCGAGAAAAGAAGACACTGTGACCAATAATAAAGTCGGGAAAAGCGTCAATTTTTTCCTAGTATTAATTTTAATTAATGGAGCGTACATTTTGCATTTATCGTATATAATAAAGTAATTTTTAATATATTTTTTAAATCAATCGCAACTTTTCTTCTTAACGTCGAGAAAATAATAAATAAGCGATTCGGGGTCGTCCAAAAATACATTTTACAGCATCACTCTCTGACATTGTGAATTCATCTTCTTTTGTGATTGTCAACAGTCACAATGAATCCATGACCCAAGGATATCCCGTTTTTTATCGCATCCCCATTATTCTTGCGCCTTCAAGCAGTGACAGAGAAAAAACGAATTTTCGCAGCCGATTCGCATTCGATATTCAAGGCTTAAAAACTAACAATTAAGTCGTAATTATTTTAATCACAATGCCACGATTCTCCATCAATGAGGCGACGAAGAGGCAACACGCGAACGTATTTATAAGGACTATTTATTCTGGCGTAATATAAGTGATGTTAATCAATTATCTTCATTAAATAGAATTTTATAAAACTGTAATACTTTACAATATATTTTATTGTCGTTATTTAGACGAAAATTGCCAATTCGATCGGTAAACTTAGATGGAATGCGGTATGCTAATAACAATAATGGATCTTAACGCTTTATAGTCCGGGTATTCCGCACTAAGCTTTGACTGTAGTCCAGGTGAGTTTCTCACAAAATGCATAAAATACTACTTCTTTGGTAAAATTTGTATAGCTCTTAAACCAGCTAATAGATTAAAAGAACAATTCACTCATGTCTTCAAAAAAGCATCGATTATTGCATTGATATGTGTAAATATCACAGTGGTTTTCAATCGGTGGTACATATACCAACGTGATACTATGTGTTGTACCACTATGTGTTATGAAATTGAGGAAAATATTTCAAATCACCTCAATAAGAAGATATAAAGGTTCGAAAAATTGTGATATAAACGATCATGTTAAATCTCTTGGGTGCCCTAAAAATCCTAATCTACACGTATACAGAAAACTAACTACATACTGAATAATATCATAAAAGAAGATAGCTAGAATAATTTGAGTATGGCTTTGAATTTATAAATGAAAGCAAATTGAAAATGTCCCAGATTCCATCGTGTTGACGTTGATTAAGTGTATGTATTGACTTTGTTCTAATAATGATGGCAATTGCTCGATGTAATTTGACATTTAATCTTGGATCAGCAATCTCATTTTTCATTATAATTCATATACATGAGTTATTGTAACTGGTCCGTGTACTAATGAAAAGCGATTTGAGCAATTATAAATTTTAACAGGTGGATTAATCAATTCCCCACATTCAGAAGGCATTCTTAACATCACGGTGATGGAATTCTTCAAAGAATTGACTTCACTAACATTGACTTCGTAGCAAGAAAGCATAAGCTTTAATTTACTGTTATGAATACGCACACGGCCAGATATGATTTTGTAATTAACACATCGATTTCCGGTTAGGTATTTATATACCCGTTAACGTAACATGGTATGTACATCATCTTCGGTTGTAAGTCAGTATGTATTTAAATCAGTGGTAGTCAACCCGGTCCCTACCGCCCATTAGTGAGCGCTTAAGTTTTCATGTTGGGCGGTAAGGGGTTTGTTATTTGTAAATCCAGAGGAAATTGAAATATTTAGTAGCCAACGAATTTAAATTGGATATGGGAAAACGAAGATATTTTTAACTTAAATATATTAGGGTGTTCCATAAGTTTCTTTCGTTTTCATATTAAGAAAAAATAATCAATAATCTGAATGGGCAATATCCGGAGAGTATGGAGGATGAGATAAAACATCCCAGTCAAATGATAATAATTTATTTCTGAGGAGCAAAGACACATGAGGCCTGGCGTTATCGTGATGAAAAACAACGCCTCGTCTGTTCCCGAATTCTGGCTGTTTTCTGGGAATTGCATCCTTTAGATTGTCTAGTTGGAAACAATATTTTGTTGAATTGATCGTTTCAACTTGCTGAAGTAGCTCATAATAAACTACCACCTTCCAGTCCCACCAAATGCATAGCAAAACTTTTTTTGGATGTAGGCCAGGTTTAACTACAGTTAAAGCTTCTGTACCCTTAGTCCAAGACCGTTTACGTTGAATATTCTCAAAGAGTATCCAACTTTCATCTCCAGTGATAAGTCTCTTCAAAAAAGGTTGGCTATTATGTCGTTGGAGAAGAAGATCGCAAGTTGAAATACGCTGAAGTTTATTTGAGTCAGTCAATTCATAAGGAAGTCACACATCTGAACGATTGATGTAGCCAAATTTTGTCAGATAATTATGGACATTCGTGGATATGGTATGGATATTCGTGGAATTTCTAGCTTGTTATCTATTTCGCAAACAGTACATCGCGGATTTTCTTCAACCATGGCTATGATTAGATCTGTGTTCATTTGCGAAAGACACTTATGGGACAACCTAATATATGACTGGGTGGAAAATCCTTTTAGCGCAAATATTGAGTATGCATTTTTATGGACAACATTATAAAGTATATTACTTTGAAGCTTCTATTGCCCGATTTAAATTTCTGGAACAAATACTATCATCTGCAAATTGTTACTACTTCACCATAAACATTTTCGTGTTTTACTGGTGTGAATACTGAAAAAATAGTTTATATGCTTCGTATAATAAAAGTATCATTTTTTTATTTATTTGTACTTTTAGGATTTTTCCTTTGTGAAATTTGAAGAATGATGTTTAATTTAATTACCAACAAAATGCAATAGTACGTGGCTGTGTACCAGTTTAATTCTGTTCAAATTAGCGGAATCGCGACGCTGAGATTTTAATGTAAATTCTCTAGTTTTCACAATAGACAACGTAGATTGTGTTTTGGAAGGAACAGTGTAAAGAATTATCATGAAATTAACATAATTGTACCATCTCAAGCAATGGGTCGTGATGTGACGTGATGAAAGATGGCAACACGTGATCGCTAAAATATTCAGAGGACGCCAGAGGAAGGTAATTCTGATCCAAAACCACCTGGATGATGAACAGATTGTGATGATCTATTCGTTTTAGTTCTTCAATTATGCCAATACTTCGACGATCACCTGAATTAATCTAATGCCATATAATCCAATAGAAATCAAACGTTGATAAGTGAGCACAACGGATTCCTATGTAGATGTTTTTTTATGAATCATTAAATTTAAAAACTATAGATAAGCTATAATTGTTTACATTATGACAGTGTAGAAACATGCAATGAAAATCACTTTTAATTAAATTCAAATCCATCTGCTTTGACGTAGATCTATCATACAGAAACTATAGTAGAAGTTGAAAAGCTTTCATAATTTTGTGTAATTGAATATTTTTTTTGTTAAATGATTAACATGAGTCTAGTGCAGCGGTTCTCAAAACTAGGGTCCCGGGAGTCCGCGAAGACACTACTTGGGGTCCGCCTATCTATACTTGAAAAAGATATTTCCGTCGAATTATTTACAGAAAACATTGTAAGAAGATCTATTTTGACCAATATTTGACCAAGAAATATTTGTTTGGAAAATTAAGCCAGAAGGGTTGGGGTCCGCGAAAGAAATTTTGCTCAAGAAGGGGTCCGCAGACTACATAAGTTTAAGAGCCACTGGTTTAGACAATAATGTGTTTCAATAATATGTTTTTATTGAAAAATTATATTTTCCATTGTGTGATATCTTTGAAAGCAGTCTCCAATATGTAGTCCTGGTTTTCGACTACATTACTTTCGGTGACTTTTTTTTGCCATTTTGGGGTATTATTTTAAAAAAATTTAACAAGCGACAATGCCTAATTACAGTTAAACGTAATTTTTAAAGCCTTATTTGAAATTCTGCGAAGTATCTCCAAAGCTTGTCGATTTCTCCACTCTCAAAAGGCGACTGACTCGCCACGGTGTTTTGCATGGCGAGTGTGGAACGACCGCATTTTTTAAATATTGAGTTTCGTTATCTCTGATTTGACGGAGCAATGTATTGGTTCATGATAAGGTCACTTAGACACAAGAACATTCAGAGAAGTTATAAACTGATACATGAATGAATAGAGTTAAGATTCGTATGGTTCCTTGTGTGGTGGCTGAGAACAGACATACGAATGAAACGGTAAAAAATATTTGATGGTTGAGTGTAGACAAACGACCGCAAAGGGTTAATTGTAATACTTAGTCCTTAACATTTGATATCGAACTTTTTTCTATGACTTATTGATATCATGCAAATTTTCAGCTACCATTTTATTACCAAAATATCCCTTATATCGCGTTAATTTGTTTTCTATTATCATTGTAGAATGCGATTTCTAAACTATTTTGTGTTATTTTTTTATGTAATTGCGAATTTATTGTTTGTTTTGTTTGGAGTTCCTTGAAATTGCATTTGAGTAAGAAATACTTTATTATTAGGTTTTTTTTAATGTGGAATGTTAGAAAATCGGCAGCATGAATAACACCACTTAGGATCGGCGCCATGTATTTTAAGTAATGAAAATTCAGTATTGCAAATAACCTGTTCTCGAATTTGCTTCGGAAACTAGAGCAGTCGTGTTTGCACTTGCATCACTCACCAGGCATGTGCGATTTATTAATAATTAATAAAGGTTGTTCACTACGAAAGACTTCATTCAATAACAAATAATTCATGACGGTCGGTTATGAGATTCGAAGAATGACGAAGATCGGTTTAGCGATGCTAACTGGACGTGGCCATCAGACGATCTATCAAAATGCATGAGTTCATTTCCGCTGATGACCGGTCAAACGGGTTTTGGTCGACATCGATCAAAATTATCCACTTGCAAATTTCAATGTCCTAAATGTGAGCAAACGATTAAAATACGTGATAAAATGCCTTAACACTACTGTGAGTATGCAGCCTTGGACTTACAGATATCATAATGCACAGATTCGATTGCAAAATTATTGCACAGATCATTGCTTCAATTTTATAAAAGAGCTTTCAATATTTTGCTGTAGATTGCGATTTCGTAACATCCTGACGTAAATTTATTCTGGGGCATGTATCGAGCCTTTCCAGCATCGCAAGCCATGAAATCTTCTGCATTCCTCTGTAGCACCACATCTCAAACGCTGACAGCTTTTTGCTCCAAAACCTTCTGTCAGCCTTAAGACTTCAACTTTTTGAGCGGTGGGTTCTCAAAAGATGGATCATTTATTATCTTCTTATTGATATTTTAGTCATTTATAAATCACTTCACATAAATGACATCAATAATCGTATGAGAACACAGGCGGTAATAAGTAAACTTATTACTTCATAGGAAAATTCAATTTTATGTATTGCTTTTTTTACATTTGTTAACGATTTTTATAATATTTTTGTCCTTTGCCTGGTTCCATACTCTCTACTTCTTTCCAAGGTAAGCACCTTTTTGTTTTGTTGACATTTTTCTTGGCGGTTTATTCGCTTTTTTCTGTTCCCTAAAATCTTGCAATCTGCCTGTACTTGTCTTTTACTCCATTTAACATTTCACTTTTCAAAGCTGCGTTTGTGTTTTATATAATAAAATAAGCAAGCCATTAGTATAGTGATTAATTTAGTAGAAAAGGCGCGGCATATGTATAAACTAATAGCGTGCCTTTTTTATTATATATTACACAAACATCCACTTTTTGACTAACAGCTTCCATTAACAAAAATAAAAAAAGCTATGCATAAAATCAACTTTTCCTAGGACCTGAGAAGTTCCATTTTTACCCCGTGTTTAATATATTGAATACAATCGTAATAAGTAATATATAATCGATTTAAGTCTGAAGATTGTAAAAATAGGTTTGATTCATTCCAGTATTCCACCATCTGTCCTGTAACTTATCCAAATAGTCATGTATTATGACGAGATATAAAAATATGCAGTTATTAATTAAAGTGATTTTATAAATCATTCATTTTTTATCAGGACTTCGAACCAGAACTGAACAGAAAACCGATTATCGGTAAAATTTGTTTGTATTTATCTGATAATACGGCAAATTTTACTCTTTGTTATTAGTTTAATTTTAAATAAGTTTTTAATACGAATAAAAATATTTTACAGATTAAAAAATGAATCATCCGAAACTGAATAGAAAATCTAAAACCAAAAAAACCGTTATTTTTCCCAGAACTAAAACCGTAACTGAACCGATATAATCCAGTATAAAAATAAATTACATTTATTAAATTTACATCAATAAAAAGGTTTTGTATAGCAAATTGATGCACATACAAAAATTGATTTCCAAAAATGCGAATAGGGTTGGATGCAATTATTTCTCCAATTGATCCCAATTTATGCTACGAGAAAAATCGGAAATCAGTGTCAACTAATCCATTATATTTATGTTTTATTTTGATTCTTATGAACATCATTCGCTATGTAAAATTATTGACAATCATCAGATGATTTATGTATTTAACTATTGAAGGGTTTCATGTCAAACGACCATACATTAACATACTTATCTAAATAAAGCCGTTTTATTTTATGGACTTGTATAAATAACTCAAATTGACACACATGAGACTACACAATGTCTGCTTAATTGCAATAACGGCATTAAACCCTTCAGCATTCATCAGTAGAAGAAAAATGTCGAGGATTACCGACGCTTATCTCAGCACATATTCTTCATAGATGAGAGGTGTTTTCAATTACAACACTAAAAGCATATTATTGAAATTGAACAATATTTGAACTCCCCTAGACAAAGGACGACTTAATGGAGATGCATTCTTCTGAAATAACGGTAGTCGATAAATATACATTTATATTAAAGGATGCCATTTATGAGCTTCTTGGAATTTATTAATTTTACTTTATTGTGGATATTCCTGCGATTTTGTGGTTACACACGTAACCTAAGAATCTCTCGTTTGAGCTCATCTTATCACTGTAAACTTTATCTTTTTGATGATATATGATTTGCCGGCTTTATTTTCATGGCATAAATCTTATTTAATTTAATCAGGTTCTCATAAATCAATAGAAAATTTATAAAGAAGAAGAAGGTTCTTATATGTGTTTGGTGGAATATGATTAGGGTTAATTACTATAAAGCGTTAACGATAACTGCGAAAGATTATTGTTGACAATTAGACATGCTTACACAAAAACTGTAAGGAAAACAACCTGGGGTTTTCAATCGAAGAAAAAATATTTTAAAACATGATAACGCACATCTACATAAAGATAAGCCAATTGTGAAAAAATAAAATAGCCAAACTGGAAAATATCTGATATTATCTATTTTTTGTGGTTAAAATACACGTATTGTGAAATCGTTTTAAAAATAAAAGCAACAAATCACAGAAGATTCTCGATTATCCGGGGGGGACAAACACTGATAACCGGGATACATGGATAATCCAAATCATCAAACTTCTACTTGGTTTCGATTATAATATAATATTTACATTACAAACTTTTATTTCATAATTTTAATGCTCATTATTTATTAAGAAAAACGCTCATAATTAACCGGTATGATAGGATGATCGCGTATTTGCGAGCGAATTTCAGTGATTCAGAAAGAACACTCTCTGAGAGAGATAAAGACGGAGTTCAAATTTATCGAATAATAATGATATGTGAATGATATAATGAATCGACTTCAAGTGTATTGTTTATGTTTGCTTTATGACAAAATGACCGAATATTGTGCGCTATCGACAGTGTTTATGTATTTATGTACAAGCTTCATACACGCTGCAACGATCCTCAATGTAAAATAGTGCTCTTTTTGAATCACTGGAATTTGCTCGCAAATACGCGATCATCCTACATTAGTTTAGTTAGTTTCTGCCTTGTATAATAGGATTTCTTAACGAGAACAGGCGTTTGTTTTGGTAGATAAGATACAAGCATCATCCTTATCGCTTTGGATATAATATTATTAGCTTTATTATCTGAGTATCAAAAATTAAAAAAACTTTTTTTTTTTGCAATGGATGGATAATCCCAAACCGGATAATCCGCATCTCGATAATCAAGAGTACACTGTATATAGCTTTGAAACAAAGATATTGATTAAAAAAAAGCATCAATCGACACGAGCACGTTACCACCGTGCAAAATAACCGTGCCCTTAAATCCCTCGTGCAGAATGTCCATCGTGGCATGCGCTATGCGGGCCATAGCGCCGTCCTAATAGCCTCATAAATTCATCGAGATTAAACTGTGTTTTAACAAATTATATTCTGTCCGACATTATCAATCGCTTCAGTATTTTCAGAAGGAATAATTCGGAGCAAAATTGGTTTCAAAAGATCGATCGGAAATATTAAGACTCAAAATCTTTAACCCCTTCAACGTTATGTTTCACTGTTAAAAGTGTCATCCGTACTGACACGATCTTTTCGCCGCTATACCGAGATGAATCATTCTTACATTTAACGTACACAACATTGCAATCGGACATATCCATCACTTTCCATTGAGATTTGCTCAGCTTTCACAATGCAGATGTATCCGTCATGCCCGCTTTGCGTAGACTTTGGTCTTGACGGATATATACGTCATATCCACTTAAGAGGTTAAATTATGTGTGGCTCATTTTTTAAATCGTTTTAATCGGAACTTTTGCAATAAGAGTCCATTAAACAGTCTAGTGTGTGTTTTTTTTTAAATTAGGCTCGATTTTAAATGAAATATAGTTCGGTGTTTCCCTATCTTCATTCTTCGTCATTAAAGACGTCAAGTGGAATCCTGTTCTCGTTTTTGACCTCTTACTTTTACATACAAATGTTTATGTCGATCGTTAAAAAATGGTTGACTAAAAGTTAAAAATAACAGCGATAAAAAGTCGCAAATATGGGTCAAAGTTACAAAAAGAATTTTAACCGGTTCTGAGCGAAACGAGGCTCTTGATATTGCACCTTAGACAGATAAGTTTCATTAAATTGTCTGTCAACGTGGTGATCAGCTTCTACGAAAGGACAAACAGCTTCGAATAATGCATACCAATTTAGATGATAATTTCTTGTTTTGTATTGCTTATCGTCTATATTGATAAGGACATCCTCTTTTAGGGGGTTACAAAGCGTATAAAAGCATATTTTTTTCTAAAAAAAAAGTTTTTCGATTTAATACAAGAACAAATTTATATAAACTCACTAAAAACTATATAAAATTTTAATTTGAAAATTTTGAAAATCAGCCGTTCAGACTTGGTTTTTGTAGACTCCTTAAGAAAAATCTGATGATAGCTTGAAACTTGCGAAAATATTCTGTTCGATATGTTTTTTTTACTTCATGTTCGCGCGAAATTCAATATGGTTGCGAAACATTTCCCTTTTGTAAAGCGACGTTTGATATGATTTTTTAATTGCAGAACGAGACTGCTAGATTGATGAGAAGAAACATCGTCAGATATTCGATCCTGGCATTCGTCATCACCCTCCAAAGGGTGTCGCTAAGGGTAAAGAAGAGATTTCCAACCATGCAGCACATCGTGGACTCGGGTGAGACAGCATTACAGCTCTTTTGGTATTAACTGTGTTTAAATCATTTTCAAGCTTTAATTTGTATCAAGCGCTGAAACAAAAAATACTAAGATCAAAGTTAAAAAAGACATAAAGTTCAATTTAGCTCATCCCCCTTGAATGGAGATCGATTAAAGCGATGGATATGAATTGTTTTGGATATTCGATGTAAAATCTTGAATCACCTCATGGGCATTCAAATGTGCGATCAATAGTAAAACACTAATAACTGTATGCGATATGACGCTCATAATGCGATTATAATTTTAAAGCGATTTTTGTGTGTTTATACGACAAACGCGCAAATTATAAGTATTACTGTCTATTAAATAACTATTACGTACTAAAAAAGCAATTGAAACTCGCTGAAAGTACTGTAACGTGTCGGTAAATAATACGTTAAATGCGATTTTTTATTATTTAAAATAATTATGGAACATTTCAGCCGTTGTATGTAATGTATGTTTATCGTGGCAACCCCGAATACGGAGGAAATTTTGATATTTCAATTACACAACTTGTTTTCAAATCGATTAAACGAATTTAGTGGATAATCGAATAATTGATTAGACAAATCCATGTAATTTTTGACAGGTTATGAATAATTTTTTTGATGCTTCGGTTCGACTTCTCAACGTCATTAGCTCCTTAAAAATTGCGTAAATCCTCAAGTGCTTGTTCGATAGTGTTTGCGCATTTAATTCTGCAAGTTCTTCTAATTGGTATATTGGCCATAATTGCGTATGTACAAACGAGTAGCCATGTTTGATTGCTGCTCTGATGCGAATTTATTCGCTCCGTTTTTTATCCTTACGAATATTACATGTTGAATTGAAATTTTGCTTTGCAAATCGACATTTAATTGCTGTTGCTTCATCTAATAGTAATCTATATTCGTTCGTGTTCAAGGTCCTTAACAATTCATATGATAATGATGAGAGAATCCATTTGCTGCGATTATTTTATGATAATGATTTATTAATTGTATTGTTTTGTGTGTCCCAGCGTTATGTTAAAAATATAGATTGCTTCGATCTTATTCGATCGAGCTGGAACCTGAAGGCGTCTGCAGAAAACCTGATGTTGGAATGGAAGCTTTTAAGAGCGTTTAGTGCCTCTTATTACATTCGCTACGGTCGTTTATTGGGTAGATAGCTATTTAAAAAGCTATGGAATTGCGTATTTAACACTTGAAGATCGACATTATATATTTATGGATCATTTTATTACCTCCTATGTGAAGAACTTCACACTCCATTGCTACTTGATCTCATTAAAATGTGATTCATAACAAATATTTTACATGCGGGAAAACTTCAATATTTCATTGATATTTGCTTGCGAATATATAGCTATACATCATCTTAGTTTATAAGAACAATATTTTAACAATATACATACCACAATGATCAAAAGCTTAAATTTATATATAATATAAGATTGTATGAAATTTCAATAAAAGCTTCTAACAAAAAAAAACAATTTAACAAAATCAGGACTTTGAAGCGCTATTTTTTCATTCCGGTTCAGTTCCAAATATTTGTATCGGTTTGGTTACATTTTTCATCCCAGGAAAAAAACGGTTTTACTTTCAGCTCCAGCAAGCATTCTACTTGAATAATATTGGTAAATTTACTCTCTTTATATATTGATACGTATTATTTTCCATGTCTGCTTCTACGTAAGGGTTATAATAGAATTTCAAAGTTATCATATAGGCAAAAAATATAATATAAATCATTCATAAAAAGTGTAATAATTATAACTATAAGTATTAGGTTGTCCCATAAGTGTCTTTCGCAAATGAACACAGATCTAATCATAGCCAAGGTTGAAGAAAACCCGCGATATACTGTTTGCGAAATAGATAACAAGTTAGAAATTCCACGAACATTCGTCCATAATCATCTGACAAAATTTGGCTACATCAATCGTTCAAATGTGTGGCTTCCTCATGAACTGACTGACTTAAATAAACTTCAGCGTATCATGCGATCTTCTTCTCCAACGACATAATAGCCAACCTTTTTTGAAGGGACTTGTCACTCGAGATGAAAGTTGGATACTCTATGAGAATATCCAATGTAAACGGTCTTGGACCTTTGGGTACAGAAGCTTTAACTGTAGTTAAACCTGACCTACATCCAAAAAAAGTTTTGCTATGCATTTGGTGGGACTGGAAGGGGGTAGTTTATTATGAGATACTTAAGCAAGGTGAAACGATCAATTCAACAAAATATTGTTTCCAACAAGACAATCTAAAACGGCCAGAATTAGCGAACTTCTTATATAACAAATATATAAGAAAATTTGCTAAACAAAATAAATAATGACTCAAAATTACAAGCTTATAAGATTAAGATTACAATATTATCAGATGAACACAACCAAAAAAAAATTATGCAAATTGTTAATGCATTCTTAAATGGTCATATATTATACAAACGCAAACATCAATCATACTCTCATTCGAGTAAGACGTGCATAAACCGGAAAAAACCGATATTTTCGAACCGGTTTTTTCCGGTTTACGGTCCAGTACATATAACGTTTTTACCGGTTTTCATTTTTCGATTCAGTTCCGCTTTGAAGTCCTGATTAAAATCATCTATCACTGAATTCAAATGTCATCCAAATGCGAATATATATCATAAAAACTCCATTTAAAATGTGACTCCGAGTGTATTTTTAGTATTATTAGGTGTTAAACATGCGATCTTTTGAATGATAAACGCGTGTCATTATCGAATGCGAACCGTCTATAATAATTTCTTGGGTAAATAAATTCAGAAATAAAAAGCAGGGCCGACACACCTTTTTTCGTTCGCTTGTTGATACGAAACAAGTATTACACTGCTTACTTATTTAGCCACTGCATAAATGCATAGCTAATTTCAGGCACAATGCATTGAAAATTATATTAGGATACATATTTAATAGATTCTGTTGTCATGACACATTGAATGGGTTGAATTTATCAATCGGTTTAGGGCTGAGAAAGATCATTAATATTAAAATGTATAAGTTTAACTTTTCGTCGATTTTATAATTGAGCTATGGACAATAATAAGCATTCTCACGGACATACGGACTTAAAATCGATCTAATTATTATACATTTTCATCAATATTTCAATGTATAGCCAAAATCGCAGCTGAATGCGCATCTTAAATTAAAAGAAATCTCAGTTCTTATGTATAATAAAGAGGCAACCCTCATCTAGGCAATAGTGCTAATGATTCGTGACTACACCTTGAAAGTGCCGTGATGCTATTTCTTTGCATATTGTTTTTTTTATCCTAATTAAGCATGGATCAACAATCTTTTTTACACAGCGTCGTGCCACAAAGATCGTTTCTTAGAAATTCTCGGAATGCTACGAAAAAAAGTCAACGTATCCGAGAGGAAGTTTCTTAACTCTTGCTCATGATTGCCATTTTTACAAGTTGGCTCGAAACTAAAAAAATCTTGTAAGCCGAATGACCTCATATTCAGGCAGTACATACATGCAAACTCTTTTTTAAGTTTTGTCACTTTTCTCTTAACGTGCATTCGTTTTACACGGTATTAATAAAATTAAGACACTACATCATATTTTTGAACAAATTCAAGCGTCAGTTAAATCAAATTTAAGACGCAAAATATTCAAAAAATACGCTCTCGAAGCGAGCACCGGATGCGGTATCATGTTACTTATTATCAAAACAACGCTATAGAATCAGAAACAGTGGGTCATATATAAACAACAGTCGGTAATAACCGAAGATGGACCTTCAGTTCACCAAAATCAACCTCGTCCGGAGTAGGTTGACTTTCAAGCCGCGACCTTTGTTGAGGTCTTCCCGGCAAATTCGAAGAAACTCGAAGAACAGTTGCTGACATATGAGCGTCTCAGTGTATGGGGCGTGCCTAATTTTCACCTAAGAACCGTCCCGAATGTTGAACCTTGAATCTTCTATGTGGAAATCGCTTCATGACATCATGCAATTCATTAATCGCTTGCAAGGATTGCGAAGAAAATTGATTCTTTAAAGCCATGGACAAAGAGAATTGCTCGAATGGTGTCGAAGTAAATGGATCCATTATGGGGCAAAATAAATACTTACACAACTGCAAACGCAACTGAAACTACATGTGATATGATTGGAGATCACAGATTAACACTGGGTTTATCGATTTTTTAAGTTAAACTTTTATAGCTGCAGTAATGCACTTTGACCTGAACGTCACGAAAAGTGAAACTTTAACGGGCAGTTGGTCGGAAAGAGAGGGAGAATCGTTTTTAATATCTCCGTCTCCATCATATACATCATAGATACAGTGCGTATCATAAAATAACCACTAGAACAGTAGCTTTTTTAAATTTTATTATATATTACACAAACAAAGCTTAGCCAAACTTGTATAGCTCGTTTGGCATACATTGGTTTAATCAGTATCAAGATTTTGAGCATAATTTTTAAATTATAGAGCCGAGAGGATTATACAATAAGTTCATAAGATGACATATATTGCGATTATTGACCAACCAATATCATGTTTCAAACAATATGTGTCAAAATTTCATAACAATCTGATGTTTAATTCAGTGGCTAAATCTCAACTTCTTATGTTAATAAAGCATTGCTTTTTATTAAGAAAAAATAACGTTGAGGCAAAGCAATGACTTTAAAAATGATATTCGAACTCTGCTCCATCGAGATTTTAAACGTTACCGAAAAAAATCAAATTTGGCAGTTGTTCCAGAAAACATAAAAAAACTTCACTAAATAGTTTTTCCGATCGTAAATTGAAGTTGAGTGAGATAGTTGATACCTTAAAGATACTTAAAGATAGATGAAAAATGAATCCATTATCAAATACACAGCCAAATCGGCTATCAGTTGAGTGGGCAGCAACTGGCAAAAGTGGCCCAAAACGATCAAAATAGTAAATCATCAATTGGTAATGTTTTGGCCTCCGTATTATAGGATGTGGAGAATATTTCATTCATCTTTAAAAAGGAAAGAATTATCAATAGTGAAGATTATATGGCGCTATTTGTGCGTTAAATGGAAGAAATTGCAATAAAATGACCCCAAATGGAGAAGAAAAAAGTGCTCTTTCACCAAGTCGATGCACCGTGCCATAAATCGATCGCAACAATAGCGAAATTGCACGAATTGCCCTTTGAATTTCGTGGGGATCCATCTTATTCCCTGAATCTGGCTCTACTTGTTTGCAGATCTAAAAAGAATGCTCCAAGGAAAGAGATTTTGGTTCCAATGAAGAAGTGATTGCCGAAACTGAAGCCTATATTGAAACCAAAATTAAATCGCTCTACAAAGGAAGCATCGAAATATTGGCGAAGCGATAGATTAATATATTACTTTTAAAGGAGACCATGTTGATGAATTACATACAACTACATTTCATCGTACAAAGGTTACATGAAATAACTTTTTTTAAAGATAGAGGATAAAATAAAAATGAAAATAATTTTAATAAACAAGAAAAAAACACTTTTATACAAATAAAATGTAACGATTATTCACGATTACGGAAAAGATGTTAAAATGACTATTTACGAAGAACGTTTACGTTAGTATTCTCACTTTTTCACAATTAAATTTAACTTTAATCACATTTTAATAAACGTTGAATATCATAATTTATATGAAAATTTACGATAAAGGAGTTACTTTTTTATTATTATCAGTAATAATAATTACAATAATTTAGGAGATCTTCATAGACAATATTTTTCCAAAAAACGAAATTACGATTTAGGCACGTACATATTTAACAACTAATCCTTTCCCTTGTCTTTTACTATTATTACAATTAACGATTTGTTTTGAACAAAATTAATACTCACCTCAGGTCTGAAGTTGAAGAACAATGAGACATGTAATAATTATGATTTTTATGAAATATACCCTTAACGGCTTCTAGCAAAAACCATGAGCTATTAAAATGAGCTGTCGTAAATTTTAATTTCAAACCATGTTTTCATTATTTGTTGAGTTTTTATTTATCATTTTTCTAGGAAATTTGTCACACACACTTAGTTCAGGTAGTTTATTGAATCACGTTGTGTCCATAAAATCATTAATTAACTATCAAATATACACAGAAGCAAATAATGTGAATTTAATTGCAGCGATGCGGAAGAGCAGTAACGATGTTTGTAACTAAAATTTTATAACCATCGATGATCAATCATTGTTGAATTTAAATTGATTGAAGTACTTAATACATCGGAATATCAGTAGAAATTCAGATTATCGTCTAAAACAGCGATTCCTAACCTTATCAGTCTTGTATCTATGACCTATTAGGGAAACTGATTTTATCTCCCTGTGCGTGTGTGTCAAGCTATGTGACACTGACCTGCCATTCTATTATCTACATATCAAAAATTACCAGCATGATTACCTCCGCAGAATAGCTGTTTTATCTCTGTAGGAGTAATCACCCCCAGGTCTAAATCGCTGGTCTAAAATATCTTCATCTTGAGCTGTCATAAACTGCAATTAATAAAAATATCGAATTCATCAATGTTTATCATTCCTATTTCGGTGACTACATGCGGAATTTCTTTGGTTTAGTCTCATCTCGCCTCAAGCTAAAATGGGTTGACCCTGATCAGTGAACTTCCCATACTCGATTCCCAGATGGAGCACGGCCGTTTTGCGGCATACCTAGCAAAAATTAAACTGAAAGATAGTTCGGACTGTATGTGCGGGGATCCTTTCATGGGCGCAGATCACGTTATGTGGTCGTATTTGGGCATGTCGGCCGGGAGAGAAACGCTCCTGTGCCGTATCAGAGGTCCTTTTCTGGACCTCTTGGCCACAGGGACTTGGTGGCCAGCCCCGGTGCCTTTTCGGCGTTCAAGGCCTTCTATCATAGTTCTAGAGCCAAATACGCCTTGGACGGATACTATTTTTAGTATCCGTCCTCTACCATAACATGACACTATTTTACATTAATACTAGGTGTGAATAAATTTTTAAAAAAAATCCTATTTCGTTTGCCTTTGTAATTCTTCATTTGGTTGAATTATTGTCGATTTTCGTATTAAATTGTTTATCAAACTGTGCTAAATTATTAGTCACATTTTCTAATAAATTAATTATTCAAATATATTTGGTCAATACATTTCGTCGTTACTACATACCATCCTCCTGGAATATTATGTATTACACGAAGACAGGTTTATTCTTACTCTATTGCCGCAATTTCTTATGTAAAAGTAATCTTTAAATAATGCACTTTGAAGTTAGAAGAACACATAAGTGGGGCGACTGACTGCATATTGATGCAAAATGACGGATAACGCAATCGATTGCATTGTTGGTGTTCCATCGCAGCTTTAACTTTTTGCCAAATATTTTACGTTATAATTCAAAGTGAGTTATTCTAGGAGTGGGATTTTAAGAATGCATTATTTTTATTAAAACATGGCATGTCAGTTAAGTAAGATATTTGGAATTTCTTACTTTAAACATATGTAAATTTTATTTGCCAGTCGTTTTCATAATTAAAATAATTTTAAAGGTTGTAAACATTTCAAGGAGAATATATGAACCCTTGAAATTGCGATCATATTACGTATATATCAGTGCATGTAATCGTTAAAATTACAACAATGCATCAGCTTAGAAGAAGCGCTTGCAATATTGAACGATCGTTTCAAAAGAGGCGATTGCTTGGGTCAAACAAAAGTTTAAACCACAACTTGCATTTTCAGTCCTCCACAATTTATTACTGATTGTTTCTCGTCTTTATCGCTGAACACACCAAATGGACAATGGAGTTTACATAATGTGGAACAAAACGGTTCCGTTTTATGTCTTATTCGTAGACAGATCGAAAACGGACTGAGAGAAAGTTCCGATCAGCTCATATTGCTAAATCATTGCAGGTAACTTTTAGTTTCGACGCGCTTGAAACGTTTGCCATTAATATTCGCATAATATTGCGGATAGGTAATGTTATTAAAACAATTAAATTTGCAGTGTACGAGAAAGTCATAAAAGTGAACATGCACGTCCGGTCGTAATTTGTGTTAAGATATTCGAATTTGTTTTATTGCGTAACTTCAGTCATTTCGTCGATTCGCTAAAGAACTTCCTCCTATCAAAAATGCAACCGTCGACTTATCGAAGATGAGAAAACCATATTTCATAACAATATATAAGCCTTAGATACATCTGGCTTATCATCTCTTCTGATGGTGACTGTTAACACTTTACAGTCCGGGCTGTACGGTCCGGTACAGAAATGATATACATAGTTCTTAAACCAGCTAATAGATTGAAAGGAAATTTCACTGCTGTCTTTAAAACAATTTATTACATCAATATATGTAAACATAATAGTGGTTTTAAAATCTATAGCACGTGTAACAACATGATAAACTGTAAAAGTGATACTTTGTTATCTTAAAATATCACTCAATAATTCGTAGGATGACAAAATAAACTACGAAATAGTTACCTTAAAGATATCAAAAAGCTACAATTTTGCATAATTTATCTATGAGAAAGCTCTGTTCAACGTGGGTACCGCGTTTGCTCACAGTAGATCAAAAACAACAACGCGTCAACAATTCAGAGCGCTGTTTAGAGCCGTTTCAGCATAAAAAAATGAGAAAGGATGAAACATGAGTCCATAACTATACTTCAGAGTCAGATTGTCAGTTAGTTGAGTAAACAGCAACTAGTAAAAGTCCCCCAAAGCGACCAAAAACGCAAATATCAGATGGTAAGATTTTGTCTTCCGCATTTGAGAACGCGAACAACTTAAATTACCTTAAGAATTGAAGAATTTTAATAGCGAATTATATGGCGTTATTGATACGTTTGGCGATAGAAATTGGGAAAATGAAGAAAAAGGCGCTCTTTCAACAAGACAATACACCGTACCATAAGTCGATCGCAACAATGGCAAAATTGCACGAATTGCACTTTGAATTGTTTCCCCAACCACCACATTTTTCGAATCTAGCTCCCAGCGACTAGTACTACCTGTTTAGCAACCGCCCCAAACAAAAATGTGGTACAAACATATTTATAAAATATTTAAAAATAATACACTATTATTGAAAATATCTAAAAGAAATTTAAATCTAAATAAAATTCGTATGAACTTATGTTCATCATGCGTTATCGCGGGGGCGGACTGTAAAGGGTTATAATCACTTAACCGACTCATCGGTGAGTTGCTATACTTTTTCGTAGAAATGTTTTTTTCCTAAAAACATTACGCTAGGATCACATTGGTGTATCCAAAAATGTATTCACATTTTAATGGATCTAGGTGTTTCTATTTTATTTTTTAAATAAATTCAATAAAAAGGCTGCCCATCGAATGATCTTTGCTACGTAACTGAATATATTGGGTTGTATTCGTCAAAATTCATTGTAAAAACTATCCTTATTAGTATTACATATCGATAATCCGACAAACTCGCGATAATCCGACAAACAACTATAGAGTACTGCCCCCGACCCCTTGTAATCCGGAACTTAACTTTACTTTCATGGTCAATATGGAGAAATAGGTGTATGCCTGTTTCTTCCCTGAAGAAATCACATATACGAAGCTTCCTCCATCTCTGGATGTTTAGCTTTCTCGAGTTTGTCTCATAACAAGCCCACAATTAATAGGGGAGACGAACTTTTGAATGATTTTGCAGCTCTTTTCTGTATAATAAATTTGGTGATCGTCCCACTTGCCAACTTAAAAAATATTTATTATGATTTAGGCAATCCAGAATCGAACTTTTGTATTTTTTTACATTGACGAGGCTTTACTTTACATGTGTACTATAGTTGTATTGGTTTATCGGACTACAGGGGATGCCGGATTAGACTGAGGCCAGATTACCGAGGATGTACTGTATTAGTAAATTCAGACAACCCTAGATAAACGATCAATTTTAATGGAGTTTTAATGGAATGAGTTTATATTGTGTTAAAAAAAATCAAAAAATAATTATTTGTTGTAACAATCTAAAACAAGAAATGCATTTAAAAAAAATTCTAATGTCTTTAAAATCGCTGGCGGTTAAAAGGTTAACAACAAGCATTGGCGAATCAGAATTTCATTGCAGTAAAGACGATAAATAGTTTAATTGAATTGAATTAATATTAATTTTATTCTTGATATCACAAAAATTAAAATATAAAAACATTAAAAAAATATTTGAATTCGTGTTTTCTTGTAATTGGAATATTGTGTAAACACGATTTGGTTTGATAACAAAAACATACATTTAGAACAATAAAAGTTCTGTAGTTAAGTTATCGAAATCTTAATTCAAACATCATATATCCAAATATATGAGAAGTTTAATTGGTAGCCATATTTTAAAAATATATAAATATTTAAAAAATCACATAAAAACAAGCAATCACTGTTCAAATACAATAAAAGGATAATCTTCTTGAAGTCACATTAATAGATGAGAGAGAAGAGATTTTTGTGATATTCCGTTTGAATCGTAAATGTATGATGACCTAGTTGAATTCTTATTTAAAATGTTTTTTTTTAATGAAATTTCACACAATTGAATGATTTAAATTCAGCTGGCAGTATGAATGCCTGTTAGGCAACTAACCATTGTTCATGTAAGCCTCTTGCCTCCGTAGGTATAATGCTGGAAAGTGAACGTCAGGTGTTTGAGAAGATGGATGCTAAAAGCAACATGTCCAAGTACTGGATGCCTCTGGTGTGGGCGACGAACATCATCAACAGAGCAAGGAAGGACGGTCAAATCACCAACGACCACATCGTGCAGACAATGTTGGTCGAGCTTGTCGACATCAGGAAGAAACTCGGCTCTCTGATTGGGTACGACACAGTCTGCGTGCCTCTAGTCTATACACAGGTCAGTAATTTTTCACTTCTTCTTCCTAATTATTGAAATCTTACACCCAATGAGGTTTACTTGCGTTGCATTTATGTACATAGGTAGATTATCAATCATGTCCTGCGATGACATATGTGAACATCTTTAGGCATGTACTTTGCCATGTCACCCGTATTTGGGTGACGTTTTTATTCGTACGGGGATCGCTATCTTTGTCACTGCGACTTGAAGGTCGCTTTCCGTCCGTAACAATGGTCCCGATCCACGAGTCGGTTGCGCTGAACGACGAAACACAATTATGATTTAATTCACTCGGTGATAGAGGTCGAAATGAGATAGGTGCTGCAGGTGATCAATAAAATGTTGAACAATTGCCACAACGTATTTATTCAATTAACCTACAGTAGGAGAACCAGTGGCAAACAAGCAAACGTGCGTGGACCATCAATAGCTTGCTCCGTAGCAAGCTTGCTACGGAGCAAGCTATTAATGGTCCGTCTGAGGGTAGACGCTTTATCGGAGCGTCTTCTCGAACTCCAAGTTGATCGTCTTCTCGAAGATCTTCTCCCATTGATGGCCAGAATCGAAGAGAACCCCCCGGAGATCCTCCGTTAGGGGTGAGGTCAATGAGTTGACCGTTCTCCGTCGACGTCTATTGGTCAACTATATTATCCAAAGAGGACCTTCTCCATCGAGGTCTTCTCGACCACTCTATTCTATTGGCGCCTTTTCTTCCAGGCGCAACATCTTTTCTATTGCGTAGCAAAATCCCGACGTTTGCTTTGGTTATCATTTGTTTTGATTTACAAGTTTAATGTTTTGCTTGCTTGCTAAAACTCGCCACTATTTTGACACTCTGCTACTGTTTTGATAATTCGCCGCTGGTGTGATGATACCTCTTAGGAAGTCGGGAGTGGAGTCATCATCTGAGTATCGCTACTCATTGGCAGAAATATCTTCTTGAAAATAGAAAATCCAAAACTGATAGGCTTGCAGTTTTTCTAGAATTTCTTTCCGCGTTACAAAATTAAATTTAGTATTATTTAATATATGTAACATGATATTCACTGAAACATTTCAAACGTACTTGAGCTGATTTACTTGGACTTTCTTCTGGTAACTTCTAATGGATTTTTCCTGCGGATTTTCATAAACTACCTATTGGTAAGACTACTGTTTTGCTTTCTTCTTTTCATTGTCAGGCCTAGCATATTCTGAATACAACCATACTTTGACTTTTTTGTTCCTACAAACGTTTTGTTACAATCTTATTTAATTTTAAGAGCTTTCGGTTTAGCCACTTTAAGTATTTCAAAGTATTCGGAATGTGGCGCAATCTTACAAAGGGAATTCAAATATAACCCGGAATTTTGCTGCGCTAAAAATACTAATGGAGTACGTATCTTAATTTTCTACATAGCTTCCTTCATTGGAAAGATTTTTTTTCCATCGGAGAGGAAGCTTCTCGATCCCGGCACTGAAAAAAGAAGGTGACTGTTCTGAAAACCAGTAGTGCACGTATTATTGGACTGCAGCATTGTCTTGAAATTGTTATTCTCCTAATACGTCTTTCTTGAACCAAAAAAATGGTAGTCAATTGGGGGCTATATTTGAATCCCTCTCGTAACATATTATTTAATAAGTTCATAGGATTTATTTTTAAGAAATTGCAAAAAAACGACCCCAAATGAAGAAGAAAGAGTTTAAAGTGAAAAAAAATCTACGAACTTACTGCTATGTGGAAAAATAAAAAGTACTCAATATCATTGAGAGGAAAGGATTACAAAACTTGATCTTTTCATGGCAGGAAATATTAAAATAAACAAGTATTATTGGATAACATATAATGAAACCGTAAAGTGATTAGTCCGAGACAATTGTTTCCTTTAGTCGCAGACAAGATTAAAACAAACATGGTGATTGCTGACAGTGAAAATCAAGATATTTTTAACTAATTCATCAGAAAATCATTATTTTAGATGTTGCAACAACATCAATGGGCATCCGGTCAATAGGCCATTTAAACGACACCGGTTTACTAACATGCGACCCAAATTAACATTTCGTATACTCTGCGTCCTGTGTTTCGCAAATTCTATACTCATTTTTTTATTTGATGGATGAAAGTTGATTTATTCTATATGATATTTCGAACAAGACTAATGATCCACAGACGATCTTCAATCGCAGGTTGTCCAAAAAGTACACGACCTAAAAAAGTTGCAAAAGAATATCTTTATTTCTCAGTATAATCTACTTCCAGCACGATACACTTTTTGATGTTCAATAGCTTCTATACCCTGTTTAGTGTTCTTGTGTTTTGAGTGTTCCTTTGTCTCAGGTGTGAAGTGATGGACCCGTGTTTCATTAGTTTCAATCAACGTAAAATCTCAGCTTTATTGCTGTGAAACATCACCAAACACTCAATTGAAACATTCTCACGACATTGTTTTATTTTGAGCAAACGCGGCTCCCATCACTCAGCTTTTTGGACACGAGTCCAAATTTTCAATCAATATGCGATGTACAGCATTTTTTTAAATGCCTACTATATTTGCTAGCTGTGCACTTTCAGTCAACAATAATTCGATAGCATTTTGTAGATTTTCTTCGCCATTTTTGGGGTGATCATCTTATTTGATCGACCACTACGATGCTCGTCTTAGTCTTGCCCAGTCTTTTTTAAACTCTCCAATATTTTACTGTTGTAAACGAAAGAGTAGACTCTCCTAGAGTAGAATCTAGCTCGACTTTGATATTGATCGAACTGAGACATTTCAAATAAAAGTATTATATCACATAACGATGACCAATTTTTCCATGTTTAAAAATTCACTGAAAACGTTCACTATTGATAACTGCCAAACAAATACCAAACTACAGTTATTTTTTCAAGGAATGTCTTGAATTGTCAGACTCATTTACCGTTTATGTTCAACTTGATGCATTCAGATTCTTTGGAAATAATTGCAGACAATTCTTCATCTCTCGAGTTGGGCTAATTCGTAAAAATGTCTGAAATAGGATTTATTCCTTATTTCTCAAGGTGTTTTCATTTTTTTTTTTTAATTAGTATTTCCTATTTATCGTATTGTGAGAGCTTGTTTAATTTTCTTGAAAGACTATTTTTTATTGATATTTATAGTTTAATGTATACAAAAGGATTTGATCGCGATGAAATTTCACTTAACCTGTATGCTAGTATGGTCGCTTATTTGCGAGCGAATTCAAGTGATTCAGAAAGAGCACTCTTGTATGTTGAGCTCGGAGTGAGACAGAGACGGAGTTCGGTAACTGTGCATGGGAAACAGAGACGGAGAGAGTATCTTGCGTACATCGTACAATTGTATAGATCGTTAACCCAAATTTATCGACTAATAATGATGTGTGAATAATATAACGAATCGATTTCAAGTGAATTGTTTATATTTACGCAAAAAAAATACTGAATATTATATGCTATCGACAGTGTTTATATATTTATGTACAAGCTTCATACACGCTGCTACGGTCTTGACAGACAAGTGGATTTGTATGACGATACGTGGCCGATCGTAGTGTTACTGTCGGTTGTTGGAACACCGCTTTGACACTTTACCAACAGGCAATAAGCAATAATCTGTCATCCAATATGTTTATTCTGAAATCAAAACGGTAGCGAATCACCTCGCAGGTCACGTAACAGTTTGTGCCTTGAGCAACCGAAAGTGTATCAGGCAATATTGGAATGTGCAACTATTATTGTCTGCTACAAAATCATTTTGTAACGTTTTTGGTGCAACCACTGTATGTTTAATTCTCGGATATGGCTAAGTAAATGTTTATAGATTGTGCACTTATTTGCAATGACTTACATGCCTGATGCTTTTCATACGGTGAGAACTGGAATCAATGATGATGGGCACTCCCAACTCGAACCAACACATCTAACAATGCAAAGTGATAAAATACCAATCATTAACACAAATACTCCCTATAAATCATATGTATTACAATCCTAATATATGTAATTTTGCAATATTTTAAAAGCAATGTAAACAATTTAAACGTTCATCTTTTTGGACTACCACACGTAATCAATTACATATATTATTTTAAATTCTCAAACTAAAGATAGTGTGTGTAATGAGGATGTATACACAAGGTTAATGTAAACCAGATATGTGTTTGAGTCTCATATTGAACAAAACCAAGATATAAATGAAGAAAAAAATGTTTAAAAATATTTTATTTTTATTAAAGTAAACCAAAGAGCAGTCTACCGTGATGATGTTGATGTCGTAATTAATAACAATTTTTGAGATCTTTAAATTAATATCATATAAATTTACAAGAATTTAACTATTTTCAGCTGCTTATAATAAATATTATTTGTATTTAATATAGCAATACTTTAATCAAGCTCCTGCGCTACAAGTTTAGCTACGTCTACCGAAGCCCTAACCACCTTGTATCGAAAGTAGACGACGTTTATTTAACAATAATTAACGTAAACATCTTGTAAACAAAATAGCAACTTTGTAGATTTTAATTTAATTCCGCAACGTTGAAAGCTTGCTAGTTCGTGATATGGAGACATGCAAATTCTTAAGCTCGCGATGGAATTTGAAAACTCGTTCAGAATTTGAGTGATGTACAATAAATAGATTTTATAATTCATTGAAAAGTTGACTAGCTTCTTGTATTACTATAAAGGGGGGCAGGAGTTTTCTTTCACTTTAATATCGTTACACTACAGACTTCTTATTTAACGCTTCTAATATAAGATCGTCCTATTTATTCATCCTTTAAAGGTGTATTTTTATAAAATTTTATAAAAAAAATATAAACTTGCTACATGGATTGATTCGAGAAGATTACTTCAAACAGAGATAATTGAAGTCTAACCAGCTGCTAGACTTCGACGACAAAATGCACCTTCAATCAAGTCCAATGCCAGCTCAATAAAGACAAAAAAAACAACTCCTCGCGAGTTTCACGGTTTATTTTGATATTTTTGAAGGCATTGGGTTTTAAATCTTTCTCTCCTTCCTCCAAATATTTTTCAGGAAGACTAACTCTTCACAATATTTTTTTGCGTGCTATCTAATTTAAGACGTTTGTTTGAATTTCATATCATATAAATTTGCTAAAGATAATGGTCGTCGAAGCGAGTTAATATAATTTGAAAAGTTTCTTGAATTCTTGAATCTGAATTATAAAAATAATCTTGAAATTTAAGAGGCCTAAATCATGATTTATCTCAAATAAAAATGACTACCGACGTATTGTGCAACCGATATTCAATACTTATAGTATTGTCCGAAATAATATAAAAGATCTGTGTTACATAATACAATACAATGAATGAGAGAGAAAGTACAGCTATGAACTCAAAGAATTTGCAAAATTGGCATGGCCAATCAGGCTAGAAAATGATTATTCAACGAGTGATTTTGCTTCATTCATCTTAAGAATGATCCTATTCCTGCAGAATCCTAGCACCAAAAAGGCTTAACCAAAATATTTAAAACAATTATATTGTGTGGAAATTAATATCCGTTTGTACAATTGCGTCACGTTTTTAAACGTTAAAAAAAGACGAGAAATTCGGACGTCAGAAGTGAAACTTCTTAAATCTTAGGAAAAACTGATTTTATGCATTGTTTTTTCCCATTTGTTGACGGAAATTATTAGCAAAAATATTGCACCGTATGTTGTGTAACATATAATTAAATATGCAATCTACTGCGAATAATATGCTGAACTCAAGCTTTATAAGGTATATATTTTCTACCATAATATTTTATTAAAACAACAACCGCCTTCTATACGTTGAGTCGGGTACTTCTAGGATTATCTTCGTATACTATTTTAAAGTATATATTATATTATTATTTAATAAATTGCATTTGTATTATTGTCATTTAACTTTTTAAAAAAAAAATGGATTTCCAGAGGGACAAGTTAGATACGTGCCATGGGCTCTTCATACTCTCGTTACGGTTCTGTGTTCCAGATCGTCCAACTAATAAGACCGATAAGATAAATCCAGCAAAGAAAACATTTTTCCTAACACTCCTGATGTATGTTGGTAATGATGATGCATTATCGTTAAAGTAGCACATAGATGAGAGAAATAACGAAAGTTTGTGACATCAATAAAAGATTAATAGCATTTGACTGAGACAAGACGAATGAATAAAATGTGGATGAAGGTTGTCATGTAATGATACACAAGAGACGTAAATCGACTAGTAGCTGGAGTAGTGGACGAAATCAGAAAAATTATGGAACACAATGTATGCGGTTTGCTCTAGATATAGTTGAAGAAAACCAGTCGAAGAGGCCTTTGTCCTACTGTGGACTCCATAGGGTTAACGATAATTATGTCAACCCCTGATTTCGATGGAAGTATTAACGTGGCCATCATATAAAGTATGTTGAATTGCAAATTGCAGCGGAATATACTTTAAAGAGTCCTCAGATTAAATATTAAAATATTTAATAACCGATTTGGGGATAGCTGTATATTTTTTCTGATGGAATTATACATTCCACTACTGTTTTAAGCATGTACGTCTAATTCATCATCTGGCTCACAATGGATTAGATTAATAGAATGCGGAATTTCCAGGGCAGATGTGTACATTGTTGGCCCCAGGCTATGAATGTAATGTTAAGCATTCTTTGTGTTTATTGACAGAGATTGATAGTATCTCATTGCCTTTTTTTATCATTTCACAAACTAAATCTGCATTCCTTGCCTACACATAATTGCTTTTGGGATTCGTATTTTAAAAAGGACGATTTCGCGAGGTCATTCAGCTCAATTTTTTCATACAAGTGTGCCTGAAAGATTCAAGTGTATTTATTTTTTGTTGGTGGAGGTAGAAAAGCCTTCTATTAATGCTCGCAATTTGATAACTTTTACGGTTGCACAATGATATTTTAAATTGCACTCTGCGTGTAATTCTTGATCTATCGCGAGACAGACAGGTTCATAAACATTGCATGTGCAATGCATGCCTCTATTAACGCTGGTAACTATAACCTTTTTAATAATCTCTTTCTTTGCTGGTTGGTTGAGATTTTATAGGTCGTTATCCATATTTCAACAATCGGAATGGTTCCAGATTTGTCTTTTTTCAATATTGCATTACATAGAATCACCACTGAAATATTTACATCATTTTTATTCCAAGTTTTATTCAATGATTTTCATCATTCATGATATTATATATTGACTATACCAATTGTTACAATACAATAATAATACTAAAAAATAGACAAACGCTTAAAACAGAGCATATTTGATATGATCTAAGAAACAATTCGAATAGTTTAGCATCACTTATAGAATAATTTGGATATAAGCCTTCATCTATATTTAATGTATTTTCCACAATCAAATTTACAATCTTGTTTTATGATCTAAATACATCCCATGCTTATATTTAGGTAATTAGATCAGTCAAAATCAAAAAACCCGAAGGCTGAGGTCTAGGACTCACCCTGACGACCTCGCCATCAATATTGTAATCGCTGTATTACAATTAAATCAATATTGAAATGTAAATCACAACGATGGTGTGCTAAAATGTTAATTTCAACTCATGAACTCAATTTGTTATAGACAATAGACCTCGATACTCTCATGAGTTCTAGAAATGTATTAATTTAGCCATAGAAGAAATCCATTGCTTGTTTGATTAATAGATATTATTTATCGAAGACTACAGCGTACTGGAAAATTCGACAAGCATTTCAAAACATATATTTATATAAACACATCCAATACTTTCGGGTATTTATAAACTTTATACGGTTCGTTAAAAACAGTGCGAAATTTAGCCAAAAGTCCGATTTCACAAAACTACATAAAATACGTCTGATAAAAATTTAACATTTCCTAAACTAATAAACTTAGTTTAGTCCAATATTGAAGACGTCATTTATATGGTTTTCCGTATATTTCTAGATCAGCAAAGCTGTTGCCACTAATTAAAAAAAATTATCTATACTTGAACAAGATATTTTCACGGAATTGTTTAAAGAAAATGTTATAAGAAGATTTATTTTGATCAATATTTGAACAAAAAATGTTTGTTTGGTTAAAAAATTAAGTCTCAAGAACGGCATAAAATATTGGGATGGGTTAAAGGATTGGGATGAGATCCACCAAAAAAAATACTCCAGAGGGGATTCGCGAATAAAATTTTGCTCAAGAGGCGAATTACATAAATTCAAGAACCGTTGTTCTAGATCAGCGCTTCTTAAACTTATATATTAGAAGGGATCCTCTTGAGTAAATTTTTTTTTCACGGACCCATCCCAACCCTTGTGACTTAATTTTTCCAACAAAAACATTTCTTGATCAAAATAGATCTTTTTACAATCTTTTCTGCAAGTATAAATAAATGTTTTATTTATATTTTCGCGGACCCAATTTAAGAGCCGCTATTCTGGATCATAAAATCTGGTATCCAAATGAAAAATTTGACTAAATATTTATTGTGAGAAGAGTCAAAAAGTAATACTTAATAAGTATAAAAGAATATTATTCAAATATCCAGTGATTGGAAAGTAATCAAAATTTGGAGACTTTAAAAAAAAACACGTATTTTTGTTGAATCAAAAAAGTCAATTCAAAAAAAAATTAAACAATTTTAAATTAGTAACAAAACTATCAAAAAAAATTACAAATGCGCTTTTAAGTCAAAGGCGTTTAAAAATCTAGATCAGCGGTTCTTAAACAGGGGTCCGCGGACCCCTGGTGGTCCGCGAAGCCATTGCTGGGGGTCCGCGGAGATATAAAAAAATATTTACCTATACTTAAACAAGATATTTTTCTGGAATTATTTACAGAAAAAATTATAAAAATATCTATTTTGACCAATATTTGACTAAAAAAATGTTTGTTTGTTTGAAAAATTAAGTCACAAGGGTTGGAATGGGGTCCATCAAAAAAAAGTGTGTTCAAGAGGGGGTCCGCGAAAAAAATTGCTCTAGAGGGGGTCCGCGAAAGAAATTTTGCTCAAGAGGGGGTCCGCGGACTACAAAAGGTTTAAGAAGCGCTGATCTAGATGATAATATACTGGTGTAATTAGTGGAATAAGATCATTATTAAATAATTAGGGAATTAAAAACAATGCTTGGTCAACTATAGTCAATAGTTTAGAAGCATATTCGTCATTAACCCTTAGAGAACAAGCAAGTTTTTCGAAACTATCGTTAGCAAATCGACAGCATTTTATTTTTTTTTAAATGCAAAACAAAAAAAACATCTATAAACAATTACCTGTAGGTACCGGATTAAGCAATCGGACTATTAATTCAATCAAATATTAATAAAGTCATGGATTCAAATCTACAGAAGGTGTAGTGAACAACTACATTTTTTAAAAAAATCATATATTTACTATGAAAAACCATGTCAAAATGTATAGCAATAGTCCCATAAAAGGGATTGTTAACCTTTCCTTTTTATTGTGTATTTAGTACACTGAGTCGAGTTGTAGTGAAGTTGTAATAATGGGAATTTTTACAACATTACTACATTGAATCTCGATATACATATTATCGAATATGAATTTGAAATACAATAAATACGGGGTTTTAGAATGTCATATGGCGTACTAAATACGTAGCATCGTAAGGGAAAGGTTAAAAGCCACCCTCAAAAAAACAATTCCAGAAACATTATGGGTGTCCCAAATATTTATATCGGTTCGGTTACGGTTTTTGTTCCGGGAAAAATAGTGGTATTTTATGTTTTCAGTACAGCTCCGAGTGATTAATTTTTAATTAAAAATATATAAAATATTACAGCAAGCAACAAGTGTAATATAAATATTTAACCGAAGGTTAAAAAAATAGAATTAGAAAAATATAATTTAATTAAACGAAAGGATATTGACTTATTGAATGGTACATAGTAAATGTATAGGAAGAGATGAGTCAAAAAAAAAACAAACATAATAATGGCTTAAGATTACAAACTTATAATTGGGTTGATAACAATATTATATGAAGTATTAATTTAACCTTTTAAATGTCAACGACTCACCGGCGAGTCGCATTTGTACGTACATCAATAATGCAAACAAGTGATACACTCACGTGGCGCGCTGATTAATAAGACACTTTTCGTAAATTAGCCTGTTAAGTGGGCGGGACGTATATATACGTCTAACGTAGAGTGCATCAAAATTGGTTAGAACGTATATATACGTCGAGTCCTAAAGCAGGCGGGATTTATTTGTTTTTGTTTAACGAATGTTTAAGTTGTCGATACATGCTTTGGCTTGAATTTAAGATAGGTAGCAAATTGGTTGCACTTCACTATTGTTTGGCATAAGGTAAGATCCAAAGGCAAATTTATAGTTTTAAAATGGAAGGACCAAAATGACGTTGAGCACTACGTGTCAACAACTGTTTTAAAATATATTATACAGAAATTGAGTTTTGAATTTATGTATGGATATATTTTATTTTTTTAACTCTCTTTCCATTTTTTAATGTACTTTCGTTTATTGTTTTGTATTTGTTAACTTCTCTTCTCTATGTATATGTTTTTGTATCTAATTAAATTTAAAAAAAAAAAATCATTGATTTTTTTTTAATAAATTCTAACCATTGTTTTTGTATCTAATTAAATTAAAAAAATATGTTTCATTGATTTTTTTAATAAATTCTAACCATTGTTAAAAAAAACTCACGGCAGGTGGGCGGGACGTATATATACGTTCTAATGAAAATGAGCGCGCCCACTGTACGTTGCGTTATTGAAAAGGAACTTCTCCGCTCAACAGGTTAACATTCAATTTCTTGCATATAAACCTTAATACATACCAAATTAAGCTATCATATTTTTATGGACGCATCCAGAGATGTCACTAACGAATAAAATGTAAGAATATAGCAACCAGAATTAAAATATGAAGTTGGCGGCTATAGGCGCGTATGGCCTGCTGAGACGAATTCTCGGCTACGTCGATAAACGTTTATGGCACTTGACTAATTCAATAATACAAACGCTACAAGGGCGATGGTTTCTGTTCTTATCGCTTGTTTCATGCGGTCGTTATAGTTACTATTGATAGATAATACAAAGAATCGCCATTGCGGAACTTTTGAGTGAAAGTTTTTTAAGTACCTGCCGTGAAGGGAATTACGTATCTCGGCCAGCTCGGTCTAAATAGCGTCTGAGGCTGAGATTGACCAATGTCAAGGTTGACAGCCTTAAGTGGAATGGAGGTTACCTTGCCCGGAGGCGAACACGTGCATGGGTCTCCCCGAAACGTCATAGCTTCCACATTGCCTACATTTATGAAATACTAACTGTATAACAAGTCTACGACCAAATGCTCATGTTTGATTTATTTTTTAATTTAATTTATAGGTTGTGACCCTTGGCTTATATACCTATTTCTTAGCGGCTTTGATGGGCAAACAACTCATCCCGAATGAAGAAAAAGCGAATGAACCCGATATTTACGTTCCCCTATTCGCCATAATGCAGGTGAGTCCCTCCTAATTTAATAATGGATGTACACATAAATCGTATGATAGATTTATCTAAATGCAATGTATACAAATACATACATTTTTTTTAATAATGTAAATATATGAAATTAATTTTACATTACAGTTCAGCATGTATCTAGGATGGTTAAAAGTAGCTGAAGTACTCATAAATCCATTTGGAGAAGATGATGATGACTTTGAGTTAAATTGGCTGATTGACAGACACGTTAAGGTAAATATTTTTTGAAGAAATCTAAATAAATGGATGATTGACATTCAAAGAATGTAAGTAAATTGATGAAAGATGGAGGCTTATGATTCCTAGATATACTAGAACAAAAAACACTTTTAAAAAAAGGAACTAAGGCGAGATCTGCATTGTTAGATACTGAAGACGTATCATTTTTAATTCTTCTTCGAAAAATGAAGATTTGTTGCGATGAGCATATTGTCTTAACAAAAAATGATATGGCCAACTTTGTTTGATTAAAATATTTACGGCAAAATATTTGATTCGCGCAACATAATAATTTAAAATTATTAGAAAAAAAATAGACGAATGACCAGTTGATCATGTTATTAAACATGTGATATAGATTTAGAATACAGATGATATTAATATTAATCCTTCCTATGCATTGATATTGATGAAACCCTAATCCTGCAGCAGATTACGTGTAGCTGCAATGTGAAAATGATCAATCATTCATGTATTTATTTGATATGTAAAATTATTTTATGGAAGGTGCTGTCTTCAGGAATTTGTTTCAAATCTGACATAATTTTTTATTCCTCACATTCCAGGCTGCTTATATGATCGTCGATGAGATGCACGAAGAGCATCCTGAATTGCTACGGGACCAATATTGGGAAGATGTAGTGCCACGAGACTTGCCCTACACTTTAGCTGCGGAGCAGTACAGAAGAGGTGAACCACCAGGTTCTGCAGACCATTACAAAGTTCCGCCCTCGGAATCAGTGTACGCCAATCTACCTACGTCTCCTCGGAAGTCACACACGGACGACACATACGCAGATTATGTAACTTAAATACATTATTCTACTACCAACATTTGCGAAATGATCGTTAGCATTGTAACAGATCGAAGAAGGATAGTGCCAATGAAAGTGACGAATGAAAGACTTGACCGTGGTATAATCCGTTTTAATCTCTCATAATGATAAACAGCCGGACTATCATAGATCCGATTCACATGAAATGACATTCTAAAGTATTACAGATATCATTGATCTCTGTTCGCTGCGAATTTTGTGAAAAAACGAAACGCTTTTACAGCTCAAATGTCTCTCCATGCTGATTTTCTCTATTTGTTTTGAACGACAGCACGAATCTTCCTTAAATGTTGGATTCTCATTACTTTTCACAGTGGAATAGACAAAATTGAGTAGAATATCTATGAACATGTTTGCGATTGTATAATTATTATATAAATATATTTGTATTAATCATCTTAGTATTTACTTTTTCAGATATAATAATTCATAATTAACCTGGTTCGGGGCAATCTATCAAAAAATATTAGAATTTCTTTTACATTTATTTGCACGATGAAAGTATTTTTCTCGATCAAAATTCGAACCTGATCTATGACAATAAGGGTGCAGAAATAAACTCACTTTGCTAAAAATTGATAATCTTTCAGAAACAATAAATCGTGATAAATTTGAACATGAAAACATTTCCGATTTCCCGAATTTCAAAAACAATCCAAGTCAAAGAAATCGCCCATCTTGTTTCAACACTTGATAATATTTTTGATGAGCATTATTTATTTTCAGGAAAGTGTCGATACTCCTCTTGTTGAAAGACGTAAAAATTGGTTCCAACGTCAGATATCGAGAGTGGGTTCAATGCGATCGGTGTCGACGACTTATTCTTCAAGCGGAGTTTTCACCAAGAGCACGCTCAATTCTGTCGTATATTCCAATCCAGAAGCTGGAGACGTCGTCGTGTCTCCTAATGGAACACAGCCACATCCAGGCAACCAGAGGAAGTCGTCAATAAATGAAAGAGTCCTCGGAGGGAAATCCATACGGAGCCATGCAAAGAGACAAGGTATTTTTGAAAAAAAATCATTTATATATTGTACATAGGATTTTACTATTATAAAAATTGTTTTAAAAAATAAGACCGAAATAGTTTGACTACAGATGATTCTCTCTTTCTGACCAACTGCCAGTTGGAGTTTCATTTTTCGTGATAAATTATAAAATATTTATAAATTATTTAAATCAAGGGATGTTCGGACGTTGTTAAATCAAAGCGAAGTAACATCTGTCAATTTTATTTTTTGATTCTTTATAGTAATATATTGCAAATGACTAAGAACAGTTAGCGCTAATCTTCAAGCGTTTCGACAAAAATAATCTTAGCGACGCGATCTATTTTTGGATGAACGAACAAGCATAATTGTCAGATTTGAGACGATACCAATCGAGAATGTCACTGTTTGGTACGGGTTTTGGTCTGGCGGAAGTTTCGGTCCGAAACGAAACAGAGATTGCCTTTAACCGTCAACGGTGAGCGATACAGATCGATGATAGTTGTGACCTAAACTGGATGATGTGCGGCGATGTGAACTGGCTACCGAGATTGTGCAATTTAACACATTTGGAACTATCTTAACCCTTTTAGCAGTGAGCTAATCTAAAATCAAAATGTACTTAGATGCTATATTTGTATATCCGCCACTTATCATCGGTAAAAAATCACTTATCTGTCAGGACCGTTGCAGCGTACATGAAGCTCGTATTCAAATAAATAAACACTGTCGATAGCACACAATTCGGTTATTTCTTCGCATAAATATAACCAATATACTTGAAATCGATTCATTTGAGTTAATGATCTATACCAGCGCTTCTTAAACGTATGTAGTCCGCGGACCCCTTCTTGAGCAAAATGTCTTTCGTGGACCCCCTCTTGAGCAAATTTTTTTTCGCGGACCCCCTTCTGAATGAAATTTTGTTTGACGGATCCATCTCAACCTTTGTAGCCTAATTTTTCCAACAAACAAACATTTCTTGGTCAAAATAGATCTTTTTACCATGTTTTCTGTAAATAATTTGGCGAAAATATTTTTTTCAAGTATAGATAAATATTTTTTTTATATTCTCGCGAACCCCAGTTTAAGAGCCGCTGATCTATACAATCGTACGATGTACGCAACATACTCTCTCCGTTTTCGTTTCTCTCCAAACTCAACGTGCAAGACAATCTCCGTCTCTGTCTTCGAGCTCAACGCGTAAGAATGCTCTTTATGAGTCACTGGAATTCGGACACAATATTGTTTCTTACCTCTTTGAAGGGTCAAATTGCAGGTTCATGTGTATAAACCGCGAACAATTGATGCCCTCAAAATTAACATAACGAACGCCATCCAGCAAATGATTTATGCAACAGTAATCGAAAATTAGACCTCCCGAATACGTGCCACCAAACAAAGCCGCGGCGGACATTTGAACGACGTTATATACGTCGAATATCACACATACACGCACAGCTTATTTACAAATCGACGTCCTTATTAAAAGACCATTAACAAAAATAATATGAAATATACAAATGAAGTATGATTTACATGATATTTGTAATGATTAGTATGTTTATTTTCAGCAATTCAAAAGATGAATGGTTCCGCCGTTCCTATGAATGTAAGAAATCGCCCCCGTATCCCTACACCTGACAGGGAACAAGCAACTGCACTCAATAACAACAATTCTTCGGTGGGAGTGGCTCTGATGGCTCACCATACATTACAGAGTGAAGTTCCCGTCCTCGGAGCGCTGGTACTGTCTCCGATTCAAGAGCTCGACGGTGGATCCGTGAATAACACGTTGAACCCTGGATCTCCAGGGACTGCCGCACTGGCGCAAGCAGTTCTGTCCCCAGGTCTCGGACCCATTTTGACCACTCCGGCTACACCGATGACTTTTACTCCCGTTGCCGTCTCCCAAATAGTATCTCCTTCTTCAGCAACAACTGCCCCAATGTCGACAACCAACGGCTCTATCGTCAACAATCCTCCGACTCCAAATTCGCTCCGTTCTTTGACGGTCAATCAGGTCCCTGCTACTTTGGCGTCACTCGTGAGGCTTTCGCCGTCAATGTTACCGAAAGATTTTTCTCCGACTACTATTACAATGAACACACTATCGATACCCACTATATCAATGTCTTCGATTCCGACCATATCTTCTACTGTAGATGGGTCGCCGGTGAGCTCGGACAACGCGCAGATGACGGCTTCATCGATGATGTTGACCACTATATCGCCGTCCATCTTTGCGTCGACGGCTCAATCTTCTTCGGAAACATGTCCCGTAGTGTCGTCGGCGAATTCTTCGATTATGTCGACAATGCCAACCCAAGATGAAATCGAAAATAAACCGCATCTCGTGACGACAACGCCAAGCAAAATGGGGGAAGTATACGTTTGAAACTAACTGACATTTAGTTAGCTCGATAAGCGCGCGAATAGAAAATAATAGGAAATTTCGCTATTGCCCGAACTCTTACATAGTGAGACGGTGCCAGATGAAATCCTACTGTGTAGGCTAGATAATATTATTTAATGTTTCTATTAAAATAAATACAATTTACATACATTTGTGATAATTATATACATATATAAATACATATACATTTTGCAAAAGTAAATAGACAACTGAATGTATCTCAAAAATTACCTCATTTTAAGGATACGTTTCACCATCAATCCATCAAAATTGCACACCATTAAAATTGATACACAACTCACACTAAATTATTGACATAAATTTCTGCAAATTGATCTATTGATGATGAAATAAGAATTTAAAAAAAATCTATTTACTTTCGCATCCAGTATATAATAAATACATATATAACATAAGCGGAGGTGATATATAAAACACGAAGCTAATTCATTTTTGATTATTATTATTTATATTACAAATAATCAGAATATTATACAATATTGCAAATGGCAATAAAAATGGAAATTTTAGATTGATTTAGCATGCTTAAAAATACACAATTTCGTATTAAAAATATAATTTTGACAAGGTGTTTTATCAATAAGATATTAAATCGTCAAAATGAAACCCAAATAATTTCTTCCACAGTCTCAATGCTCGTCAAAAAAGCATATTAATAAATCTAATTGTAAGATTGCTCGACCTTTCTGCATATCTTACATTAAAATTATAAAAACTACAACTAAATCAATCTAATACTGACCATACGATGAGAAAATTTACGACGTTATGCATGATTAAAGAGTTTGCATATTGAGCCAATTGATAAAAAGTCCTGCTCTGGCTTTGAATTTGAACTAGGATATCATCTAATTTTAATATAATATACCATTTAATTTATTTTAAAATATCAAAATCATATTATTAACATGAGCGCATACAAAAAATACATAATATGTAATGGAAACGAATATTTGAGCCTTCCGAATATATATATTTATATATGTGTATGCAATAAGTTTAGTTATTTAATTTTGTGTTTTTGTTGATTATGGAAAAATATTAATGTTATTTATTAGCTCCTTCGCAGCCAATTTGTATTATTTGGAGATAAAATCGTTAACGCAAAAAGTCAATGTTATGGCAATATTTTAAAAAGAGCGTTCATTCAATATTTAAGCAATGTGGATTTATAATAATAAGAAAACACCGGCGATGAATAACATCAAGTGTATTCAGATTTTGAATGTAAATATTATATGGGAGATAGTAAATTTGTTATTAATTCAAGATGACCAGCGGAAGAAGGTGCTCCATTCATGGGGCTATAGAAGTGATCAGAATGTGTCATATTTATAAAAGAATAAGTATTTACATTTGTGCCTAGCTAGAAATTTGTGTTATACACTGGTTAAGAGGATGCATAAATGAGATTTCCAAAATGTTAACGAACTGATTAATTTTGTAATGGCCCGACCCGAATGATTTTCATCTTATATCAATTTACATCTCGTCCAGACTGGTTTTCATTTATTTTTGTACCCACACAGTATAATGAATCTTAATATAACATCAGATATCGCCATTTTTATACGCACACGATGCCTGTTAATAAATTTAAATTTACAAACGGCATCTAATCAAAGCTCTAAATTTATGTACAAATCTAATTTAGAAATGAGCCATGAAAATTGTTACTATCATCGTTCGCATCATTTTATAAATATAGGTAGATTTTACTTAAGGATGAAAATTCAACTCTGTTCTAAATCATCAAGCAAATAAAGTAATGCAATCCTAAAAATATCACAAAAATAATCAATTACACGTACAAATGAATTAAGAAAAATACACAATAATCATAAACAAATAAATGATTCAATTTTAATTTATACAATGAAAAAATAAATTGCTGAAAATCTTCTTTGACCGAATTTCATTTTGTCAATTCCTCGTTGATGAGAATCTTCACAGCAATTAAATAATGCTATGAGCTAAACTTCAGCTCAATCACTTGCAGTGCAATCTTTATGCTTTTTCCTAATACTATCGATCTACAATCCGAAGCATTATTCTCTCAGATTGTGCCACATTTCCTTCGAATGGCATTAAGGCAGTGTTGCGATACTTCCTTCCATGCTTTTTCAAATATCTTGATTGCATTCATTATGTTAAACCATTTCCAATATTCAACAGGTGTGGTGCAGATAGTAAACATTGGATGCTACTATAACATCATGATCCATAGCCTGCATGATTGATATTGTGTTCGGTGGCAGAACACAACTTCTACTGGAATACATATTATAAGTACATCAAGATTTTAAGTTGGAGCATTATCTGACAGCAATATAGCATTAGCTTTTAATCATTTTGCTGATATATTGATGTACGGCAGGGGAAAATTTATCTTTGAAAAATATACTGAGGAAACGTAAAGCGAGGTATGATTATAGTATTTTAGTACCTCGTCGGAAATTAAGCCATCAAGGCGCTAGAACAAATAAATGAAAGTTTTAAAATTGTCGCATTTAAGGGTCAATGTAAAAATAGTGTTTTGGATTGGGTCATTTTTAAAAATAAATAATACAATTCAAATTCATTATCATTTTGGAAAATCCCTGTTAATATTATTAGTTTTAAGTTCTACGTGTGAAAGTATTACTTTTCAATTTATCTATACGACTTAAATGATAAGCTCACATAAACACTCGAAGTGTTACAAATATAGTATGTATATAATCACTAATGAAGCAATTAGTGCTTTATTAGCAGATCCAATTTTTATCGACTTCATTTGCTTTAGGTCTTTTTTGTTAATATATAACTGGTATAGTAAAGTTTTATATGTTGTATTTAAAATGTGTATACAAAGACATTTTTTTCATATATTATCCATTAACCGTTTTTAATGGATTTAAAAACTAGTTGAATACTACTATTCAATTCTCTTTATTCAACTGTATACCGTCCTTATTTTATTTTATTCTTATACATGGATACAATTATTGTTAAGAGTGTTTTGTGATTGATTGTGAAAGTCAAAATTGTAAATAAACATATCATTACAATAAGAATATGGATGTGCATGAAATATACATCGGACATTTATAGTATTGCACTCTTACAAAGATGTAAACTAAGATTTAGTATTTAATTTAGGAGCTCCAACTTCTATAGGGGAGCAATTTTTTTTACATAATGTGGTATGAATTACAAAATTTAATAAAAGCAACATATTTAAGTATTTGTTTCAAGATGTGCATTGTTAATAATCAACGAAAATAAAAAAGCTATCATAACAGGACTTAATTTTATTTTTGTGATCCTATGCAACGTTAATGATGTCAAACAACAGTGTAAGGATTTATACAATCATTTTTGGTTTCTTGTTTATGATATTCTTCATTTAATAATATAAAATGTTATACTTTTCAAATCTTACAATTTACATCTGAAATCTTTGAAGGTGGTAAAATTAGTCTGCAATGGTTCCAAGATCCTTATTTTTAAGACATCATTCATTCCTAAATAGATATACATAATTAATTCCTGTTCTGTATCAGATATTTTCTACAAAGTTTAATCTACAAAAAATATATATTTTTGAATTTCTACAATGAAAACCGTCACCTTTAAAACAGAATTATGTTCCCAATTAAATGTGAACTATTTATTTATTTATTATTAGTTACCGTTTAACTTTAACGTATGTTACATGCTTATATTCTCATTGCAGTGATTTACAAAACTTTTAGGGGATTGAAAAATATTATTGCTAGATTTTTCACTTTTTTACGGGCATATTTAGTTTGCGATGGGAGAGTCTGCAAAGTTTACTTTAAAAATGTATACAAATTTGAGAATCAGTGTCTGAATGAATGCCACTGTGATGCATTGGATTTTTTTTTTTGTAAATTAGATCTTTTATATTATTGTGCTCAAAGATAGTCATTTATTGTAATGATACCACACTCATTGGATATGCAGTCTTTCTAAAAGAAGAATAGTAAAAGTGTTACATTTTAAGTTTTTTTTAATAAAGTGTAAAATTTTTTATTATATTTGAAATTTTATTTCCCGTTGCACCTTCAAATTAACGAATTATTACTAGAATAACTAATTACTTACACATGCATTTTCAAAACAGTTTTTTCAGTTTTCTATTAGCATGGCTAAATAGAAAATAATATATTTTTTAAATTAATAAGGGGATGTTAAAGTTTACCTTCACAAAATGCAGTCTAAATGAACTTATTAACGAGTAAAAACATAAACTACATCATCCTCCCAAGTATCTACATATTCTAATTTGCCAGCCTCCTTTATAATTGCAGCTAAGTATCAGGAAGAAGGCATCTTTTATCTAACTCCTGCTATCGACTCACCGGCACCCAGATAAGTTGCCGTTAGAACATACTCTACTGGTCAATCCAGATACGCACAACATCATGTCACCTAACTTACTCAGAATTCCCATCTTTGGAGTGGTCCTCCAGTTTTTTTCCCAGTAGATGTTATTATGATGGAGGTTCTAATAAGTCCTGCAGAAATTTATAAACATGTAGTGGAAACCAAAGCAGTATATCCACATTTTGTGATTACATTTACATTAAACATTTTGTATGTGTGACTTGTTAGGTCTGAAATTTCTCAACAAGCAACTTCAGAATTATTAAAAATCATCCGATCATAATTCTAGTAAATACCTTATATGCTGCATTTAAAAAATATATGCACATATATGTTGAAAGAGAAACATATTCCACTTTTCATGTATTGTGCCCAATCAAAACCTCCTTCCTAGAGATGCCCAGTACATATCAATATCATCAGCTTGGAGTATTCAAAGTTTTCGGACGGATCTGCAACCGTTTGGGCTCAGAGTCTGTGATGGTTCAATGAACTAATTATTATGTTGAAAAATGTATATTTTCTTAATTGTAACTCGATTAGTATAGAATAATTTATTTAATATTTACAAAATAAATGCAAAAATATAGAATTTACAAATTAAAGTTGCATTTTATACTATAAGTAAAATTACTACAGTACATAATTGAGTTTGTAAACTATAACTAAAAATTGAGTGGAATGCATATAATAAATAGAATAAAATCTGAATATTTATAACAATAATCATTAAAGATACAAAAAAATTAAGAATTGCACAGCTGAAGTTCTACAAAAATAAAAATATATATTTACAATTTATAAAAATTTAGTCATCAAATTCATCAAATAAGCAAACACAAAATAATCTTAAACAAAGAACAATTTTATTATATATATTCCAAGAATATAAAAAATATTTTTGTTATTTATCGCATAATCATATCTGAAATATCACTTGCAATCCATTTTATAGTTTTTCTTAAAATTATATATCATATTAGTGAAGTAAAATATTTTGATGAAGCTTTTTTAGTTTCACAATAAAAATTTACAAAGCAACTAACAATCCCATTGTCAAACAACGAGAACAGTATTTATAATACAATAGTGAATCTAATGCTGCTGCAGAATATATTAAAAAATCTAGTGTAAATTAAATCATGCAGGGATGAATAACTTTTTTGATCCTTTTTTGATCCTATTTTGGTCCTTTGAAGCACCAGGTGATGCATCGATCTTTACCCCATGTGCACATATTAATTTTAAATTTTAGTCTACACATACACAATGTCCACTATATATTATTTTAAAAACACAAGAGAGCAAGACGTCTTCCGCTTCATCGTTTTACTTCACCACTTCAACATCACACTGCTCATAAAAAAACAAGTGATTTTTCTTTCAAACTAGATTCTATAATCAAGTAAATATTAGGGGGACCAAAAAGTAATAGAAATTTTAATACAGTTACAAAAAAATGCATTTATTAACCTTTTAACTGCCAGAGCGTCATGAGTGCGTACAAATATGACTCGCCGATGAGTCGTTGGCATTTAAAATCTAATCTATAAAATAGTTTCCTTCGTTTTCTAACACCTTTTTCCATCTTTCGGGTAATTTATTAATTCCGATTTTACAAATCTTTCAGTTTGTCATTAAAAAACTTTTCCATGTGTTTTTTTGTCACTTATATTTATAATTTTTTTTCATGTATATAATGTTCTAGTGAACGAAATAAGTAATAGTCCGATGGTGCGATGTCCAGAGAACATGGCGGATGTGGTAAAAGTTCAAAGCCAAGTTCGATAATTTTTTCCCCGAGTAATTTTTGCTGCATGCGGCCGTGCGTTGTCCTGCTGGAGAATTCTTTTATTATTATTCACTAAAAACGGCCTGGTTTTTTAAGTTTGTTTGTCATTCTTGCTAATTGTTGACAATACAATAGCATTAATTGTTTGACCAGGTTTTAATAGTTCAAAGTAAATAACACCAAGGCTATCCCACCATGCACACAGTAATACTTTATTTATCGTTAAGCTGGGCTTTGCCGTTGGCATTGCTAATTTTCCGGGGGTAAGCCATTGTCGTTTTCTTGTAGTGTTGTCATACAGGACCCATTTTTCATCGCAGGTAACAATTCACCGTAAAAAGGGTTCGAAATCATACCTAGACAAAAAAGAAGCACAGATAGTGCGTCGCTGTTCTAGTGCTGCTGGTGATAAATCATGAAAAACTCCTTGTCTGGAACACTTCCCGATGTGGTGAAGGTAATCTCTTTATAGTTGATCATGAACACCCAAGCTTATTTGATAAATCTGCGATAGATTGGCAGAGATCAGACTACTAGATTTAATAAGAGCTCATCGTCTGCTAGACGCGTCCGGAAAATTTCTGTCGCAATTTAAATTTTTTTCAACCACCTATGACATTTAATAAGTATCCGTATATCGCCATATATTTCATTAATTTTCTGCATTATTTCTTTTGCTTTCATTTTTTGATCGAAGACATTTTTTATTTAAAACACTATAAAGCTTTTTTCACTAGAAAGAGGAAATTTACAACGGTCTCAATCCACAAGCACTAAATAATACATGTTAACTTCACCAAGTCTCAATATAAACTGATTTTAAAATAGGTTAACCTAAAATTCCTATTACTTTTCGGTCCCCCTAATATACAGTTCACAAATTGCTATATCTGTCTCATCCTCAAGAGCACTAAGATCCAATATCCATCAAAGGTATAATATATATATATAAATTATTTTAATTATCAAAACGTTTGCAAAAAGAACTGGGTATTTGATCGCGTTTTTAGCTTTTTTTTAATGTAAAAATTAGGAACAAATTTCTTACCATGTCTGATATTTCGAACCGCCTATCGGGTGCATTATCAAGAATTAACAGTTAATCCTTGACGCAATCGAATACCCGGTTCTTTTTTCAAACGTTTTGATAATTTAAATATGACTTGCGTAAATGTAAAAAACTCTAATATATATATATATATATAGTTATATTATTTATCATTAGATGGCACCAATAATATACAACTTAAAGTAATTTCATTATTTAAATTCTATCATAGATACTAAAAAGATCATTTTCACATTTCTTGAAGTCATCATTACAATGTTAAAGTTGCTTTCATTATATAAAACATATTTTTTGGGCCAATCTAGACTGAATATTTGACATTATTAAGATTTTCAAATCCAGTTTCGGCAGTTTGATCTAGTGTTGCTGGTTTGGAATTCATATTCCACTGTGTGATTGGAAGAGTACGAGCCGCCACTTCAGTGGAGGTTATTATTTGTCCTGAAGGTTCTATCCATTGGGTAACCAATGCTGTTGTTGATTTAATGTCAGAATTAGATGGCAGAGCTAAAGGAGTTGACTTGTTATCTATTTCCCACTGTGGTAAACATCCATTTGTAGTAACTATCTCTAAATTTGCAGAAGGCTCTTGAACAATAGGAGCAATATTTGTATGAATCATTATGTGAGATAATAAGGAAGAATTACAAATGAATGCTTCGCCACAGTAATCACATATAAAAGGTTTTTCGCCTGTGTGAGACCTCATATGCATCTGAAAATTGAACAGTCATGCTTTATAAATTTTAGACACTTGCAGGAATGTAATAAATGAAAAAAAAATCAAAATGTGTGAGAGCCTTGCGCGGTAGAGTGAAACTTCTTAGCTCCTAAGAAAAGTTGACTTTATGCATTACTTTTTTTCCATTTGTTTCCAATATATAATAAAAAAAAGCATGCTACTGTTCTTATGGTTGCTTTAACCTTTTAAGTGCCAGAGAGTAACGAGCGCGTACAAATGCGACGCGCCGGTGCGTCGTTGGCACTTAACAGGTTAAGCTGGGTATAGACATACACACGATAGAGGCAGTATGACGCATGCGCGTAGCGTATCTATGATATATGTGATGGACTCAAAAAGAACACTAATGATTCTCCCTTTCTTTGCTGCCAGTTGTAGTTTTACTTTTTGCGTTTTTCTAGCCAATTTACCCTACAATGCCCATAGAAGTTTCACTCCAAAAAATAACACAAGTAAAATCAAAACATTTTGCAAAATGCACATTTCAATAGATTTAGTCCCATTTTTGATCTCTAATAATACAAAATGAGCAATTTGACAAATGTTTCCACTTATTAGCTCAATTTTTATTTTTGGTCATTGTGCCTCACAAAGCAATAATAAATAAGCAAAATATTTACCTTCAAACTACTACTATTTGCAAATCTTTTATCACAAAGATTACAACAATGTGGCTTAACGCCTGTATGAGATCTCATGTGACCAGATAAATGACTGGAACTTGAAAATCCTATAAAAGATAAAAAATTAGTTTCAATAAAATCAATCAAATAACAGAAAAAAATAAAACCCTTTTTAATATACCTTTAGAACAAATAGTGCATATATGAGGTTTTTCTCCAGTGTGAGTTCTTTGGTGAATAATAAGGGTTTCCTGTCGACTGAAAAACTTTCCACACACATCACAATTAAAAGGTCGCTCTCCGGTGTGAATCCTTTTGTGAGTATTTAAAGTATTTGCACCTACAAAAAAAATTAAACAATTTTGGTTTATAAAAATTAATTCCAAGCAATTTTGATTTACTAATAAAAAGTACTATAATAACCTGAAAATGCTTTTCCGCATGTTTTGCAAACATAAGGTTTTTCGCCAGTGTGGGTGCGCATATGGATTGTAACATATCCTATAAAAATTAATTTAAATAAATTTGAATGTTATCAATGCACTTTGCAATTTCATTATTCAAGCCATTGTAGTAAGTACCTCTTTGTGAAAATCCTTTGCCGCAAACATTACATATGTGGGGTCTCTCCCCTGTATGAACCCGCAGATGTTTTTCTAAATTACTCTGCTGTGTAAATCCTCTAGTACAAACAGAACAAATATATGGCTTTTCACCTGTGTGTGACCTGAAATTTTAAATTTACGTTTTTAAATAAAACAAAATGCTGATATTTCATAAAAGTTCTAAATTCATAATTATGATTATCAAGTGAAACTATTAAAACAGTAATTCGTCAAATAGATATATAGCTACAAGGGTAGTTCCAGGAGTACCTGACCCAACGAAGAAAACACAAAAAAATTAGAAATAATATCTTTATTTCTCAACATAGTCTCCTTTCAGCTTAATTTTCCCAGCGCCGATAACTTCAATATTCTGTTTAAAGTGGAAATTGTCAAGCTCCTCTTCATTTTTTTTTTAGGACCTATCCCAATCCTTGTGATTTAAAATTTTCAACAAACAAATATTTCTTAGTCAAAATAGATCGTTTTACAATGTTTTCTGTAAATATTTCGACGAAAATATCTTTTTCAAATATAGATAAATGTTTTGTTTATATTCTCGCGGACTCTCAGTAATGTCTTCCAACCATAATCGATGACGCTGTAGTAAGATTGATGAATCCATTTCTCTACAAAGTATAATCATGTTTTTTTTGGACAATTTTTACATTTGATTATGTACTAAATTATTAGAAAAAAGAACGCACACAACAGGGTGTAAAATCTTTTTGTGTAATTTTGTAAACGTGTACTTTTTTGTAAATTGAGGATAAATATTTTTGGGTAATTTTCGTAAATTTGTAAACTTCTGAATCACCTCACATACACAAGTTGAATACGATAAAAATGGAATGGGATCCTCTGCAACAATAAAATGGTTGAGAACAAGTGCTTCTCACTAGCATTACTCTGAGAATTGACATGAGATAGATAACGCTAATGACAGACAATCAATGTCATTGATTCAATGCAATATAAAGGAAACTGTGTGTTTTAACGGTGGTTTAACGCAAATTTTATGTTCATAAATTGCGAAAATCGTTGTTCTAGACGTGTGCGTCAAACGATTAACCAAATGCAGCCGTTTTTTCTTGATTTCATAAATCAAATGTTGTTAATTTGACGCATGATTATGTTTCATTTTTTGGGATAATCAATAAAAATTACCAAGCGTATCCCAAAAAATTCAGCACCATAACCTTGTCTGCAAATAGACTATCTTTGCCTTCTTTGGAGCCGATTCTCCCTTTTTAGTAATATTTTAAATAACAACCACCATATGTCAGGTCGGATACTTCTGGAACTACCTTCGTATGTATATTTCATTGAATTTCCATGTAAATGTGTTTTTTCACCTCATGTGAATGCGAAGTGATCTCGCTTCTACGTACTGTTTAGTACAATATTTACAACTTAACAGTTTACGGCCAGAGTGATATTTTGAATGTTTAGAAAGAGAACTTGCCCACTTAAAACCTCGCCCTGCAAGAGATATCATAGAATAAAATTTGAATACTTATATAGAAATAAATAAATGTGTAAAACTACAATATTTACCACAAACACTACAAAGATGTGGCTTTCCCTGAACATTCCGAAGTTCACCGGTGTGAGTTTTTTTATGCTTTTTCAAATTTGAAAGATCGGCAAATGTCTTGTTACATGTTTCACAAGCATGCGGCTTATTTTCTAAATGAGTTTTTAAATGCCTTCTTAATGATCCACGCTCCACAAATGATTTTCCGCAAGTTTCACATTTATTATCTGGTGGATGTAGCACCATATGCAACTAAATAAGAAAAAAACCTTTTGAACTTAATATTATATTTTTTTTAAATTAAAAAGACTATTAAAATTAAATAACAAACATTAAGATCTATTTCCATTTCGAATGTTTCACCACATTTTTTACAATGGTATTCTGGAAGTAAATGATTAGAGCTGGACGATGCAATATTTACTGGCTTAGAAAATCCAATATGGCCTTTCATATCTGAAAAAATTAAATACAATTTTATATACATTTCATAAATATCTTTATGTTATGGAAAACATAATTTAATTTGTGTGCGTTATATTAAAATTCAAAGTTTACAAATGCTTACTCATTTACAATGAATAAAAAAAATATGTAATAAATAAATGAAATTAATAGCAGACGAAAATGTGACGATTCAATTGTGTGATTAAATAATACCAAAAGAATTTTCATTCAAACTGATATCATCCATTTCAGGTTTCATAACTTCATCAGGATCCAATGACTGTTCTTCAGTCTTTATATCATGTTGAAATTCTACTAGTTCTATATAGCCTATGAACAAAAATCATAAATAAAATAAAATAAATAGTATTTATTGTAATATTTTTTAAATAAAAATGAATTACCATCACTATTGTCTTCATCGATGCATATTAAAGTGCAATCTCCGATGTCTTCAGAATCAATAGCGTCTTCTGTTGATTCAATTTTGCGTTGACTTGATAACTGATCCTGACAAATGAAGCATTCGAAAATGAAATTGTATATGTTTATTTTTTAATATTAACAAATTAATTTTATCAAAATCATTAACATACTTTGTTAAAGTTTTTAAAAATCTAGTTAATTATCTAGTTAAAAAATACAATTATTTTTCAACGTTTTTTAAGGAGTGGACTACTTTAGAATGATATTTGGTAACACTAAAAATATTCATCCTTCATTAGTTTAATCACCACATAATCTATCCACTGCTATATCAAAAGCATGTCTCATAACAATGTCACAAACCTTCATCGTTTATCATACTCTTCATCAATCCTCATTTTTATCCAGCAAAATGGTAAAGTAAAGATAAGATTATTTGGATAGGAATTATAATTACTATTACAAATTCAACCATTCATTCACGGGCATCTCTGCATGACTATATTAATTGGCTCAGTTTTACCTTTTCAAATCCAGGAAATCAGAGTATGCCTGGATCGAGACAATCAATCGGAATATGAATATTTCCGATCTCCCAAATTTATTGCTACAGTGACTTTTTTCCACAATATGAATTTGAACCCGAACCTTCATACTAAGAGTCCAGGATCTAAACAACTATATTACCACTTGGTGTCTTAACCCTTTGCGATATTTAAAAAAAAAATACATCCTGTACCTACTTTGTTTGAGCTATATAAAAAAACATAATCTTTACATTTATAAGCTAACGTTATCAATCACTTTCATTCATCAGAGCTTTTTTTCATATTTTTTGCATTCTTTAATACCTATAACTTTTACATCAAAAAAAAAGTCAATTTCAATATGTCAAGTATCAATCTGGTCAATAGCCTCAACTCCCTTGTTATCTCTAAACGAGAAACTGAATATTGTAAAGAATCGTATAATAATATGAGGAGTAATAAAATGATTATCTGATTTGACTGTTTGAGTAAAAAGCAGCGAGCAATTTCCGCCAAAAGTGCAGTATGGTAATACATAGACATTGAATTAATCAGAAATTGTTTATATAGCAGTGGCACATTTTACGTTATATTTAATACCCAGAATTTACGTGTTAATGTTTTGTAAATTTTAATTTAAACTTTCGCCAATAGTGATTTCTTCCCTAAAATATTTTTCAGACAATGATAGCACCGATTATCAGAGTTGTTGAATAGATTGTTGGAGTTGAATCCTGGAATTTATTTCGTTATTCATTAATTTTTTTTCGATGAAGATAGCTCAAGGTATTTGAGTGTTACAATATTGGGCATTGCAAAGCTTGCCGGGTACTCGCTTTTTTAAAAATACAAATAAAGATATGAATTAAAATGATAATGTTTGTGTGTTGCCGCCTCACAGTATAGTCCACCGAAAACCAAACCCTTGGAAAATACATAAAAAATCGACGATTATAGTGCTTCATTTACCTTAGCAACCACCAGACCAATATCCGCAAACATAGTGCATACGCTAAACGTCTCATATAATAAATTGCATACACAAACAATATTTTTTCTATGCCTATGTTATTCCCGTAAGCATAAACAATAAGTTGAAAAAGTTTTATCGCAATCGGATGAACGGTGTGGCAGCGCATTAAATATGAACAAACAAAGATTAATTTTTATATATTAAATATATATGGAGTTTTTAAGACTTACGCGAGTCATGTTTATATATGATTTTTAATTACTTATAACGTTAGTCAAGGATTAACTTGAAAATGAACCCAATAGGTGGTTTGAAATATTGTATTAAGGTAAACTTTTAAATATAATTTTGCCTTTAAAAATCAAAACGCAATCAAAAACCCGCTTATTACTAACATTATAAGTAATTAAAAATCATATATATATGCATCATCGTCATCATAGTACAGCCACAAACGTCCACTGCATAACTATAGGCCTCTTCAATATCCATTCACAGGAAGGGGTTACATCCATCTTGTCTATATCATACATTCACCTCCTTATTTGCTCAATATGGAAGGTAGAATTACTACTGAATTTCATTTCAAATGCTCACCCAGCGCTTTCGCGACTGTTTCAATAGGGAGTGTGGGAGGTTTATAAAAACCGAGTCAAAATGAACTGTATTGATACATAAAAAAATTCACACAGCATAAAGATAATGAGGGTAAATATAATATCAGTTAGGAAAATTGTTGAAGAGCTGTACAACGTTTTGATTTTAATTGTAATTTTAACCATGTCAGAAATCGAAAAGTACTAGAAAGGGTAACTCTGAGACACTAAATAATACAAATTTTATTTGATTAGAAAATATAATATATAAATAATAAATCAATCAAATAAAAATAAGCAACATGCTTGATTTCATTCCATAAAATGATTTTATATTATGTATAGGCAACTGATTATTTAAAATAATAAATTGATAGTTAGGGTACGTGGGTTTGTCTTACTTGTGAAGCCATACACGAAGTAACAGCAGAGTTTGATTCCGTTAAGTCAAAGGACGTGGAATTCTATAGAGAACAAATAGATAAAAAATGAATATTAAATTTTACTAATTATATATAAATATATATAAAATTTACTTATTAATAGCATCAATGAACAGCAATGTTCCAAGATAGAAAAGTAGTAAAATATCAAATATTTGACCACATGGAGAATGTGTTATTTTTAACATTTTCGTCGCCCAGCATAAATTGAAACAATAACTTAGGGAATAAATATGGACTCCAAAAATGTGGCAAATCTTCCGTCAGCTGTTGTCTATTTTAGATCAATAAGCCTGCCCGATTACTCTGTGATTGACCAAGCTAACAAAAACAAAGGGAAGATAAAGTAGATAGCATCCACAATATAAAAAAGGGTCCTGCAAACAGACAAGGGAAGAAATGCAAATTTCGAGCTGTATTTTAATTGATACTTGATACTTGAAAGTCTTTTGTGAAAGACTTTAGTAAAGTTGAGACTGAAATTTACTTGCACTTACTCTGGAACCTTCGTTCGATTGAAAAGCATACTTTTACTGACAAGCTTATATTATTAGTGATTTTTTGAAAAGACTATCAAATAACAAGGACGCATATGCAAGAGAAGACCTTGAGATGTGAGAACTGGCTGTAAAAGAGAAGGAATTGAACAATGCCGGTGGTTTATTGGACAATATCCAATGAAACGAGTTCACCAACAAAAAACAATAATTTACATTCACTGAGAAAAGTAGGCTTCTGATAAAATTACCTTCCGATATTATTCCGAGTGAAATTATTTCATTATTTATGGATGAAAAAAATATTTATGGTCATGGAAACGACCAGTGGAAAGCATAAAGTGGCATTGTAAATTTTTATTACAATAATGTATAGGAACAACCGTAGAAAATCCTTATGTTGTGTATGAAAAAGTAATAAATAAAAAAATTAAATTGATTTTGAATAATGAACAACATGCTACATAATGAAACATGATATTGGTGCGTATCGAAAAACCAGAAAATTACATAAAATTTTGATAGTACATAAAAGTATAAAAAACATGAATATAAATACATCGCACATTGCTAAAACAGTGATAATAAATTATACAAATATGCTCCCATTTCAACGTTTTTAAGAGAAATATCACATATCTAACAATACGAGGGCATCAAGAAGGTTAAAGCATAATTCATTTAATATGACAATGCTGCAATATTTTATTAATACAAATATTTTATAAATAAATAATGTTTTGCATATTCTTTGTTCAATAATACTTAAATAGCGCTGCTATTTCATATTGTATAATTCTAACGAGCCGTACAATCAACCAATTTAAAAATTAAGAAGTGTATTATGTTTACAATGTAAATTATGAACTACTTTTAGTAACATTCATATCGAGATAACATGCAAAGAATTTTGCAATAATCAGATGTAATTTTTTTAGCATATTTGAAATGTATACCTGTAATGCTGCATTGATATATAATTTTAAGGTTGCATCGCTCTTCTCGCATGTTTGTTTGAAACTATATGCTCTGCTGAGTTGTAAAATGCACTGAATGCACATTAAACTTGGAAGTCCGTCATCCTTTTTAACCTATGCACAACAAATGAAAAATTATAATGTAAAAAATGCAAAAATGTAATTCTAGACTGCCTCAATCGTAATTTATCTTTTTGTAAGTTGGCAAGTGAGTTCGGCGTAGGACAATCCACAATTACGATGCAAAAAAGTACTGCGAGAGCATTCAAAAGTTTGTCCCACCATTGATTGTGGGCCCATAGGTGAATGTTGCGATAAACGTCATACTTTACCTTTGTGTGTGTGTTTTTTTTACAAAGTATTGGAATAGTGGCTTAGATTCTGGACTCGTATTATAAAGGTTCGGGTTCAAATCCAGATTGTGAAAAAAAATTTCACCATACCGACAAATTTGGGAGATCAAAAATATTAATATTTCTGATTGATCGTCTCAATCCAGTTTTACCCTGATTTCCTGCATTTGAAAAAGTAAATGCTGAGGCGATTAATAAAGTCGTGCGGGGACGACCATAAGTGAGTGATTGAATTTGCAACAATAATTAAATTATCATTTATATATAATGATCATTTTGCTCTCTCTCCTCTTTTTTTTTTTTGCGGTGGCTTTTAGCGATCCCTTTTTTATGGTATCATTACCAACCATTGTGACTCTCTCCTCTTACCTTTCCAAATAATCCTATCCTTACTTTATCATGTGTGGAAGGCACATTAAATCCTTTCCCCAGTAAGATCTCCTATGGAGATTCCCTATGTCTGATATTGGATATGGCACATGGATATCATAAGGACTTAAAAAGTGTTTTTTTTTGTGTGATTATTTTAAATTTAATTACAAAATAATAAGTAGTTCTAAAGATAAAATCATTTTCCAATGTGTATTTGTCGGCTACACTTACTTGCTCATAAATATTGCCTAAGATATGTTAAGAGGGACATTTGTTTGCATGCTGTGTTGATGTGACTATGAACTTCTTAGAATTAGAGCCATAACCGATTGTATTTTTCCAGATAAGAGTCTGCATATTAGATAAATGAACACAGTATTTTCATTTCAGAAATGTTATATGTGTATTCAATGATGTCACCCAAATCCAAGTTTATCCCGTAAAAGATGTAATATTTAAGATTGTCGAGAAATTTTAAATATAGCTCCAGGTCATGAGCGATAATTGAACCAAAAACTAGCTGCATTCAATATCATGAGACTTGAGCTCGATTTCAATTAAAAAAATATTCATAGTTAAATTAAATAAATAAACTATAATAACAATACACAATACTATAATAATTGTTAACGGTAAATAAATACATACAAATAAATATTTATGCAATTATTCTTCAGTTTTTTTTTTATCTGAGCAGTGACAATTTTTCTCATAAACATATCCAGAATTGTGATGTCAATACATTTGATCATCCTTCTAAGATAATTTTAACTGCTTGAAAAATGTTATAATTTTTTCCAAAATTCTCTGATTTTTTCTATTCTTTCAATTGCTTGGGCAAAAGTAGTTCTTAAATAATGCACTTTGAAATTAGCAATACTCTTTTGATACATCGGCTATAGAACGCTTAAAAAACTATATTTATGCTTGAATGGGATTCTCATAAGTGTGAAAGATGACCCGGTATGGATGACGCATTATTAAAAATAAATATAAATAAATAAATAAAAATAGCGACAAAGTAAATCATCGATTTCCTTGAAGCCTCTCGAGTTTTTTGAATCTTTATATAAATCAAAAGTGGCTTTTATTATAATCCAACAGCATTTTCACCCAACAAAAGGGTTAAATGGTCTTTGTATATTTTAAATCCGGGTATGCATTTAGCTGTACCTGTAGGTAGTCACGGTTCGACTCGTAACCCAATCATCTTGGGTTCGAATCCCACAGGAGATGTGGCTGGCAACCACATTTTTAAAAACATATATATGCCATGAAAAACCATGTCAAAATGGTTGGTAAGGCCAGATCCACACTATGGTGCCAGTAACGGTTCGATCTCGCTCCGGTCTCGGTCCGATCAAATATTCACACTATCGTATCGTTCCAGAGTGTGAATACGCTCATTGTTTCTCATGTAAGAATATTTGGTCGGACCGAGACCGGAGCGAGATCGATCCGTTACTGGCACCATAGTGTGGATCGGGCCTAATGATACCATTAAAAAAGAGATCGCTAAAAGCCAGCACCAAAAAAAATGCATATTGAAGAATAAAATACATTTTTTTTAAAAAAAATTGTTCTCCATTGTAAGTTTGAAAAGCCATAAGTCGAGAACTTTATTGATTTTATATATCCATGGGATGCAGAGTTTCTAACCCAATGCTATGTTACATTTCAAATGCAACCAATATATTTTTTTCTCATTATCCATGCTTTTCTTCCATACAAAATAATTTATAATAATAATATTTCATTGAAGATTTTTTAATATATCGTAATACAAACAGGTTTTTTAATATTTGTACGGCAAGAGATAATCCTGCAAGAAAACTAAACATCCAGAGGTGAAGGAAGCTATGTATATGTGGTTTCTTCGGGAAAGAAACAGGCATACACCTACTTCAGCCATGAAAGCAAAGAGATAGCAAAAAAGCTTTGTAGCTAGCAAGGGATACTTAAAACGCTTCAAAAATCATCATGGAACACATTTGATAACGGTAACAGGTTTTTTTTTATAACTGCTATAGCCATAGTGTTTATGACATTAATTCTATAATATGAAACCTTGATTATCTATGTAAATCTCATCATTTTCATATTTTTTCAGATTATAAGTACTTCTTTCCAAAAACTTCCAGACTACAAGGGGTCAGGGGCAGCACTCTATAGTCCAACAAATGGTACAATCCAATACTGCCTTGCATTTGTCGGACTACTACGGGTTTGCTGTACTTTCAAATTTTGTACTAAGGTGGGCTACCTTAGATTTATATAGTAACATATAATCTTGTTCATATATAAATAACAAATATTAAATAGCTATATTGGGATGAGTATCAACCCCACATAGATCATTGCTTCAGTTCAGCACCACTTTAGCTAGACAAAGAATATATTATGATTTATCTACTCAAAAAAATCCGTGCAGTAAAATCATCGTGACCATTATGAGGAATATTCCACTATCAAGAAGTGCTACTAAATCGTTATCTGTGTATTTGGGAATGTTCTAGTATTTTTGGTTTAGGAATTCACAAATGACAGTAAACAATATAGAGGTGTCAATGTCAAAAATTTTCAAATTCAATTCAAATATGACATATGAATCTAAAGGTATAGTTTGTACCTGTACAGTCGTAATTGACATTAGCATTTCATCAAGGCAGGCTCCATAAAGGGGTCTCATTTCGCGGCGACTGTCTAAGCATCCTCTACAAACGTCATTTATTTCGATGGGAGCATTCATTATTATATTTCCATTCATTGTAGCCATGTTTTTTAAAATAAAAAACCAATCACACACGAAACCACCCTTGCGGCGCAGCTCGCAGCTGCTATGAAACGAGCAACACTTATCAACACAACCATAAACTATCCATAGTAGTTGAGGATCAAACCATAGACAAATCTCCTCCATATTATCAATGGAGAAAAAACTTCTTCAAATAAAAAAAATTATCTCATTTTAAACATATTTTATTAATAATAAGATTAATATTTTACTAATAATGAAATTTATCTTAATTTTTATACTATTATTATAGAATCAAATAATATATTACTATTTCATTTTCCAAAATAAATATTCGGTAGCATTTACATCTAATACTAATATGCATTCTAATTCTTTCCAATAAATCTATTAAACATGGATGAAATCTGAAAACGTAACTTTAACATTTTAAAATCATATTGGATGTAGGCGAACTCTCAAAAGACAGCTTATTTAGGGAATGGATTTTTCATATGGTATCCCTTTTGCCTTCCATACGTAGTAAAGTATGAATAAGATTTCCCAAATTTGTTGATACGATGAAAAAAATTTCAACAATCTGAATTTGAACCCAAACTTCCCAGGATCCAAACCATTATATGAATACTTGGTCATACCTATACATGAATATTAAATTTAAATTTGTCTATTTGAAGCCAACTTTTAATTAAATTAACGATAAAACAATATATATTTGTCAATGACCCGTTTTTAAACATAATTCATATCTAATCATACAACTTAAAAAAACATTATTGCTCACAATAATAGATTGAAAAATATTATAAACTTGTTTATTCAATAAAAATAATCTTTTGTACGTTTTTAATTCTTTTACGTTGTAATTTTACCTGCTTTCAAAAATACATTTTGTTGCTATCCAACATATAATCATTCAATCTATATAAAACAGAGTGGGGAAAAGATGTTAATGACTATCTTGTATAAAAAAATGTTTTCTGTGTAGTTTGAAGCAGATATTACCTAATTTGACAAAAATAAATGAAAATCCTATCAAAGATACTGACGATGAAGATATTTTAGATGAATTGCATACTCAAAATGATAAGGATCACTGTGAACAAGGAGAACTATCCAGCGAAACTAAATGGTTCACTCTACCACCAGCAACAAGATGCTTAAGAACTCACGACATTAACACGCGGAAAATACGTTGGATATTGCAGCATTGGCATCGTTGAGCAATGTAGAGAAAAAGATGAACAGCCCAAGTATAATTAAAAGGTTTTCTGTCTGAAACGGAATTGAAACTTTATATTGGAGAAGCTTCGCAGCACAGCAAGGCGCAGCCAAACATCAGCGAGACAGATATCGTCATGCAGAATTTGCTGAGTGAACGAAAGGTTCAAAGAAATTAGTTATATAACAAAACGTAGTAGCTTAAGCTTGATGTGATATTACAAAAAAATTCAATCAATTGGATCTACAACTTCAAGGGAAAAAATGTCATTGATTGAGATTGTGGAAAGTGTACTTGCTCTATCTATTATCATAATTTTAATCTTTGATTTATTTATCTCAGGACTCATATCTAAGCTGATGGGTTGTATTCGCTGGAGAAGAATGGACGTTTCTTCTGTCAACGTGGTAATTAGTGTTGTATCATTAGTGTAGCGTAGATTGGAGATTTTTTCCTGCCGATGGAAATTACACCGTTCCAAATTTCCAGGGCTCTTCCCATTGTGGATTCTCAATATACGTCGAGATACAGAGAGAGGATGTAATCAACAAAGCACAATTCCACAAGTAAATGTGACAATTATCAGACCATTGCAATCACATTTCACGCAAGCAAGAGATACTTTATAGGGCATAAAAAACATAAAGTGGGTATCATTAAGCCATCGAATAGTAATTCGAGTGTTTCAGCAGCTGAACATCCGCAAGATTATGAATGGGTGGATATTTCTGATGTAGAACATCCTCCAAGCACTATAAACTTCAATATTGGACTACACAGTAACTGTCTAAAAATCCACCATGTTTGTATGAGATTTCAAAAAAATAATTTGGAGTATTTAAATATGGAGTTGAAAAAGGTTCAAATCTGGTCACCTCACTCAAACAGTATGTATTACTAGCTAGTTCTCGACTGACGACGGTTCAAACTTACGATATTATGTGTGTCATTCATAATTGCATTTTATCATTTTGAATAAAGATTGAATTGTGAATTTTTATTTATTTATCTACTAACCTTCTTCTTGTTATTTTTTTTTAATATATGAAACTCGACTTACGAACGAGGTCTAGAAACTTATTTTGTAAGTTCAGGAATACCTATACCATAAAATAAACATATTACCTGATGCAACATACTTTTGACATAACGAACATTGAACCATAGACAAAATAACGAGTTCGCAGCCTTCTATATTGTCGATGGTATTTTAATAGTATGAAATTCTACTCATTTATTTAATAATCTTACAATATTTCAAATATTATTTATTAATGCCAAATATTGTTATACTTGTAAAAAAATCTATATCAAAGTTTTATAAGATAGACATATGTACATAATTGATACATAATCGATTTTATAAAAATCTCATTGCAATCTTGTAAACGTTACTATTGTTATAAAATATTAGTCACTGCAAATTGATTTGTTACTATATTGTTCAAGAAGGATGAAATTAAAAGTTTATGGCCCTACAGGTAACGAAACACTTTACGATCTTGAGATATGAACATGCACACAATGACGGCGTTGTAAGTCGTAAAATTTTTATTCGCTCGTTTGAAATTAAATTTCAACGTCAAAAATTCATCATTCATTATATAGAGTCATTCCGAGAAATATAATTTACAGCTATTACAGCTTTTTTTAGAACTCTGTAATATTTAAAAAAAAATGCATGATAGACTAAAAGCTGGGAGCATAAATTGAGGGTCATCTAAAATATGTGAATAATTTAATAGTTGTGTTCTGGCGTTTTTCTGGACTATCATTATGACAGTCTGGCAACTGAGTGCCGTTGGGTTTGGAAGGGGAGGGGGTTGGTAATAGTCTAACAAGGGAGACCGTTCGTTTGGAAGCGTGAGCCTCGGGGCGGGATGCGGTTTCGGGGCTGTGCATTCAAGTTACGATAGCACATTAGTCCATTGTCTTGCCAATCAACGTAATATACTTGCGTCCTTTAAAATACGCGGTACTCTCAAGAAAAAAGCAATATATTTTTTAATAAATTGAAAGATATATAGTGCGTCGATGTACAAGTCAATTTACACGGACTATGGCAATTGGCTTCGATGAAAACATGTTGATAATGGTGCTAACAGCGATGTTGACGTTATTGCCAAACAAAATCAATTTAATTCGAAGAATACTGTTCAAATTCTGCAATTGGTTGACAATTCTGGACAGTGCTGGTAAATATTTTGAGTTCGGTTTGTCAAAATTCGTAAAATTAACCTAGCTTAACGCGGATGCTATGTTACTAAACTAAAAATATCCATAATTATGAGATATTTGTATCGCTAGTAAAAAAATAGCTATATTTTCACCGTTGTCAGTTAGATGGTGACGCGCAGGAGGCGGGAGGCGGGAGTCGCGCGGGAAGAGTGGTCGGTTGGCCTTGACTGCGGGAGGACGTCCTTCTCGCAGCTAGATCTCTCTCATGCTGAATAATAAATTACTTAGAGGAGAGAGTATTTTTATCCGACGCCCGCCCACCCCCATCCATCTGTTTGGCTACTCATGATCCGAAATTATTAATAATTAATGATATCATTTTTAAAATATAAACAGTTCAAATGTCTCTCTGTAACATGAAAAAAATAATTAAACTAATATCTCCTATATGGTTTGTTATTCATTTTTAAAATAAGGTAATTTTTTCCACTCTTCCAAATTTATTAACACTGTAATTTATTTGCATAGCCTGAATTTGAATCAAAGCTTTAATAATAAGAGTAAAAAACTTACCCAAAAGTTATTTTATAGAGAAAGATTTACTTAAATAAAACGATTGAAGTGAAAGTATGATCGAAGCATTCATTAAATATATAAATGTATTTATATAATATTTTTAAAGGGGGAAAAATATCTCCCCCTTTAAAAATATATATCTAATTCCATCTAAGCATTTATATTTATTTTATTCGTTAAGCGACGCGATATGCAGAATATAATTTATGCTCGATTTCGGTTTACCCCTAAATGTAATCGTTTCTCCCCTTTCCACAACGCAGTCTACTACCCCTTCGTTATGAACAGGTGATATCGCAACTATTATTATAATTTTATAAATCCGTACCCTTTTTAGTATTTAAAATAGTTTTAGTCGTGATTCGGTCATTTATTAACGCGTTCCGTGCCACGTCCACCGGACGTGGCACGGAACGTTCTTTCGGACGTTTTCTTCCTCCATTTAAATACGATTTAACAAGTTATTTATTTTCTATTCAATGGAATTAGCACATGAAAATATTAAATAAACAGAATATAATAAATATATGTTTATATATAACATATAAAGGCATAAAATTAAAATATGCATATAAAATATGTTTAAATGTTATAAAATTATGTTTAAAATAAAATATAACTTTATATTATGTTACCACCTATTCATTGAAACAATTCAAACACATATGAGGTGATTTTGGACGATTAGGACAACATCTTGCGACTTTTTTTGCATTTTTTTTCGCTTCCCGGAGATCGAGAATTTGTCAGTCAGTCAAACAGTCTCCAAAAAGCGAATCCAGCGTCTCCCTGTTACATATTTCTACGATTTACAAATGTTAACTGTACGAACGTCTTTCTTAAATGTCTTTAAGATGGACAACTGTCTAAATATCTTTCTAGATCGACCTCGAAACTTGCATTCTTACCCTTGTCTGTTCGCACTTGCTTATCTTCACTTTTTTTTGTTAATTTGACTAATAGTAGAGTCAAGCTTGTCGATCTAAGATAAAACAACACCTGAGAGAAGATGCGCCATATATTGTCCATGTTTATCCCGTGCATATCAATTTTGCATCGCTATCCCTTCTGTTTACGCACCGACTATTGAATTTGGGCGTGGAACGTGTTAAAGGGATCTAATTTATATTTTCATGGTTTTATTCTAGATTTTTTATATTAGAATAGACAGATCTTGCGGCAAATGGGAAGGGATAAAATTAAAATGTATGCAGGATAACATTTGAGAAACTTAAAATGAACATTAGAAGTTAAATGTAATTGGGTTGCTTGAATGTTAATATTTTCCAAAATCACCTTAACTATATATGTCTTCCTTGTTTTTGATCATATCGGACTTTTAAGGGTGTGGGGAGTTGTTTGTGTGCTATCCCTAAATTTATCCGACGATCAACCGACGTATTTAATGCAATTACGACGAAATTGAATTACAAACATTTTCCCTGTGCCATCGGTATTTTCCTATTCGGATTATTATTTGCGTTGAATTTTAAAATTCAATTTTTGGCGAAAAATGGAGTGAAGAGGGTTTCCTGAAGAGGGCAATAGAGGATTGGATCAAATGTGCCGCAATATCGTCCGAGACTAAAATATCATACATACATTAGAAATAGCAGGAAACATTGATTTTACAAATGTTGTATGTAATATCGCTTATAAGATACCAAAAAAGTTTGATTTATGATTCACGATTTATTTGCACGTTTAAAAATAATAGTAGCTAAATAGTGCATTAATCAGAAGATGTGAATTTTCATACAAAAATATTAACTGATTATCACATATATGAGCCAGAAAATGTTTGAGTTTTATTTATTTAATTCAGCCATCGCCAAAAGAGCATGTTTAAATACAAAAAAATAATATTAAGTATAACATTTAGATATATGAACACATGTTTTTAAAAATATAATTTGCGAATATATTATTGTTGAATGAAATGTTTAAAAGAGGATTTCACATCCAACTTATAGCTGAAACTTATTATTACTAGAAACGACTAAGCCATCTTAGAGTGCAAATTCGGACATAAAATACATATATGCAGTTCCGTAATAAGGGGATGGCAAAGCAGGTTGCAACTGGGCTTGGGGCGCAAAACGCAGAATACCAACCCAGTCGAGAGTTGCGCATGATTTTTCGATTTTACATTAATCAACACTGATTGACTCTATCCGTTTTTATAGTCTATACATACTAAGTTGTCTAATCCCTCTTTTCTTCGTTGTCGCTTAAATATTGGGCCTACCCAGTCCCCATAACCTCGCAATAAAATAAAGAAAAAAATATAATCGCGAGGTGTTCATTCGTCATGTCATCGGTCCGAAAAGCGAACCGGTTGAACACAGACCTTGTGACCACTCCGTCTTCTTTTGGGGCATTTTGGGAAAAATTCTATGCTCTGTATGATCACGGAAGCTCCCTTAGAGGCTAGCTTAAATAGGTGGCTCGCGCCAAATGAGATGCGAACGAATCTAGACTTTTATCCACCCATAAAAACTATTGATGGCTATCAAACAAATATTAAACAATGTAGCGTCTTTATAAGGTAGACACTTTCTATCATAGTATTTTTTTCTTAAAAAGCAACCACTATAATAATATTTAATATATGTATTGTATTTATAACTAGCTGGTACCCGGCGCGTTGCTGCCACAGAAGAAATAGTTCTAAAAATACCATTTGAAATTTGAAAGAGTTATCTTGTTTAATTAGCAATGATATAAATAATGATATTTTTTCCGACAATTAATACATTTATTGATATTGAATGATATATAAAGAAAAAAATATTAAAAGCATACATTTTGCTTACTCAATTGTTCTGCTAAGTGCTTTAGGGTAGAGAATAGTTTTGGCTTTTCCGTCTTTAACAAATACAAAAAAAGTTCTCGGCTGTCTAACGTGGATTTTCTAGATTCTTCCGCACACTTGAAGTGCCTTGTTGATGGTCATTGAGAATGCAAGTCCAACGGGGAGCTGCAGTCGTCTCTTATCAAATGGCACGTCGGTGGGAATGAGCATATATTCTACTTTCGACTTTCCATTAAGAATATATAGTTGTCTCGATGATGATAGTGAGTCATGTTCCAATTTGTACGGTGGCACACCAGGAAGATCCGACGAATTTAAAAACTCGATTGAATAGTTAACAACTTGGTCTGCATTCATGGCACTGTCAATCGATTTGTAGGTAACAGAATCGCTTGCAATTTTTTATTGTATTGTGTGGTTGATTTTATTGACGTCGGTGTTTTCTGTTGCCAAAATAGCATGTTCACAAAGCCAATAATGATTTTTATAATTATTAAAAATCTGCTGAAAAACTTTCTGAATGAGTAAATCGATGGATGGCACAACAACGCAAAAGTTCGATGGAGATGAAATAAACTTGGTAGCATCAACATGCACTTTTCCTTCACCAATGTTCAATAGTCGTTTTAAAAATGTGGCTGCCGACGCATCACGCTACAAATGTACACGCATATTTGTCTTTAATGTTAGTTTTCGCACGTCTCTCTAAAGATGCGATGCTTTGAGGCAAGAATCAGCTGGTGACGATGAAAGCATCACTGGAAGAGGTTGTCGAAAGACGCCACATAATAAAATTAGAGCGCCACCAAACGGTTTTGCATTTGATCGTAAGTCTTTAAGAGTTCGATCAAGCATTGCATTCGTCCCAGATAATCCCCTTGCAAATTTTCAAAACTTTAGCTATGTCAGAAACTTTAGGAATGTTACATGTCAGAGCTTCCAATAAATGCATATTTAATGGCAATTTGAATGCCGAATGCGCTGTTCGTCCACCATCTAATAATGTTGCCGCAATACCTAATGAAGCAAGAGCTAAAGCAATTCTATTTTGAGATCGAATGTGAGCCAATAGTAAAGTGATGAGATACGTTTTTCCAGTACCGCCAGGCGCATCAAGGAAGAACAGATCATTTGTAATTGTATCGTAGGTCAATTTTTGTTCCGCATGCAAAAGTTGTTCGTTTGCTTCGACAAATGCATCCAAATCATTAGCATCGTACTGCTGTTCAAGTGCAGAACGAATTCTTGTTGAATGAATTCTTTGATATTGATGGTTAAGCAAATGTCTTCGATTTCGATCAGAGTTTGATTGAAAATATTGTCCGAAAACTCAATTGAATTGTCATTGCTAACGGTGTGTAAAATGTCTTCGCTCAAATCCTCTCTGAATTTTTACCACAAATCTTTCGGGTTGGGTGACGGACATGTGGTTAAAATGATGGCGAGTAATGTTCTAATTTCCGTTCGACCTTTCTCAATGAAGTATGACATTTGACATTAACCAAAAGCATTCTTAAATAGTAACACTCGGCTTTATTTGGATGTAATGTGTAAATAGGGCCCAATGCATCAGATGAATACAGATTTCGATAGCCTTCATCACGCATCCCTTGCTTACGTCGTTGAAAATTCTCGGATGTAGTATTTCATGTAAAATAGTTAGGAACTTGTGCGTACCATAATGTCTCTGCAAATACATCTTCTTCACACAGCGCAAGTGTTGGTTCAGCAGCAACATTTCTTGCAGTGTCTGCCTTTGTCCATTTTCGAGATGAACACTGAGATGAACAACATTCGGATTGCTTCTGTGAATTAGGAAGCTCAAAATAGGCCAAAGAGCCTCGTCACTGCTGATATATCTACCTGTTTGAAATTGAGTTTGAACTCGATCGTTGCGCGCATCAAGTCTTTCAATACTGACTACTGCCATATCACTGCCTATTTGCATGTACAATTTGCACGACAATATCCGACGTTGGTATGAGCTTTGAATGTTTTCGATGAAAAAGAAGATCCATATATTGTTGATTTCAACGTCAACATATTGTTATTAAATAAAAGAATTATTCATTTGTTTCTTGTTTTTATTTTTTAAATTAAATTTAAATTCAAATCTGGTTAGGTTAGGTTTGTTTGTTTTCATTGTGTCGAAATGAAGGCGTTTTCAATTTACCAATAAATTTGTCCCCCGTTAACAGGATTTAACCTTTATCCATTTTACACTGGGATGCAAACTGTAATCGTAATGAATATCATATTGAAATGCAGCAATATTCAAATCAACATGTACTTTCGATTCTCGTTGCACGTTGGTCGTCTGATTTTGATCGGATAACACTCGAACGTATTTTTTCGATTGTTACGTACGTGAATAAGCGATGAATGAAATGAAGCATTTTAAAAGTGCTTGCGATAAATAATTTGGATATAATTGACTCACGCCGATGGTTAACCTGCAAATGACATTGACGTTTGACGTATGTGTTGTATGTGACGACGACACGACGCCTCCTACTGCAACTTGTAGGTACTATATACCTATAGCCTTAGCAACGCATAATCTCAAACACGTCAGAATCAACAACTTTCACACATTAAGTTTTGAATTAAAAATCTACTGTAAGTTAATTGTACTATGCCTATGTCACCCCCTGATCCCTTGGCAATAAGTGGACCAAGTTTTGTCTCAATCCGATGAACGCGCATATCAACCCATTTCGCCCGAGCATTAGCCGGGAAACGCAACTTATTTTTATATATTAGATAATATTATTTAACTTTTAAAAAAATAGGAGAGGGGGGCGCATGTTAGATACTTGCTACGGGTGCTTCGTGCCCTCCTTACGACTCTGCATATATGCAACTTGTGTATTCAATATAACCACAAACTTAATACAATAACGCGATCGAGGGAAGAGAACTTGAGCCACCCTGAAATTAAGGTTAGCTCTCGTCATATATAATACTCCATAAGATGTTATGGAGACAAACTATATCGACAGTCAAACTAATCCCATAATATAGAGGGTAAGGTAAAATCATTTCATACTGAAGATTTTAAAAAACCAATTTCATATTCACAATAACTGGTTATAATTAATTTTGTTAATGCATCAAAGGGTTTATATATTTATTAAGTTAAAAATATATTATAACGATCTTAAATTTAAAAAAAATAGTTCTGACACCAATGAAATTTTATGGTCACCACCAACTAAAAAGTGATTCAAAACCCTCCATAGTAACATGATGCCGAATGAATCATATAAAAAGCAAACTATCACGAAACCATTCCACATATCCCTGCTTGTGATTAAATGACTAAAAAAAGTCTGCTTGAAAAATAGATGATGATATGCATTAGAAGCAAATGGTTGACATGTATAGTTGGTCATTGTTTAAAAAAATCAGTAGATAGGGAATGTGGCAAACTGTACAGATGAAAAGTAAAAAATCTTATCTAATCTAAATCCATTTAGTGAAATGGAACATACTGACGATGGTGAAATAAATATTGATTTGTAACGTAGGGGGCCGCTGACTATTAGCACCCCTGCGTGTCTTCGTAGATGCGGCGGATGCCGCGTTATTCGGATCGCGGAACCCAGGTGCAAAGGTCACTCGAAACGTTAACGCTCTTATCGTTAGTTTGGATCGCGAGGACGGCTCCGGTGATGGGGATGTTCTGCTCGTGAAGATTGTAAATGGAGAAGATAAAGCAAAGATGATATGTCGGCTCAACGCATTTATTCAACGGCAATGGCGTGTGATAATATGTCGAGCGAAATGCAGCGAAAATGGTGGTGCACACGGAGGCTTCTTCTTCGGACCAAGTCCCCGAAGAGATGCTGGTCGGTCAACGCTTAAGAACGAACTAATATCTCCGTGATTTTACTGGAGAGGATCTCGATTTTACCTGGCAACTGAAGCACCCTTTCTTATCATTACACCCAATGCCAGCTGCGTTATCTACCCGCTTCACCGTGCTTCGGGCGCGCTTCATCTTTAAGCCACGTGTTTCTTACCCATATGAATCTGCAACGGTGGAATCCCATGGATTTCGCCGCATGTACATTGTATTTTAACAGTTTAATTATTTATTTTATGCCTCCACGCTACAGGTTATTAGATAAAACGATTTAAAAATGATTGTTCTGAAATTAACATAAAAAATGTTTCAATATTGCAAAGGGCTGTTATGACAATAGTTTAAACATAAAGTAACACGTATGCGTACTCAGATGACAGAGCGCTGAATGAAACAGCGTTAAATTAAATTATTTAAACACAAAGTAAATAGGGGAAGGCCAATACATGACCAAAAATAAACATACACACTGAAATACAGCGATCATTTTTGACATGAAGGTCCTCGTCCATCTAAATTCTGTATGGTCTGTTCCGAGTTTTCCTGGACTAGTCACACAAAATATCTTCCATTGATCCTGTGCCTTTTGCCTGGGCGTTTGAGGATAGTGGTGAGCCTTTGACACAGTCTCCACCAACTACAGTAATCGGCTGTTCCACACATCCCTTTATGGGTGCGCAGCACAGGGTGACCTGCGCACCCAATTCATGTTTGCCGGGTTACCCTGACAGCGTTTGATGAGCAAACCGACGAGATTACTTTCGCGCGCCTCTACTCCACATCATTACCCCGGGTTTTATGGGTGGGCATCGTGGAGTCTTCACTGAGGTCATTTATGTCCCATTTGAAGATAAATTCAAATATCTTGTATAACCATCGTTAAATACACAAAAAAATCGTTCTTCAAGACTAAAATTATTGCTTTAGATGGCTCTAGAACCAAAACTAACGTTGATAATATTGTACAAAATAAGGGTGTGCATGATAAATGTCAACCAGACATATGTTTAATGAATAAATATTAACACTCAGGGCTCAGGGCAAATGATAATATCGTAATCCTAATGTAATCGTAATGATATTATACGTAATCCAGCACATTTTTTTCTAATTATTGGTATTAGTTGATACAAAATTCTTCAAAAATACATTGCATATTACACAGCTCAAGACAAAAATATAACAAAGCATTTATTGTTACTAGACTTCTGAGAATTAGGGTCATTTGTAGATTAGGATTCATATATTCATCAGAAAGTAGAAGATCTGTTCTAATTTTTGAAAAAAAATATATTTCTTTATTTTGTATTCGATTTTTCAAGAATAAATAATAAATAAGTTTGGGGCAGTTTATGTGTAATTACTAGAAAGTTTACGACGCAACAATTTTTTTTTCAAGGATCATTTCAAACCATAATATTATGAGTTATTGCAAAAAAAAAATACCATACAGGATCATAAATAATACTATATTGAGTCGTAATAGTGCAGTGCAAAAAGATGGTGCAATCTCGAACGATGCGTTAACCCGCGTTCGCGCGGGCCGGGTGTTAACCGCTTACGAATAATTCTTTGTTGCAGTGGGAGCCGGTTTCTGAGTGTTATGATAGTATGGAAAAAAATGTATTGGGTGTGTGAATAACTTCTAGCCGTTTTCCGTGAAAATAAATACTTTATTTTAAAAATGTAATAAAAAGGCAAGTCAATTAAAGTATTATCACCACTGCGTTCTCATCAAAATCATCATTTTTGAAGCGATTAAACCAATCTTCGCATGTTCTTACCACCAGAGCACGATCGCCGTAAGTCTCCACAAGGATTCTGTGTACTTCGTCTGCAGATTTCTTTGGAATAAAGTAGTGCAGTAAAATTCCCCGCGAATACAGTTTACTTGGCACAACATTTCACATGTTTCAGGCTAAGTAGTTTCGAGAAAAACGCGTTTTAAGTTTCTCCTATCCTCAGCTTCGCGAAGTGCAGCTTCTCCTCTTCGGCCTATAACTTTACGAATTTCATCTACATCGACTTGAAATTTACTGAACGTATTCTTAAACATTGGTTCTTTCCGATAAACGAAGAAAAAATAAATATATTTTTTGAACCAACAAGGTAGAAACGTCCCTTAAGCTATATGCACAAAATTGTTATATTGTCATCTAATGGTGAAACGGCAGAAACTTATTCACACACCCAATACAATCTAACTAATAGATGGCTGTGTAAAACACAATATCTAGGCATGAAATACATTATTGTATTTTTTGTCATAATGTAATAAGTGGTATAGTATTTACGAAGAGGAGATTACCTTTTTCCACATTCATGAGTGGCAGCGAATGATGGCGATACTCTACTACCGCAAACAATGTGTTAATGCAGTATCTTATAATTGCTCCTCTCTACGTCTGTCGTATCTACGACTTATTTTATTATTGCAAATATGATAATGTAGAAATTATCTTTTGCGAATATTTCGTATATATTTAATCTGAAATGCTAATGTGTTGCTCATTGCTCAGAGTTAGCCTTCAGAAAAAGTGTTGAGCATCGAAATATATTTATTCAATGGATTTTAATGTACATGTATTCATTTTATCTTTTTTTTATTGCCTCCACCGCAACAACGCGTTTTTTGTAAACATTAGATCAGGGGCTTAAAATCGAGGGAAGGCTTTCAAAAGGGGACAATCGCTACAGGTTAAAAAGGGCGTGTATGTTATTGGTTGAGAACTTTGGATCACCTTGAAGTCTGTATTACATTGCATAATGGATAAATTAACAATTAATGCACTTATAAAAAAAGCTATAATTGTAAACGATAAGTTAGCTTTCCTGTTTGATCATTCAACACGCTTTAATTAATAATTCGTACAAAATTTAAAAACTCCATATCAGAGATGAAATTTCACAAAATCGCATTCCACATACATCAGACTTTAATATAGCCGTTACAAAAATATTTATATTTTTAATAGCTTCTTCCGCCATTTAATTGCATGAAATAATGGCATCATGGAGGCAAAGCATTACAGTCAACATTTGGTATCGCGTTTCAACAATAAAGTATGGCAATAGTACTTTCAACGCCATAGCTGAGATTCGACGAGGCCATAGCTTTTGTAAGATGTTACAATACATTTGGTATTTTAAACGACACAAATATTATGTTTTATTTAAATAAAGTATATTATATTGTGAAGAAACATTTAATTTAAAAGTAAGTTCAAAAACAAAAGTAGATGCGAAGGATGCTGTGATTCGCATACGATTAAAAAATAGAAATGTGCTTTGAAGAACCGCATGCACATATTTATCAAATATAAACAAGACAAATGATCAATAAAAGATTGTTTTCCGTAACAGCAAGGTCTTAGTTATAAATACTTATATTTTCCCCCAGTAAATTAAACCAGTTTTTTCTGCGACAAAATTTTATCCTATAAAAAATGATGAATATGTGTGCGAATGTTGGTCAATGAGACAAAAAAATAGAAAAATGAGTAATCAAAAGATGATCCTCTAGAAAAGTGCTTTTTCTAGGGAGGCTAACATTTGTATGCACAAAAAATATTTGTATCTGTGTAAACAAATTTTAAACTACCATCTTGATGAATTAAATACAATAAAGGAGACGAGTGAATTGATATGTTTATATTTTAACCATTTAAGTACTACGCTAAATTTCACAGATTCAAACAAAAATGACAAATCATCAAAATAAAATGTATGCAGACAAAATCCAAAGCGTACCGCCACATCGATAGATAAAGATGTTTACATGATCCTTCATAATATTCAATCTGTCTTCTAGAATACATAGAAGACATCAGAAATAACAAGAAAAATGAGATGATTGATCAGATTGGCATTTTACAGATTTTGGCTCTTTTTCGTACAAAAGTGACCGCTATTTAAAAATGCTAAAATTGTAAAAAATATTGACGTAAATGAGTTTTTTAAACACGTGGCGACAATGATAATATGCATGCTTTGAATGATAAATCGATGGAAGTAAATATGATGTTTTTTATATTGCACAAACAATAATTTAAAAACAGCAAAAAGGCCACAGTTCTTTTTCCAGACTATCAAATCTCGTCCTCCTATAAGAAGGTATTTAATACTATGGGAAAATGCTGCTAACAATGATGATTATCGTCCAAATATATTAGGTAAACTCAATTTCAAATATTTTTATACAAAATAATTACCATCTATTAAATAAATAAAAAATCCCTTTTTTTTAATAAAAATTGCGTAATTTTGAATTGAATTCCGTCGTCTTGTTGCGGTTGGACAGAATATGTGGGACCCAAACACCTTGTCTGTGGACTTTACCACTTTTTTTCAAGCATCTTTGAGTGCTGAACCAGGATACACCGATAGTCTTTGATGTATTTTCTTCATTATGAGTTTTTAAATAGCAAAAATATTTATCTTGGTTTCACTAACGTTTTATTCATATGGAACTGCATCAGAGGGTAACTCTGCAAATTTTTTCCGGATTTATTTTTGCTAGACTTGTAAAAAAGGGATATTTTCTTAATTCAAAATAGTACTCGAATATGTATAAAAAAATGTTGACATTATCATTAAGTGGTTATTACTGGACGACGGACTGAAGATGACCGTTTAAAAATAACATTTGTGAAAATGCGACATTAGTACTGGATTTACCAAATACATTATTCTCTTGGCTAAAAATCAATAGTATCTCTAATTCTATGGACGTGTATTTTTAGAACAATTTCTTCAAATATATTTTTTAATGGAGGAATTGATCAAAAAAATTACTTCTACTTTATAATAATTACAAAATGTGTTTTTTTTCAATTCGAATTCATTTCGTAATCGCTTACATTTTATCAAAATTATTGTACGGTCGATGATAAAATATTAAATTAATTTTGTAAGGACGCCGAGGATGATGTGTCCAACTTGGGCGCCCCTGATCTTATATTCCATCTTAAGCACGATATGTAACAGATATTACAAGGGCAAATTGAGGCTTTATAGTCGAATGATTTAAGGTTGTTAATCGCTTGCGCTCAATGGTCTCTGCGGTTCAATGGTTTTGTCAAAGTTGACCTTCTGTTCGGCGAAGAATGAGTTATTGCATATCGTCCAGTGCCGTTGCTGGTGCGGCTCGTATGCAGTCGGTAAACTCTTCGGTTATCCTTCTAAAGTGCTTTAAAAGTGAATTGAAAACTTTACAATTTGCCGATCGACTATAAACAAGCAATTGTGTGTGTGCTCGAAGTTGCGCTTGGCGTTTTTTTTAAGTGTAAACATCTGATTAAAAAAAAACTTCAGGTACAATATACGAACATGTACGACTAGTTCAGTCTTTATTAGTTTTAATTAGGAGTAACATGTTTTTAATATGCGACAAATGTTTTAAATAACATAAACTTGTTAGTATACACACTAACGCTAAGGTAACGCTTAAAGTTTACTTTAAAAATGCAAGTATATTGAAAGTTGACATACCATAAAAAGAAGAAGAAGAAGATGCCAAAAATATCTGATTAAAAACTAATAAGTAAAGCGATGCTTATGCTTAGATTTTGGTTGTCAAAATGTTTACTTTTGGCCAAATTTTTAATTTTTTTAAATTGCAAGATGACATTTGAATAAAAGTTTGACATATTTTAATTCAAAATAATATTGTTTTGATTTGCAACTCATAATAAAATGAGTAAATCATTGCTATTATCTGAACAATATTTGAATTCGTCAATAATAAAAATGATCTGTCATTTATAGCATACAACTTAGCCATATAAAATAATCTAAATTCAATTAAACTTAAGTACAGATATATTCTATCCTTTCATTATTAAACAAAATTCTTAAAAACCGTTAAGATTAGCTGATGCTCTTTTAAGCGTGGGCTCATAAGCTTAGCTTATTTCCACTCGTGGGGTAGATAAGTTTTTTTAATACACATCTTAAATGACAGGAGTTAGTGTTCCCAATGTAGAATTAATTCTGCTTTAAATGAGTGATTTATTCAGGAATTGGTTGTATTCATCAACACATTTTGACTGACACTAGAACGACTATAACATGAATTTGTGTAATTTTTTAATTATTGTAAACAAATTTAAGTATAATTGATATTGTGCTATCAAAAATTATGTAACGTTTTTAATACGTAATGAATTAATTAATTTTCTTGTATTTTAATCAGTAGCGTGTGGTGATATCGGGTGTGCTGTATTCATGAGGGTACACCGTCTGCGCTTATCCGCACGAATATATCATTCCTAATATCGCAATGCTTTTAATGTATATTTTATATACAGTTTACTTAAAACTATATATGTTTAATCTTTGAGGGAGATTCTTAGTTATCTACAGCGAACAAACGAATGATGTACAAATTTGTAACGATTTCAATATAAACAGCGGTATGAAATCATTCAATGCATTTTTAATTTTTTTTTTTTTAGATACATTATGAAATGAAAAGCAGTATTAAGGTTGCCAATGAATGTCATGTCAATGGGATTTCAATCCTTTCCACTTGGGCGTTTGATATCTCATCACTATCGAATATTTATTCCTCGTAAAGTTATGATTTCCTTGTAAAGAATACATTGATGGAATTAGCTGATTATAAAGATGATTTTGTTCCATTTTTTCATCATAACTGCAATAATTCCACTTTTTACTAGATTTTGTATAATGTGGGAGACTATTATAATTTTCCAAATTAAGTCTAGCAAATAATCTCTCGTTTGAGGTATTAATTTTGATTTTATTGACTCGTGGATACCCCGATGTTGTCCACGTGTCCCCAAATTCATTTTAATTTGTCACAGACACAAAGATCCCTGAGGGTCGTCTAGAACCACTTTAAAAAACTCAGTATTAATACAATTTGTAGTCTAAACATTGGGCATTCTAAAAGGTATTAAATTTATCTAGTTTAATAACTTTGAATTATTGAAATAATTTAAATAGATTGAAGGATGATATGTAGTAACCGTTGATCTTGTGACCCTCCTCGTTAAGTATGCTATAAAAGTACTTTGGAAAGCATCTTGTTTTAGATGGCAAATAAATTTTGATATTTTATAAGGTTATTTTAATACCTATAAATATGTGATAAGCTTTATTTTATGATTTTAAAAATGATGAAACGTTTCTCAAGATTATTATTATGTGACATACTGAACAAATAGTTCACGCAAACAATATGAATCTTCTTATCTTTCTGCGTTTGTACGCAGTGAGTGTATAACTACTAAATTTTTAATGTTTCTTCAGTTTTTAAAATACTGCGAGTGATTGCTGTGAAATTATATTTAAGATATATCTTAATAAATACAAGAATCATTGATGTCCTTATGTTCTGATTTTTTCTGATGTCATTCTTGATTTAGTGTAATGTAAGCGTATTAAATAAGTCTATAATAAATGGTGATTAATGTTCCAATGTTTAATAGAACGACCTTGAATAACAATAAACGTTTCGTATTCGAAGTCCTAAATAAAATCTAATTGATGTTATTTGATTTTCAGATATCACAATGCTGCTGCAGTAGTCAGAGTGATTAAAAATATACGGAAAAATGATTGAAATTTGCATATGAACATTGGAGTCATGCAATCTGATCAGTTATGGATGTATCGAATTACAATCTGCTACCTGCCAGGTGTAAATAGCTAAAAGTTATTGTAATTTTATTTGCAATTAAGTACAATTTAGTGTTTTTGTATTATTAAAATATAAAATTCTTATTGTGTGCATAGAACTTGAAATTTACATTTAATGTTTTTTATTAAACATACTGTAAGTGTGCTTCTTCTTTCAAATTTTATTTTCATACATCAAGACTAGCAAACCTAGTGTGAATAATGATAACATTGTTAGAACAGCTGGTTTTGCGCAGCCGGGCTTAATGCATGCTAACATCAAATGAGAATAACTGCAATGGTGGTACTATTGAACTACAAATTTTAATTGAAGATAATATCATGTATGCAAACTTAACATAAGGTATATTTGGAGATAAATATTCCTGTACATTCTTAAATTGTGTTGTGAAATATTTTATCTATATATACTAGGGTAGGTCTTTTACGAAATATAATTTACTATCTAGTTTTATGCGACTACGGAAAAGTAGGATGATATAAAAATATCAAGCTACAATACGTTAATCAAAATGAATAATAATAAGTCAAAGAAGTTGACTAACTTTAAAAAGATATTTCCCTTGTTATCACAAAATAAGTCTAAGAAAAAGTCTTCTGATAATGAAGATCAAGCACAGAGTGGTAATTTTTCACAAGATTTTGATATTAAAGAAGTTGTTTCCTATCGCAAGCCCTACATGGAAACTAATTTTGACGTCGATAAGGGACAATATTCAAGAAAAAACTATATCAAATCAAGTAATAATGATGAACGAAGATCTGAATCTTATAATTTGATGAGTGAGAAAAAATTAGATTCGCCACAAGGTAACGACATTGTTAAGAAACAAAATACAAATGTCTCAAATAATTTTGTAGGAAAGAATTCACCAGATAAAAAAATTGGAGAAAAAAGCACTAGCTCTTCTAGTAGTACATTGGTGTCTGATGCAGAACATGATAAAATTACCAATAGTAAAAATGATGTACCTAAAAGAATTATAAGGAAGGGATCATTTACAGAAAAATTTATAAGAAATGATTCAATCTTTCCTACTAAAGAAAGACATGTTGGTCATACTGACTACTTCACAAAAAGTGGAAGAATGTCAGCCCCGATTGTGGGTTATGGACGAGATTATTCAAATACTGAGACTCTGTTACCTGTGATGAATAATAAAAAGAAAATCATAGCACCGAAGCCTCTTCGACCCAATGTAAATGTTGGTGTGAATGAAGAAAGCTATGTTTATCGAGAGAAACCCTATACTGAAATAAGAACGACACAATTTTCGTCTATCTCAAATGAAACATCTAATCATTCACAAGTGCAAAATCAGAATACAGATGTTAAAAAAAAAGCAACGAGCATACCTATTAATAATCAAGCTTCAATATCAAACGTTGCTACTGTCCATTATCCAATAGTTCTCACTCCACTTTCGACAAAATCCAGTGTAAACACAGTCGGTCATCTTGAAAGTGTTCAGAATTCACCAATCTATGATAATGTAAGCAATAGTTCTGTGACGTATTACGAAGAAGAATATGGCAATAAATCGTTATCTGATGCAGATTACCAATCGTTGCAACTAAAACAAAGTCCAGAAAATAAAGTTTCATCTAATTCACCTTTGGTTTCCACAAATGCTAATGCTGAAAGACAAACTACAAATCAACAGTTGTATGTATCACCAAATGATATTAAAAATATGCCTATTAATACACTGACTCCGCAAAAACTCAGAAATTTACAGAATGTAGAAGCATTTTATTGGACACAAATTAAAAAAATGAAAGAACAACAAGATTTTGAACTTTACAAGCAAACATTGTCAGCAAATGATTTGATGAAAACTTATGGCGACCAAGAACTTTATTGCCGTCCAGATTTTTCAAAGCTAAGTGCAAATACAAGACTACGTTGCAGAAGTGTTAGTCCGGCATTCGCAAGAGCTAAAGATAACATTAATTTGGTTCCTTGTCATTCATATCAACCTACCGCTGTTCAAACAAACAATACATCCAAGGACCTATATTCTCTTCCTGGCACGTATGGCAAAAAATTGACTGTTGATAACAAAATTATTAATTCAAATTTTGTGCGAGGATCACAGTTTAGAAACACAATTGGGGCACCAGAAACTGCTTCGTTGAATCATACTTTCAGATGCCGACCGAGAATTGATCAGAAATTTCTCAACGATAAAATGAGCACGAGATATGATGCTTCTATTAATTTGGATAAAAATAAAAATCCACAATACGGAGCTGCATACTATCATACAAAAGTTGTTAAAGAAGAAAATTTGAATAAAGTTAAAAATAACAAACAAATTCCTATTTTTAGACGAGGGAGCTTATCATTAGAAGCTAATACAAGCACACCGTATAAGGAAAAGAGGGTCAGTTTTTCTAAAATTGAAAAATTTAATCCGAAAAATGCCGACATTTATAAAGATGAAATATCAGTTCCTGAAAACATGGAAATGTTTTATCCTAGTTCCTTATTAGAGGAATTGCCATGTGATAAGAATATTGATCCGCAGAATAATTACAGCGTTCCTTTCGATAATAGATATAATAATCATGTTACTAATTCGCCAGACCATATATATGGAGAAATAAGAAAACCTCCAGTAATTTATACCACTGTTCAAAAAAAATCTCAAAGAACCGAACTCGCAAAACAACCACCGAAAATACCCATCATTGTAAAAAGTATAAAACCTCTGGAGCCTAGAAATCTGATTGATCAACGTCGCTCAAATAAAATGCTATTTACACCGAGTGCATATGAAAATGTTGAATCTAAAAGTGTTCCAAGTCGTTTTGTCAATTCGAGTGCTATCAAATCAGGACTTGGCTCTGAATCTGAAAGCGGTTCCGAGGCTGGAGAAGTTCGCAGAATCATGCTCGGAAACAATCAACCTGCAATGTCATATCCCGCTAAGAAAGAAAATGGTGAGCGTTTTAATTATTTTATTTATTTACTAACATTTGCTTTTTAATTTCTACATATAGAAAACTTTAAATAAATTAAATCAAATTTATATTTTAAGCATGTTTATATTAATAGGTTTTTATGTAGTAACAATAACTTGACGCACGTAAGTAAGTAGTCTCTTTCATTGTTATTTATATTCTTGCTAATTCATATATGAATAGGAAATACACAAGTATTCCGAGCAAAAATAATAATATAATTCAAAGAGAAAATAAACCTTTTGCCAAGTGCAGGTAAATAAATCTGATTGACTGTTTGTTTTAAAAGAGCAATATTGATAAAATTCAATAGAAACATAATAGGAAGTCAGCATTTTCGATTTTTATAAAGACAATTTTCCAGAATGAAATAAAATTTAAGGTGTTGATAAAATTTTGAATATTTATTTGATTATAAGATATGTATTGACCATATGATCGATTAGTATGTTTTTGCATTATTTCCATTGTATACATAGGTATTTTAAAATGAAAATTGAAGCTTAAGTATTTAAGGCCCGATCCACACTATGGTGCCAGTAACGGTTCGATCTCGCTCCAGTCTCGGTTCGATCAAATATTCTTACACGAGAAACAATGGGAGTATTCACACTATCGTATCGCTCCAGTTCCGATCCGATATCGCGCCGGTACCGGTTCGTCCGAAAGAATATTTGACTGGAGCGAGATCGGAGCTGTTATGAGTCATGACCTCATTAGCACAACACTGATGTTATGAGTCGTGAGTCATACGTACCAATATCATCGGTCGTGCAGCGAAATGTTACGTTTTTTATCTAATTATGGCTGTCAATAAATCGTGGAATTCTTAAAAAGGTTTGTATTACGCGTATAATTTATAGAATTTGATTATAAATAATAGATAATTACACTATAATTATTTTTGCCAACTTTTCTAGAAGCGTTTTTTTTTGAGAAAAAAGTGTGTATGGTAAAATTGACGAAAATTTTAAAAGAATAGTTGACTATTTGGCACTTAAAAAATATTTTACATACAAAGTAAAATGTAGTAAATTGAATATATTTTTTTTACTTATTTCCAAATGTCCATTCGACAATATTGTAAAAATTTGTCTTCGTCGTCTATCAAATGACGTTATAAAGTGTGATATTCGCCTTCTTTTTTTTCGTTAATAAATTGGGATGTATCCATATACTTATTTTTTTAAATTTTACATTGTAATTTATTTTATTTGTATCCTGTTTATTCAAAATAATAGCTATTATCGCTAATTCTTCAATTGAAAAATTAAATGCCAGTTTTTGCCGAGTCAAATTTATATGATAAATTTAAAAGTCGTCCTACACCGACCATGGATCGAGACAGATTGGGTCTAATTCACACTATGGTGCCAGTAACGGTTCGATCTCGCTCCGGTCTCGGTCCGATCAAATATTCTTGCACGAGAAACAATGGGAGTATTCACACTATCGTCTCGCCCCAGTTCCACTCTGATATCGCTCCGGTACCGGTTTGTACGAAAGAATATTTGACCGGAGCGAGATCGGAACTGTCATTAGTCAAAACTTACCAATGTCATGGGTCATTAGTAGAGATACGTGATTATCGCGTTTTGCGATAAATGCGATATAGAAGCGATAAATGCGTAATTGTTGTGAAAATGTTAAAACTTAGATGCGAAATTTTATTAACCTTTTAACTGCCTGATGCGCTGATGAGTCATTGGCAGTTAAAAGGTTAAAACTGCTGAATATTTTTTCCAAATATCGTTAATCTTGAAAAATTACTAAGACAATCCTCGCTGACTCTTTGCTCGACTCTTATCTATGGTCTATGATGCCTAACACTAATATAATATATGAATGGACACAAGAAGAAAGCTTTGACACCTGCCACAAGTAAAACTCGTCAATCGACCATAACAAATATAATAGATAGAAGACAAGAAAAATCGAAATTCACAAAAAAAAAACCGTTTGCACGTGCCTCAAAGCCAACTTTCCCCGGAAAAGTTGAACCATCCTGCGGTGAAATAATATTTTCGGGAATATGTGATTTGCGATCGAGTGATTTTTCATGTGCAGATCAATTAAGAAGAACTTATATTCCATTATGTGGAGCAGATATGAAGAAAGAAGTCATGGAGATGACATAAAATGCCATTTTTGCATTCCCGCTAAATTCAAGAATAAAAATGCTATTTTTTAACCTGTTAAATGCCAACGACTCACCGGCGCGTCGCATTTGTACGCGCTAATGAGTCAGTGGCAGTTAAAAGGTTAAAAAAATAGATGCTAAAAACACGTATCTCTAGTCATGAATCATACGTATCCACATTCTTTTTCTTCGTTGCAATTGTTTTTTATTTGTATCTTCATTAAAAAATGTGCTATTATCGCTAGTTCGTATACCGAAAAATTAAACGCTATTTTGTTACGAATTAAATTTATAAACGTTCTACCTCGACCGTGGATCGAGACAGACTGATTGTGAGACTAGTAGTGTTGACACAGCGAAATTTGATCGGAGCGAGATCGAACCGTGCCCGTGCCGTTATGAGATTAGTAGTGTGGACACAGCGAGATTTGATCGAACCGAGACTGGAGCGGGATCGAACCGTTACTGGCACCATAGTGTGGATCGGGCCTAATGTAACATTTTTACTTTTAGAACATTTCAATTAATGCCAAAGGATAGTTTTGTCAATAGTTTAATATATTTTATTTTTACGGTCTTTATAAGTGTAAAAAATATATCAAATGATGACATTTTATATACCTTTTTCATCAACTGATGTTTTATTCTCAATATTGTAGGATATTTATCAACAATTCAACTACTATTATGTATAATATTGATAGATGGAAATCATTTTATAATTTGATGTTAATATGGTAGATTTGTTTAGATGGTGCAATTATTCTGAATTATAGTAACCTTATTTAATATAAATACCTAATTATCATATCCAAATAATGTTGCCGAGTTTAGCTGAATTTCTGAAGTGACTTGTATAGGTGAGGTAGAGCAAATTGTCTTGAACGTCACGAAAAATGAAACTCAAATCGACTGTTGGTCAGTTAGAGAGGAAGAATCGTTCGTAATGTCTACGTGTTCGTCGTATACATCATATATACGTAGCATAAAGCAACTTTATCCAGTAGCAAGCCTATGTTATTTCATATTACACAAACATTATTACATATTCATGTGAGCTTTAATAATATTTACTGTATGTTCACCATTTCGTATATTTAATACGAAAGATATTTTCATAGTCATCTTGCAAAACGCCTTTATATACGCAACAATAACCTTGTGAGGAGTGAGCAATTTTAAAATCGATGAAGTGGTTGATGTCATAATCGCTTTACACTGATTACTTTCTGTCAGCTCCTATCAGCGTAAGACAATCTTCAATTCGAAGCAGAGTCAATTGTAAATAAACACTGTTGATAGCACACAAGACCACGTCATTTCTTTACATAAACAATACACAAAAGATCGATTCATTTGCTCCTGCTTTAGAAGAAAATGATAATAACAGGAAGCAATTAAATAAATAGACACTGTCGATATCACATTTCTTTGCGTAAACAAATAACACACATGAAATCGAAATCATTATTAGTCGATAAATTTGGGCTAACGATCTATACAATCGTGCGATATATGCGGGGAAGCTCTTCGTCTCTGTCTCCCGAACTGCACAACGTTCTCTCTCTGTCTCTGTCTATCTCCGAGCTCAATTTACAAGAGTGCTCGAATAAGTGGAGGGGGGATACCAGGCCCTGGGATAGTACTCCTTTAGGGGTTAAACGCTAAGAATTGTCATGGGACTTAAACGACATATTGAAATGTGCTTTTCGCAGTTGTCTTTGTGCAGTTATTAGGAAAAATAGCTTCTCATCTCGTGATATCCACATACTCAGAGATTTCACATCCCAATTTTATACCGATTTAAAATTACCACTAAATTACGTCTAACGTTTGCATATAGGTATTTTATACAAAACAATAGTCTCATATGCTTTTTAATATTTAAAGTATTGTAGACTATGATATTGATGATTTTGACATAGTCAAATTCGTATTTGTTGAATTGAAGTGTGAGTCCATTTATATCCGTCACTAGAAAAACACGTTTTTTGTTTTATTAGAAGGTATTTAAATAATTTCATTGATTTGCATCCATTTTTGCAATCTTCTGCTTCATAATTTATAGCCCACAAATGCTTATTTGGGTTAAGGCCGGGGGTTGTTTCTAGGACACCACTCTCGGGATATTTTGTAGTTTATAAATATACGTTGATGATTCACATTAGATTATGAGGGTTTGACATGCAAATAAAATTTGTACACTCACGAAACGTGCTCCATGGCAGTAAGTAGAATTATACTGGAATGTATATTTCCGAAGATTAAATGTAGTTTTTGGTCACTCTATTGGGGAATGTTGTTAGTTTAATAAAAACATATTTTTAATAAATCATCATCGTAATTTATAAAAATAAATTACGATGCGAATGCTCAGTTAATATTTCTACCTGCTTTTACTGCATTGTGCCTCAATTTGAACTCATACAAAAAGCTAGCGGTTTTTTTGTTGACGACATTCTTTTGAAAGTCATTGAAAACAATAGAAATAGCGCTTTGACTGTAGTATAGAAATATGTGTGTATAGAAATAGCGTTTGACTGTATGCACGCGGATTGACACAATCCGCGAACACAAACCCGACAGAAGGTTCGAAATAACGGATACAGGTAAAATTTAGCTTCGATTTTGCCTTATTAAAAAGCATATGTGTATAAATATTAATAATATTCGAATGCTTTGCCAATTTCATATTCGTTATTCGAATAATCGATGTTTACGAATATTTAGCACCCCTAATTATGTCATGATTTATCAGCACCGCGATTTTCAAATTTGTGCTGCATATTTCTATTACATTACTCAAACTATCTTAACAATCCGATATCGTTTATATTTAAAATGAACTATTGAGATGTATCGTTTGCAAGTGCGGTAATAAACGTTATTATAATTTCGTTTGTAATATAGTATGCCATAAGCGTCTGTAGACGCGACCAGAAACCCTCCACATCTCTTTAAACCATATTCGTCTTCTTTTATTCATAAGTGAAATCTCTGAAAATATATTAACTCAATTTTGTATTCATGCATTCAGGTTTATATGCAAGAAATTCCAACGTGCATTTATGAAGAGCATTAAGGCCATCACTTATTGCGCCAAACGCATGTCTCATATTTCACACCTAATGTAAAACACATGTTTGCATTCTTCAATAAACTTTTTGTATTGCGTTTCTGACATACAAAATTTAATGTCTTGCAGACCTCTCGTGTTGTCGGTTTATGGTTTACGTATATTTATTTCGCGCTCGTTGAATGAATAAGTGATAACCCTTGCTAATTTGAAATCGATTTTTCTGAAAAAAATGTAACTGAAGTTTCTTTCGTAAATGAACACAGATCTAATCATAGCCATGGTTGAAGAAAACCCGTGATATACTGTTTGCGAAATAACTAATAAGTTAGAAATTCCACAAACATCCGTCCATAATCATCTGACAAAATTGGGCTACATCAATCGTTCAGATGTGTGGCTTCCTTATGAACTGACTGACTCAAATAAACTTCAGCGTATTTCAACATGCGATCTTCTTCTCCAACGACATAATAGCCAACCTTTTTTGAAGAGATTTGTCATTGGAGATGAAAGTTTAATACTCTATGAGAATATCCAACGTAAACGGTCTTGGACAAAGGGTACAGAAGCTTTAACTGTAGCCAAACCTGGCCTACGTCCAAAAAAAGTTTTGCTATGCATTTGGTGGGACTGGAAGGGGGTAGCTTATTGTGAGCTACTTCAGAGCAAAATTTGCGAAAGAAACTTATGGGACAACCTAATACAAACTAGAAATCCTTATACTGATAACTTTTCAATTGGAAAGATTTCATAATATTATCTTTCATAATTGTAATTTTTTTAAATTACTAAATCTGAAATACTCAAATACGGTGCTTTATTTTTGAAATTACATAATTTTTATGCATACATTTTGTCAAGTTGTATTTATTTTTTATCGACAAGCTATCGAATCGTTTTCGTTCCTAAATTTGTCTTCAGAATCGAAGAAATAAAATCACATTGTTATATCGTGATATCCAATTTCCACTATGCCACTTTTAACAAAGCGATTTCTAAACGCGCAAGGGGGTGCTGTACTAATGCCTAATGCGATTTAACCCGTAAAATGTATGGATTTATGTATGAAAGAACTGCTGAAAATAGCATCATGAATTGCCGTTTTGCAAAAAGATTTCAACATCATTTCAACAGTGTTTTTTAATTGACCGGCTTAAATCGCAAATGAGGTCATCCATAATTTGCAGTAGCAGGTGATCATGGTAATGTAATGATTTAAATTATAGTGACAATTCGCCGCTTTTTTTGAAACTGTGTGCGAAAATGGTTTATAATAAAAAAAAATAATAATAAGACGCTCTTTCATAGACTTTTCCATTTGGAATTTTTTTGAGGCCTTGGGGCAAAACGACACATTCCCTTCGGGTTACGCATATCGTTGTCTTTCGCCTGACGTGGGGTATATTTGCGATTATCGTGTTAGACCCTTTTTTTAAACCTTTTAACCGCCAGTTATTTTATAGATATTAGAAATTGCGTGAAAAGTTGTTTGACTTATATATTTTATTGTCTAAGGGCGACTTGGGTGTTATTATTTTTTGCCTTGGGGCCATTTTTGCCTTTAATTGGGTGGTCACCTTATTATATAATTTCTTCTCTAAAAAAAAAAAATTAAAAGGTTTTAGATGTCGCTACCATAAGTCAAAGTCTCAGAAAAAAACTTTGTATGGCCACTTAACTATGAATCCGGCTTGTTGAGTGTCAACCCTCCCCCCAATTCTTTCCTGCCGGTGTGCATTGAGATTGAGCCCTGACGCCGCCGACACTCAGTCATTAGCGAAAGCAGGAGCTTTTTGTTTCTCCAATTATACGTAATTATCATGACGTCCACAAGTAGTAACGGGTGTTTATTAATCAGAAATAAAACGAATATTTGGCTTATCGGCCAATCAACACCGAATCTGCATCAGTCAAAGTTACCTTCTATTGGTGAAGTATTACGTTTATGTTTTAACACTACAGTTATAAACACCGGCTTGAGAAATGGGACTTGTGTTCTTCTGGACCAGAAAATTGAAAAAGATATGCTAGTTCCGGAGCGATATTCTAAGCTAGTTCCGGGGCAATATTCAGGGCTAGTCCCGGAGCGATATTCGGAGCTTGTTCCGGAGTAGGGAATCCAATCCCGAGCCAAAATTTCGATCCCGGGGACCAGTCCCGGGATCCCGGGATTTGGATTTTCAATATTTTAAGAAATAACATTGATAAATTTGATCAAAAATTACTAATAAGTCCATTTGTTTAATATAAAAAATCACTTGAAGGTCAAAGAATTTTATTTATTTAAGAAAAGATAAAAATACAATTCAAAAATAGATAAATAAAACACTAAAACATTCAAATATTATTTTGAAAATATGCCCGAAGTAACATTAACATTAAACATTAGTGTTTCGTCATTTGGTCTGGATCTGATTTTGGAAGTCAGGCAACTTGCTGCTAAAAATGCACGCTCAGCTTCCACACTCGTTGGAGGTATCGTCATCAGATATTTAAACGCTAATTCGAGTTAATAACCGCGTGAGCCTCCATTTTCGTATAACACCTTCAATGTGACTGATAAAATTCCTTCCTGCTGAGACACGGACTAAAACTCGCAAAATTCCCGATTTCCCGACAAATTATTTATTTCCGTCGCTGCAGATGAACACTTATATACTATAATACTTTGATGTGATTCGTAATTATATTACGGAGGAATACCGAAATTCTGAACCACATATCTATTATATTTCATATCGATATTCCCATTATTAGTGCCGAGGTGTAGTAAATACATCACCGGTAGGGAAAGGTTAATATAACAATTTGAAAAGCATATATGCACTCTATATATAGATTAGATAGTTACTGATCCTAGGCGTCGCCTAAGCTCGCCCATTAGTAGTAACGCCACTGTTTCCAAGCGTCCAGATTTCGGCGAGAATGTCTCGATTTAATAGCCTTCGTCGTGTTGGTGAGGTGTAAGATTTCTGTTAGATAAAAATTTCAATACCGAAATTCTCGGGATTACGTTTTCTAATCCCGGGATTCTTAAGTACCTAAAACTGTCCGGGATCCGGGATCCCTTCAAAAGCTGAAATGAATTACATTCTATTTTTTTAAAACGATATACACATTAGTGTAGGGGTTGACGTTTAAGTCATGTTGACTCATTTTTAGGCTTTATTCATATAGTTTATGTCTTCCATATAGTATATATGCATAAGGCTTTACAGGTGCACTCGAACTTCCACTTGAAATTTGAAAACTCGACGAAACTAGGTTTTTTTTTTTAATTGGTAACCGTTTGGTGGACCGTGCGGAAAGATTTTATCCATATCGGTTTGGGTTTTCGGCCTCCAAAAGTGGTGATTTACTTTTCAGTTTCGAATATTCTTGGAAAATATTGTGAAAATTCAATCGATACAGTTTTTTGAATATTTGATTGCATCACATTCACAGTAGGCGGTACGTTTTTTAATTGCCATTGAAAATCGATTCAATCGGATGAGCACAGGTGGAACTAAACGGCTACACATAAACATGCGCGTACATCCCCTTTCTATAGAATGGGGGTGGTAAAATTCCCGTCGTTGTGGTACTTTGGTAAAATTATGAATTCGATCGACCTTACGATATTACGAATACCAACCAATGCTCCAATAGTCACCGACGACTGTGAATAATTGTCTGTTTGGTAAGTACGTTTATTTTTTTAAATATCGATAAGCAATCATTAATTCACCGAATATTTTATTGTGATATTATAAAATACTCTATTTTTATCAATCAAGAACTCTTAGCCGAATAAAATAATGGTGCTGATTTCTATTAATTGTTCGTAATTCGCTTGCTATAGTTTCGATGTGTATTATTTTATAGAAGTGTTGTTAATGCAGATTCTCTAGAATGAAAGATGCAACGCTTATAATATATTTTTTAGATATTTCCAAAGCTTGATAATTTCTGATTGGAGCGATCGCCATCCAAATAAGTAGCGTTACTCCCATGAAATAAATTTCGCTTAGTACATTAAACACGTACGAGGGCTTTTCTAACACTTAAACAGCGAGTAGCAAACGTCTCATGGTTCACGGTGAGGTTAAACAACTAAGACCTGTTTTCTCGCAGAATCCACATGATTTTTTCCTGAATAGCGTGGACTTTCATTCGGCGTGTGTCCACCTGAAAATCGTTATTATTAGAGAAGAGGGTGTATATTATTGAAAAAATATTATCATTTTTATCTTTCGTCGAATCCGGATGCCCGGAAATGATCGAATTGGATTTAAAGATATATTTCCGCTTAATGATAACAAATCGTAGTACATTTTCTCCTCGATATCCGCAAGGGGATTTGCTACATGTGATTTCGCGAATATCAAAGTTCAGATTTTATGTTATGCGTTTGCAAGCATAAAAAATCTACATATAGATCTAAAAAAACGAAATTTTAGCGGTGCCTACAAAAGAGTTTACTACGTCGATATATTTAAACAGAATTTCAATCCAGCGTGGCGAAACACGAAGAGTGATTCATTTTGACTTGAATTGTTTGAACGGGCATAGATTAAATAGCACGTAAACACACGAACAAAACATAAGGACACCATTAAGTCAGTTCATCGTTCTATATAAAAAAATATATTTGAATTATGTATTTGAACGTATTCTATGACGTATTTGTAATTTTTTTTAAATATATTTATGCGATTAAAATATTGACACACATGTGTACTGTTATCCCTAGAAAGAAATTTAAATTTATGTTAAGTTCGTACGACATTTTTTTCAAGCTAAAGTTACGCACGGACTTTAACATTAGGATTCCATCGAGCGTAAATGCGGCAATGGACTGTAAAGAGTTAATTTTACTAACGTCTTTGGCGGAAGACTTTCAAGTGTCAAGAACAATACATTTTTCCAGAAGGGTTTCGAAATCGCCATTTCTACCCTTGTCTATTTGAAGATCTCTTTTTTTATACTGTCTGCCATCCAGCTTATCTTCCCTTTGTTTTTATTAGCTTTGCCAATCACAGGACAATCGGTCAAGCTAATCCATCTAAGATAAACAACGGATGACAAAAGATGTACCCCAAGTCGCATTTTGGAGTGCGTATTTATCCCGTAGGTAAGAGTATCGTATCGTTATTCCAGCTAATCTCTCTACGCTCTTACGCTCCGATTATCGGATTTGCCATCCACGAAAAACTTCACTGATTCACGCCCAGCAACGAATGTGTTAATGCTGTCACTTAAATTTACCATTTACTAAAGTTCTATGTAAGCGGCCCATGAGCGGCTTATACAAAAACCGAAATATATTAAAACCGGTTTTTAGTTTTTGAACAAAACCCATTTCCACCGGTTTTTGGTTTTAAGTAATATAAAATTAAAATAAGGAGTATATTAAAATTTTTCCAAATGTATTCAATGTTAAAAGCATTACATCTGAATTATTTAAAAAAGTGAAAACGAACACTGATATTGAAATCTTATAGGTTGGTGGCAACCATTAGCTTGTTCCCGCTGAATTTCGATGAAAGATTTAAATTTAAGAATTCCAATCAACCTTTCTATAGCATCGAGATAGAGACTACACTATACAAGTAAAACGCTATAGAAAACCAGGCATCCATACAAAATTTGTATGTGTTTGTTAACAAGTGCAAATAATTAACATGCGCGACCTTATGTATTTTATCAGTTGCTTATATTAAAGATACTGCAAACGAAGTGGACGCTATAGGAGGGTTGACTGATATAGCGAATGACGTCATCGTGAAAGTTTATATGTAGTCCGTGCATCCTTTATACGAAAACTCCGTAGCAGGTTCGCATTTTACTCCAACCTGCCCTTTGTATAGATAAGAATTAATGCCGATAAAGATTCAAACCTATCTTCTGTCTCCCGAGAAGAATATTTTCCTATATAGACCAACGTTTCATCAGGCCGAGTGCAAGGGTACGTCCTGGTAATGAAATTTTAATTTTTATATTCAAAACCGAGTTTAAAAACCGGTTTCGAAAACCGACAAGCCCTACATGAAATGGATCAGGGCCTAACCAAAAAAGTTCAAGGGTCGGATCACCGATTTTGACTATATTCGGTTAGCAAATCATTCAAATTGGAAATTCATTTTCCCTAAAATCATGGTAAAGATCTTGTCTATTTTAGACATAGGCATTTAATTTTTTTTTTACTAAAAAAAGTTTTTATTATAGTTTATTTTCCTTTTTCATCTCCACTTAATCTCGCCCTTTTGACTTATGATATTCTGTGTTTATTTTTAATAGATTTTATCGATCGTCAAATTGATTAAGATCAATACATAAATCCAAGTTGAGTGACAATTGAAACTTTTATGTATATCAGCTAAAATGGTTTGCCGTCTCTGCTAATCCTTTATACGTTTTGCCAAGTTGTAAAGAAACTTTCGAAGGAATGAATTGCAGATATCGTTTGGTTAGTGGGCGTGGTCGTTTCTACAATCTGTGATGGTTTTATGCAAACTTCCACCTCGAAATGGTTTCTTCTCTGAAAAGATCATCAAATGGATTTCTCCATTGCTTGCTTGATTGCTTGATGATTATCGACAAGTATGATGATTCAGTCGGCGATCTAGTCGTCTCTTTGTCGACTTCGTCTCCTCGTCGACATCGTCGCCTGACGACTTCTTTAGTCTTATTACTGCTGCCAGATCTGGTTGTTTGCCAAGCTCATCTTTCAGTATCTCAGCCTTTCGTGGCGCAAGCGCTCTGGTGGCTTTGATGCAACGTAGCGCGGGGGCGTACGATCGATCACGTGGGAAACCGCCCAACCGCCCACTCGTGGAGCCGGGGATAGGAAGAAGTGGTGGTCCTTGCGCACCCGCTCCTGCCATTCCCGTCTATCCCTGTACCTCTTGAACGCTTTTGACGTGCTTTCCAGTCTGCGGGAGACCTCCTTGGCCTGCCTAAAAGGGCTTCATATATGCTGACTGTTCAGCACTCGAGCCATGGTCACGCAGGCCGATGTCTGCTCAGCTAAACTTTGATGCGTGTTGTTGCACACGATTTTCACTTTTAATAAAATTTGAAAATCGTCTTATTCTCCAGAGTCACCAAATTGGAATACATGCAATCCCTGTAACATTATTTGGAAAAGTACGAACATTCGTCTTTTTTGTCGATGACTTATAGTGTAATAAGTAACAACCTGTCTTGGTTTTTGGCTTCCTTTAGGTTTCGAAATGATATTAGGTTAAATACAATAAATAAGACGGAATGCGAATTGTTCAATCACTATTATTTTGAATTGCATTTGAATAAACATCAAGTTCAAAAATTAAAAAAAAACTCTTGTGAGACTCTCGAGCGGTAGAAGTGAAACTTCTTCGTTCGTAGGAAAATATGTTTTTATGGATTGCTTTTCTTCTATTTTTTTACAATAATTGTTAGGTAAAATATGAAGCGTTGTTTGTGTAATATATAGCAAAATTGACTTGCTAGTGGTCTATTGGTTGATTTTTGCTACATAACGACACACATACAGTAGAGATGGCGCAGCGCATGCGCGTAGCGTGCCAATGATATATACTACTGAGACGGAGAGATTACAAACGATTCTTCCTCTCCTTCTGGAGCATCTTCCGGTTGGAGTTTCACTTTTTGTGACGTTCAAGCCAATTTGCCTTACCGCGCCTATGCATGTTTCACTTCAAAATGAAATTAGGAATAATTCACTTGGATTGGAACTATAGATTTGTAGATTATTTTTGTTATGAGAGATTAGCTATGAGAAACATCGACGTAGCGTGGATTGAAGTTGTGTCTAGTTGTGTATGAGAGGTTTTTGAAAAGCCATTTCCGGAGGTTATGAAGCAATGAAACTGTTTCCGTGGATGCATGAAATTTTTAGAAGAAAACGATGAAGATTACGAGCGAATCGACAGGCCAAGCAAGGAACACTAGATTATTTTTTGCAGCGTCATGTAATTAATTAATATTCTCTTATTAATCTAGACCTTATCCAGAAGCCCGTGTTCAATGGGGAGTTACCTGTATATAACATAAACTGATAAGTGGCTCACATGGTGTGTGAGCACAATTCATTAGCGTTGATTAATTGATGTATTTTTAAACTATTGTTTTCTATTTAAATAGTTGTATATCCTAAACAATGATCTATTCAACAGAGCTAACGAAATTAAAAATATTTATTTGATCTTGAAAATTGACAGCAACATTATAAACAAAAACACTGTTTTGCAAGGTACATATTCCAGAAATATATTTTTAATTGCTCATTAAAAAATAATTAACTACGTGTATTAAATATCAAAAGAAATTGTGTCAGATGACTTTAGAATTTCGAACCGCTATTATTTTAATTTCGTTCCGTTTTAGTTACACGAACAAAACATTCCAATCATAACAAATCACGTTTTTTGGTTTTCGATTCAGCTACGAGTGATTTAATAGTTTTAAAATTAAAATTAACCAAATTAACGCGTAAATGTACCAAATTAATAAAATAAATAATTTCGAACCGGTTCAGCTCCGGCAAAATAATGGTTTTCGACTCAGTTCCGGTTCGAATCCCTAATTGTTTTGTTTGTCGTCTTGCTAGCCTTGCTTTTTTTCTTTTTTGTACTGCTTCGTTAAAGGATTCTACCACAATCTTATCTTGCATAAATTCTACGATTAGCGATTGTCTATGCAAATATTTATGAACACGCTTGCACGGTACTAACAAGCTTGTTTAATTTCCATATATATTTCTGATTAAGTTCCATCAAAGATTTGTGAAATACGATCTTCATTTTACTACTTTATGTATTGTAACGTAAAATTCTCAATATTTACATAATTAGAATCGCTTTCGTGTTACTTCATATATGAGACATGCTATGACTAGGGAATCCAATCCCGAGCCAAAATTTCAATTCAGGGATTTCGGAATTGCATTAGACCATCCCGAAATCAGTCTCGGGATTCCGGAACTGGGATTTTCGATAGTTTAAGAAATTACATTGATAAATTTAATTAAAAATTACTAATAAGTCCATTTAAAAATTCCGTAAAAAATAACTTGAAGGCGAAAGAATTTTATTTATTTAAGAAAAGATAAAAATACAATTAAAAATATATATAAATAAAACACAAATAAAATCAAATATTATTTTGAAAATATGCCCGAAGTAACATTAAAGCATTAAGTGTTTCGTCATTTAGTCTGGATCTGATTTAGGAAGCCTTGCTGCTGATAATGCACGCTCAGCCTCCCCACTCGTTGGAGGTATCGTCATCAGATATTTAAATGCTAATTCGAGTTGATAACCGCGTGAGCCTCCATTTTCGTATAACACCATCAATGTGACTGATTAAATTCCTTTCTGCTGAGACACGAACTAAAACTCGCAAAATTACCGATTTCCCGACCAATTATTTATTTCCGTCGCTGCAGATCAATACTTATATACTATAATACTTTGATATGATTCGTAATTATATTACGGAGGAATACAAAAATTCTGAACCCCGTATCTATTATATTTCATATCGATATTCCCATTATTAGAGTCGAGGTGTAGTAAATACATCACCGGTAGGGAAAGGTTAATATAACATTTTGAAAACATGTATGTACTTAGTATTTGGTGTACTATGTATTTGGTCGATTCCGAAAACATCCGTGAATTTTGAAAAATATCCATTATTTTATATAAATATATTTACAGTTGACGATGAAATACAAAATTCCCGGCAAAGGACTATTCGACTCGACTTGATTCGTGCTTATCTGCTAATTTAAAGTATTAAATAAACTTTTATATAAGAATCATGTTAGAAGTCAATCCCGAGAAAATTTTAAATTGAAAAGTAGCACCCAAGGCATAAAAGGTTGTGCTATGATAACTTTATAACAATAAAGAGTGATTTAATAATTTAAATATGTAATTTAATCAAAATATCTTACATTATTTACAAGCATACGATTTTTGCATAATTCCACACTTTTTTTTACCAACTAGTTAAATTATCCGATATCGGACATATGCTATTTCCATAGGAGATTTTTCTGGATATTTTTTTAATGATGTCCTTCCCCACTGGAGATTCTGAAGTCTCCGTTTTTTCAAAGTCCCACGATTTTTTTAAAATAAATATTTATATGTTTTACATATGTATGTATGTGTAAGTTAAAATAACCATCTTGTTCTATCTTTTTAAATTATCATTTTCAGAGTCACTTTCTTCAGCGTTTTGTTCATCTTCATTGGAAAAATCCAAATCTTCTGTTTAAATGTTTTCTGTTTCTGTTTGATAAGTTTTCTGGTACAATGTTTCAATTACAGCTAGATTTATAGCATGATTTATGCAAAGCTCATTGATGACAGGACTTTCATGCGCATCTTTAACACGTATCGCGCCGCGTCAGTCACTGGTGACTTAAAACGATTGTTACCAGTGGGTCGCGTCGGGCACCAGTGACTGACAGTACTCGATTTAGTGAAATAGTCTCTGTGTCCGTCAGTTACACTTTTAACCGTTTTTCGTTTCGTTAAAGCCCATTCGTGAATAATTAAAAAAAACTTCAAATTCAAAATTCAATTGTGATTTTTCATTCCATTTTGATTTTTTTACAAGTTCTAAATAAAATTGATATTTTTTTTGTATGTATTTGTATTTTTTAATATAAATGACGATTAATATTATAAGAATTATTTTGTCGTCCATCTATTACTTTATATAATACAACACAATTATATAACTCTCATTATTTGGAAAACTTTCCTTACTCCATTGTTCGTGGGGTTCTTATTTCATTATCCTACAATTTATCGTAATTATTTTAAACACTGTAAGGGAAAGGGCGTGACTATGCCATACGTGATTATAGTATGTGTTTTTTTTTCTATGCTTATTGAAATTTTCGCCATATTAATAATAATATTGTGTTTATTTAAAATTATAAAATAATTTTGTCTATGGATGGAATCGGCTAACAGTTATTCTAATATAATATTATGGTTTGAACTTTACTTACTGTTTTCAATTTAAACAATAAATTAAACGAAAAATAATAGTCTTTTAAAAAGTAAAAAATAAAATTGTACGAAAATAATTCTGTGCTCGCAGAAATATTTCAATTAGCCGAAACTTTTAATAGGAATAGTTTGGGTAAGATTCTTTGCGTTGTTCAATCAAGTCACTCGATTCCTTTTTTGAGTTCTAGCTACTTTTTTATTAGGAATATCGACATTCTGCAAGGACGAACAATCGTTCGCGAAGGCATAACATATATATTTTATGGGATTTTTACATTGCTGAATTATTTTTTTGATATTTATTGTAATGGGCTTTAACTCAAAATTTAACCGCATCAATAAACTTTGGAGATTGGATTTATTGTCGCGGGGTGAATAGCTACTTGCATCATATCACCTTTCTCGTCGGAATCCTTTCCTACGGACAGGGGGGGGGGGGGGGTCTGCCTCATTAGTAGCGTAAGGCTACGCCCTCAAAGATAATCTTCAGTGTACAACGGTACTCCACGCTTCCGAAAAAGGAGCGCTGTTCTTTATCTGCAGTTACTCTTCATCTTACAGATGAGGGAGACTACAGTGAAGAGAGGAACAATTAAAACATTGTACCCTTTAATAATAATAACATTTTATGAAGATGGTAGTCCAAGATCAGGCGAATAATTCTACACGAGCGAGAGATTCCGATTCCAATAGTTTTTACATCCTTAATTTGTGAAACGTGTGGTCTTGTATTATAGAAGTATGGAGAAGGAATTATTCCCTAGAGTAAGATTCTGTTCTGATTTAAGGCGACAAAAGTGAATAATTAATAACACCTTCGCTAGCCTTTTGAGGGTGAGCAAATTTAAAATCAATGAAGTCATTGATGCCATAATCGCTTTACACCGATTGCTTTCTGTCTCCTATCAGCGTAAGACAATCTTCAATTCGATGCAGAGTCAATTGTAAATAAGCACTGTTAATAGCATACAAGACCACGTATTTTTTTACATAAACAATACACAAGAAATCGATTCATTTGTTCCTGCTTTAGAAGGAAATGATAATCGGACAAAGACTTCGCATGAAATTCCTTTTTTTTGCTCTTTTCGCTTAACGAGTTGTTCAATAAGGAAAAAAAAATAATCAACTCAAATATAAGTTTTTGTGCGGTAGAATATATTTTAAAAATGGATTTTTACCGATCCATGTGCGTTCATTGGAGCAATACATCTTGTGGGCTCATTTCCTGGAGTCTTCTATTTCGCGTATGTTTTCCATTTTATCGTAATATGCCGCTGTGTATAATGGATTTCAAAACACAATTCCATATCGATTGATATGGAATAGGTCGCTCTTATTTGAAAAAATAAGGTAGATTATGGGTACGTTAACAATTGTCGAGTGTTATCTATAATCAGGACCTTTGTTACGCTGCCGAGTAAAAGATGAAAATCTATTATTTTCTGTTATAAAGTCGGAAATAGAAGTTTCAAAGAAAATTGTTCCCGTAACACGTGGGAAATTTGTGATACATTTTACATGATATGTCTGTCATTAATATGTGACAAGGGTCTCTCTCTCTCTTCCCGTTTCTCTCTCTCTGTACACTAGCAGACCAGAAATAATTCATAACCATGAATTTATTAGCAAAACGTACATAGTTACCATTCCACGGAGATGGTTGATTCCAATGAGCTTAATATGAAATTAAAAGAATAATTTATCTCATCATGAAACTTAAACCAGTACGGGAGCAAAATGCGACGCCCACGCCCAAGATCAACACTTCTCGCCGCGCTGGACATATTACGGATCAAATTTATCTAGCAGGTTGAATAATTCGGTTGATCAATAATTTGATTGAAGATGTTTTGATCAACGTCATTTAACCGGTTGACGCACACGCCTGGAATAACGATTTTCGCAATTCATGAACGTAAAATTGGTGTTGAACCATCGCTAAAATACACAATTATTATTGTTTTGAATTAATGACAGATTGTTGACAGTAACATCATCTGCCTCATTTCAATTCTCAGAGAAGTTTGAGAGTTTTTGAGCCGCTTAAGTTTGTTTTAGTTTTGATGAGTGTCGGCGATGTGAGATAAGATTTGAAGTGTCGTAGACTTATTTGGCGCAAAAAGCAAGTATTATCTGCTGACGCATGACGGGATTTGACGGCTGTGTACGTCAAAGTGTTAATGAATCGTGCGCGATACACTATTTGCGAATGTGAAATTATAAACGACAAATCAGAATATGTATTCAGTAGCAGAATAAAGGTGGGAAACAACATATGACATTACTATCTAGGCTATCTTACTATCTTCGTTGTTTTATCACTTCATTGGAATAGGCATCATGACTTCCTCATATTTTTATATCATTGTATTCGAATAACGTTTTTGATTTTATTCAAATTATTTAATTTCGGGCATGAGTACTCATCAATGAACACGAACATTTTCAAACAAAGACATATTTATTGAAGTGAAACTTGGATAGGTTTGGTAGGTCGAATTGGTTTGAACGTTACGAAATTTGAAACTCCAACTGGCTATCTATTAGCTGGTTTAAGAATTATATCAATTTTACGAAAGAAGTAGAGTTTCATGAATTTATTACGAAATCTCCCGCACTTTAGGCGAAGCTTATAGCGGAACATCCGAACTGTAAATTGTTAAAGTTTTTTTTAAATTTGATGTTCGTTTTCGTCCTTAATATATTTTTCAGGCAATGATAGTACCTCATATCGTGTTGAATCCTGGAGTTTATTTCGCTGTAGATTGATTTGTTATGTGTGAAGTTAGCTCCAAGGCATTGCTTTGCTTGACGGGTACTCGCTTTTAGAATACATTTATGATTGATATGTTTATTTATTGATTTGGAGACGCATATGTTGGATGTGGTTGCTTAGCTACACGCGCTTAGAAAGAAAGGCAGTAGTAAAGCTACGCGATGTATTGGTGTGGGGCTGAGAGGTTAGGATCCAAAAGCATGAATGCGCTCTCCTTCGACCCACGAGCCTCTCAGCCCCGCGACCATCACCGACTCGCAGCCGCGCTTCACTTCACCAGAACAAACTTGACTAAAGGCTTATTTTACCTTACCAAACCGGGCATGCCATTACCGCCTCTCGGCATAGTTGACAAAAGGTTTTGTTTACCTTAGCAAAGCGGATCGGACACAGCGATGACAGCGCGCTGACAAACATTGTCAACTCGACGTCAACTCCCTTAGCAACTGTACCGTCACCTATTTTAGGACCTTATTTATTTAATTTATTTTTGCATGATCTACCAAAACACTATCTTCGTCAAACGTCGCACTTTACGCTGATGACATTGCATATCATATGAGTTCTCGGAGTAACAAGTTAATTATTGAAACTCTCCGACGATCGTTGGAAACTTGTTTTAAACAGATAAAAAACTTGTTTTCCGTGAAACATAAACATCATCAAACTGATTCATTAGTTGTCGGGTCCTGTTCCATCGAATGGAAATCTCAAGTGAAATACTTGAGGGTAGCTTTAGACAGAAGACTAAGGTGGGGAGCGCAGGTGTTTGGGGTTCATGCCCGTGGGTTAGCAGCTATGGGGGCGCTGCACTCCATTTTTCGTCGACGCAGTGCTCTTTCGACTCCAATAAACTATTAATATACAAAACTTTTATTAGACAAATAATCACATACGCCGCTCCCGTCTGAAGCAACATAAGCAACTCCAATTATTACAAACTCCAAATTGTGCCAAACAAAGCAGTAAAATTTGTACTCAGCACTTCCATACACCAATCTTAAACGTATGCACAAAAAGCGTCCTTTTATAAAGACATATTTTCATAGGATAAGCCACAGTTTTTAAACAAAAATCCCAAAATGACAATGATCGAGTCATTTCAAGACTCATGCAGATACGTTCAGAAGGAAGATGCCAAAAGATATTTTATTACAGTAGATAATCACGAGTGTGAGATGTATGAATGGATATATTGATTGAATTATTTCCTATTTTTCTCCCTATGAAATAAGTTAACTTTTAATATGTGAAATTTATTAATAACTAAGATTTATATTTGTAATTAGGATAAGGATAGTAATTTAAGACTTAAATTGTTAAACTATTTTATATGTAAATGTGTTTATTGATACACCATTTTACCTTGCAATTTTAAAATATGTTTTTGTTGACAAAACTGCATTATTTGTGGTATGAAAGTTATAGGATTGTTAGTAAATTGTTTTATAAATAATTAAATTATATGAAATTTTAATTAAGACTGCATTTTTCTCATGTAGATCTATTCCTTTATAGTTTTATGGCTTGTAAATTTTATTAAAATTATAGTAACTGATTAGTTAGTTTCGACTGGGATTCAAACCGTTATTATTTTAATTATGATTCCAGTTTTGGTTCCGACAAATATAACGTCTTTTCTGATTTTCGCTTCAGTTGGGGCTGGAAGTCATTTCGTTTCGACAGCTATTGGAAATCACATTCATAAATGATACATTCATATAGTGCTTTTTTGAGGTGGCTTTTAGCGATCCTATTTATGGGACCATTGCCAACCATTTTGATATGGTTTTTCGCAGCGAATATATGTTTTTAAAAACGTGGTCGTCAGTCACACCTCCTGCAGATTTGAACCCAAGACAATTGGCTTACTATTCCCACTTCTTAATCGCGGGATTACTTATACGCATATTGTTTTCATATATAATTTTTAGTTAATATTTAAAAAAGAAACCGCTCTCTTGTAGTAGGCTTTCATCTCATTCATAAGCTTAAAGCGTTTTTCCAGCGCTTCTTCAAATCTAAAGAGAGTGGTTGATGTTGGCAACAATCTGCTTTAATTAGTTGATAACATTCGTAGTGAGGACGCTCTTTGTCTTTTTGCAACTGCGATTTCCATTGTATCTTCTCTCAGCATGACTTGTTTCAATTACTATCTGATGGGGGTTCCACTTGCGTTCCGTTTCTTTTACTCCTCAATGTTTTACCTTTGTATGTATTTGGTATCCAATTATGATAATTAAAATATTGATTGGAAAGATTTTTTGCTTCGATTTTATCGTCTTTCTACTAAGAGTTCATCATATTTTGGCAATTCTATCACCATTCAAAATATATTTATGAAAAGCTCGAATAAGCTCTTAAAAATAAGAAATAGTAATTCTACTGCTATTTTATCTGCTTCAGTTGAATATTTAAATGTCAAGTATTTGAAAGCTAATTTGTTACTTGAAAATTTGTAATTGGTTTTGGCAACAAGCATTATAGATATTTTATCTATTGTTGATTTCCAATTCTCTTCGCTTATGATAATATTTTTGACCGATTGCATTATTTGAAGATTCCTCATATTTTTATTTTACGTCTGTCATATTCCTTACATATCTTACAAAAGACGATGGATATATTTTCAGCATTTTGCACAAAGATGGTTCGCTTCTCGAGCTTATGATCGAGAAATTGTAGTCTGTGGGCATTGATAAATGTCAAAGGCAATGTTCAAAAGATACAACATTCTTATAGTCGAATATTTAGATCGTAAAATTATAGAGTTGAATTGAGAAGACCATAATGTTTTTTAGCTCCGAAAAATCATCTTTTACCAATGTATGACTTGTACATAAGAAGTGTATATTGAACTCAAAGCGGCATTTATACTTTTGATTATTTCTTTTGACAAGAATTCGCTAGCATGCTTCTGGTTAAACAGTCAAACCATGTATCTTATTTTTTATTAGTTTAGCTACGAAATGCTCCATAATCAACAAGGTCAACCTAAAATATATCTATGCAATATTTTACATCAAGCTTCTTACTGGTGACAGCTCCTTATTAATCTTCAACTAGAGGGAAGTCTGTTTAACCTAATCTGATTATGCTCCTTCAAATCTGCAAAGATCTCTCCATCCAATTATATTCTATATTGCATTTCATCTGCGGCAGTTTCGTAGTACATTTTATAGCTATGTCAGGCCACAAATTTACTTCTTTACGCCCTGTTGCGAGAGCTGCGTTTACGACGACGTCTGTGATTTGCACTATAGCCGTTTATTTTTCATTTTTACTCCACTATCTGGACTCTAAATGCGGTCGTTTCCGACTCGCTTTCACATAAGCGAGCTTATTATTTTATATCCAGACGAATCTTTCCAAGTTTAGTAATCTGATAAGCTCCTTATATATTCATGGCAGATATTTAATTCTGTTTTTATCCAGGAAAACCACATTTCCTCTGGAGTCATTAATTGTGTAATACGTATTATAATATTGAAAGTACTCAAGACTCGAGACTCGTGGTAGAAGTGATATTTTTTAGCTCCTGGGGAAAGTTGTTTTTTTTCCCATTTGTTAATGAAATTTTTAGCTAAAATGTGTGTTTTGTGTAATATGTAATAAAACAGGCATGCTTCTTTATGCTACTTATAGACACACATGCGCGTAGCTTGTCTGATGTATGTAACAGATACGCAGAAAATGATTCTCTCCCTGTGTCTATCCAAATGCTCCAAATGCCAAATCGTCATTAAAAAAAGAGATCAGTTAATGTATCATGTTTTCTAAAAAGTTATTTCCTTAATCAAGCAGAATAAATTAGAATTGAAATTTCATTTTTTGTTTTGTTGCATAACTTCTCCAAACGATGACTAGAAATAATAACATAATTTGATTGCTGTTTTTTTATTGGCAATAATAACTACATATTTTGTTATGATTTATGTATATGTATTTTGGTTATTATTATATAGATGTAATACTGTTTAAATGTAATGCATTTAATACTGAATAACATTCGAATAATCTTAATATATCCGTTATTTTAATTTTATATTTCTTAAAACCGAAAACCGGTTTCGTTCGAAAACTGAAAACCGGGTTTGAAGAATGTCGGTTTTTGTACAAACCCTAATGGGTAGATATGGTCGAGCTAATTCCCGTTCTAAAATCCTTCGTGCGGTCAGATGCTGTCAATGTTAATTTTGCAGTTAGGTTTTCAACATCCCAGTGTTGTTATTGATTCCATTTTATTTTTTAATAAATTTAACAGAGAAAATTAGGGCTGCCATGAATTGCTTTTCACGAATGGCGATTCTCTACTACCGCAAGCAATGTGTTAAAAAATTTGCGCGCCTAATGTTATAGGCAGCTATTATACAGTCAATAAGCGCAACCAAATAATTCGTTCTATATGAAGGTCAATATACGCACAATTGGACTAATCATGTTCAATTAAAAAGATTCACCATAATATATATATAACCGCCGTAAGCAGCTTGCTGCAGAACTATGAAGTCTTTTAGACAAACCCACCCAGAGCTATCGCGAAAACATTTAAAATTCATCAGCAAAACGAATAGGATGAGTGTTATGGGATAGGATGGGTACCGCACGCCTTCATCGGACACAGCAAAAATTATCGACGAAACACGTCCTACGCCTTCTTGACGACATAAAAAATAAATGCTTTTCAAAAAAACTCTAATTCTAACGTAAAAGCCCGGGCCGTATAAATATTATTTTGTGCACATGGTGGTATATGTGGGGAAACACTCATTATGAATTAATAAATTCGGGTGAAATTGTAACTTCACAAGTTTATTGTCGACAATTAGAAGTTTTCCATCAAAAATTAAACGAAAAACGGCCATATTTATTCAGCAGAGTATTACGTACATATTTAGTCATAAAGTAAAATTGAGATAAAATACGGGAATTAAGCCGAGAAGTGTTACCACATTCACCGGACCTCGCTCCGACGGACTTCCATCTTTTCAGGTCCATGGAGTACAACTCGAGAGAAAAACGATTACAAAATGCAGCTTAACACTCAAGCACCCGGGCTTGGCGGGTCCAAATTACGCGTGATACCGCACATTTTTCGCGATATCACTATTCCGCGCGGCATTGAAAATTATGTTTATAACTTTTTTATTAGTTGAATAAATTGGACGAAGTAAGTTGTGTTGGGTAGCGTATAGTATCCTTTGTGTAATTTGAAAACAATTGGTTTAAAAATAAAATTATCAACTGTAAACACGTAATTTATTTATAATTTTGACTCAAAAAGCAAAACAAATATTTTTTTTCCATTCATAAACATATAAATGTAATGTCAAATTCTTCTGAAATGTGATCTGCCATCATTTTACACAATACTATTACAAAACCAGGAGATCCTCAAACTGTGGACTGTTTATTCGCTACTGTTGTATTTTCATATTACGCACTCCACACAACCTCCATTTCAATTTCGGTATCACTACCGTCCTCAACATCACTCGGTACATCTGACATATCGTCATATATAATTTCATCAATAGGTGCTTCCATTTTCGTTTGGGGTAAAGTATATTTATTTCACAAACACGTAAATTTGAAAATGTTTTTTCCGTAAAATTATAAAATTACGCACACACGTTTCATAGAAATACGAAATAATTACAAATACAAAATCAAATCGCGGAGTAATTACAGGGGATGTACTCTATTCGACCGGTATTTTCAAACTAAAACACAATTCTTACACAGAATATGGGGATGGTCAACATTATATTGTCTATGTAAAGACTTCACTGATTGGTTAAAAAATACAATAAGAATTTCGAGAAAGCTATCCCTACCTGAAACATTTCCGGTATTTGGGTAAAGTTTTATGAATTATGTATTTTTAGATACAGGGCTCTGCAATAAATCTTTAAAAAAACTCTGCGATTTGCCATTCATACCAATTATGCATTCGATTGACAAAGCTATTCATCTTTCTACTGAAATTATTTTATTGCTCTATTTTTAACCATTTAGACCCAGAGTATGTAAAGAAACTTCCTAATAGAGTTATAAATCAAAAACACTAATTCGTTCCCGTCCATGTGTAAATGTAAGAAACTTTTGGAACAATAAATATATTTTATTTCAAGGACATTTTTGAGCCATAAATTTGTAATAAAGTTGAATGAAAGACACATGAATCTAATAAAGCAAACAGTAATGGGTCATATAACAATAAAAAAATGCCCAAAAGCTTCATGTTACAAGCAAACAGATGTTTATAATGCGCGTGACTAAAACCCGCGCGAACGCGGGACCGGTTGATAAGGGATAGTGAAGATTTCCGCGCGAACGCGGGACCGGGTGTTTGAGTGTTAAGTGGAAATGCATTTAAAATCATTTTTTGCTTCTAAACTGAAAAGTTTTTTTTAAAAAAAAGATCAAAGGTCAGAAGGAGAAAATTTAATGCTTGTGTAGCGTGGGTGATTTAACATTCCCATGCCATAGCGCTGTCAATATAAACATATTTAATTCGTCAGACTAACAGCAACATCTTCCGTCTTTCGGTAGGTGCAATGTGCTATTTTAACAGCGCCATCTTCTGCGGCGCTGTAGGGACATTGCATCTGTAATTACCGACCGATCGCATCTTGCGCGTGCACCGTTGCCGGTTGAGTGGTCACGCGCAGGAAGCGGGGAAGAGTGGTCGGTTGGCCTTGGCTGCGGAAGGACGTCCTTCTCGCATCCAGATCTCTCTCTCGTGTTGAATAAAAAGTTACCTAGAGAAGAGAGTCTTTTAATCCGATGCCCGGCCATCCCCGTCCATCCGTCCGGCTACACATGATTTGAAAGAAGAAACACTTGCATAATTTTAATTAATAATGCAATGTTTTCATTTCTAGACACAAATTATGAAGTTCTTGTACCACTAATATGGCTTTTTTGAAATTGTATTCCTCATGTTTTTTTTAACTTTTACTATTCCCCAAAGAAGAGTTGAAAGTTGGCTCTGGCCTTGACCTGCTCCTTTCAGTCAAGATCCATTGTTCGCCTTCATGCGTCAGAATTGCGCGATAAACATTTATAAATAGCTCGCCTGGTCCCGAGACTTAGAAATGCTTTTCTGGAATACGGATTTAAAGAGATAGCTTGACTTTCGCTTTCCCTGTTTGAAGTCAAGCGTGTTTGTTTTATTTTCCTCTTTATGGAAAAGCAACTTACTACATTTAAAGGGCTTCGATAACATCTGACGCGGAATATAAATTATTCTTCGGGGCGCGCCATAAAGTGATGAGAAAAGCTCTCAGGCGGAAGCTTTCGTAATGTCTCTTCCTTTGATGTAGATATTTAACATAGATGCAGTTCAACTATGCAATGTAGTGAATAACCGCCAAGGGAATATTGCACCGAAGAGTGATACCAGCAAGCACTTGTGGGCAGATTCATTTCTATTTAAAGACATTTAATTTGATATTAATTGAATTATTTGAGATGCAAATATTTGCACAACTTTTTGGAAAAATATTTCTGGGCGTTATAATTGAAACAAGGAGATAAACACTAAAGCGTATTGATGTACAGGTAACCCCGATTTATGGGGAGTTGTTCATTTCAGAACGGTCATTGTTTTCTTTCGGCATTTCGACCTCGTTGATCACGATCCCCCGTTAATCGTGATCTATAAAATGTTACCCCCGCGTGATCAATTTACCTGTATATTCCTGGAGTTGTACGTAACATAATATGATAAAGTAGCCCAAAACTTTTATAAAATATAATTTATTCGATCAAAATTATCTCCATTAGCTTCAATAGTCTTCTGCCAATGGGGGAAAAAATACAAATTGCATTTTAATAAAAGCCCGCACTTTTAGAACCAATAAATTCTTAGAACCCTTAAATTACTTCGTTTTGGTTCCGGATCTTCTTGCTCCTTGAAGAGTAATCGCAAGTGCAAAAATATGTCAAAGAGTGTTCTGCTGAATAAGGTGGAGTTATTATTCGCTATTATGTATGCGGCTGAGCTCTGACTTTGAAAAGTAATGGGCCCATAACTATTTATTAAAATTGGCTGCTTAATTTTTAAATTCGGGTGCATATTTTTGATTTCGGGACGATACCCTTGCGATGCCCTTATTTGTCTACCATGTAGTAATTATGAACTTATTTTGAAGCATTGAACGCTTTGGCGAGTGTCCAGGAGATTCATCAGCTTTCAATCGCTGCCCAGATATTTTTCTATTGTCGTATAAAATCCATTTTTTATCACAAGTAATGATGCAATTTAAAGATGGGATTTTATCAGGGAATGCTGCATCTCTAGGTGCTTCATTCAAATATTCCATAGTCATCCAAAGCGGCGATCTCTTTTTTGAGTTCGATTGAACTTATTCAAAATATTTTGCTGTGGAATGCTCCAAACGTCTATTCTTGATTGTATTTAGGTCGGCATTAATAATGCGAGAGAAAATACTTCGGTAAAACTAGCTATAATAAATTGGCTAAGTTCAGACGGAAGAAGAATAATAAGTGTCAAGAATTGGAGGGAACTTGAGCGGGTAAAAAGAGTTACTGTGCTGGTTAAAGACTTTTAGAATAATGTCTATAATATATGTTCGGATAATGGAAGATGAATTTAATTATTTATTAACTGGAAATCGGATTCGAAACTATTTGCATTTTATCCGGAGAGGATAATTTGTTTGAAATGTGCAAATTACCGCGAATCATAAGCTTAAAAGCGCGAATTATGTAACTTTATTGGTGCAGAAAATGAATTATATATTTCGTAGCAAGCGATGGACAAATTGTCTACGTTTGCTTCTTTACATTTTATTTTCGTCTAATTGCGGATTTAATATTTTTGTTACGAGTAAATAGTATTCCAAGAAAAATGTTTTTTTATTTTGACCTTTGATATATTTTTTCCTTTTAGTCTCTTATGATATTCTACATGGAATACGGTATATCAATTATGACAAAAAACAAGATATTTGATTTTTGTCCTTTGTATTTCTTCATTTTATTGTCCTATTTACAGACATTTTGCTCAAAAAAACATGTATTATTTTCTTCCACTAAAATAAAACTAAATAACAGAGAATATCAATTGAATTTTTATTTCCTAGACTTACAATTCATAATCTATCAATAAATTTGATTTGAAAATGTCGAAATGTTTAACTTTCAATTAAAAAAGGTTAAGATAGACCAAAAGAACGTTTGCCAAGTATTAAAATCTGATTGCTTTAAATCAATTGAACGTCTTGAAAAATACTTGGTATCGACTAGGGAATCCAATCCCGAGCCAAAATTTCGATCCCGGGATCCCGGGACCAGTCCCGGGATCCCGGGATTGGGATTATCGATATTTTAAGAAATTACCTTGATGAATTTTATCAAAAATTACTAATAAGTCCATTTGTTCAATAGATAATCGTCATGTTCAATCGTCATCAGATATTTAAATGCTAGTTCGAATTGATGACCATATGAGCCCCCATTTTCAAATAATACCATCAATGTGACTGATAAAATTCCTTTCTGCTGAGACACAGACTAAAAGTCGCAAAATTCCCGATTTTACGACAAATTATTTATTTCCGTCGCTACAGATGAACACTTATATACTATAATACTTTGATGTGATTCGTAATTATATTACGGAGGAATATAAAACATTTGAACCCCGTATCTATTATATTTCATATCGATATTATCATTATTAGAGTCGAGGTGTAGTAAATACATCACCGGTAGGGAAAGTTTAATATAACAATTTGAAAAACATACATGTACGCTATATATGTATACATAGATTAGACAGTCACTGCTCCTATGCGTCGCCTAAGTTCGCCAATTAGTAATTACGCCACTGTTTCCAAGCGTCCAGATTTCGTCGGGAATGTCTCGATTTAGTAGCCTTCATCGTGTTGGTGAGGTGTACGATTTCTGTTAGATAAAAATTTCAATCCCGGGATTTTCGGGATTACGTTTTCTAATCCCGGGATTCTTAAGTACCTAAAACTGTCCGGGATCCCGGGATTGGATTCCCTAGTATCGACTGATCAAAAACTTCGTTAGTATAAATATGAATTTAAACATTTGAATCAGATTGTTTTCACGCCATCCAATGCTTTCATACTTTAAAATTTCTTCCGTTTTTTAGTTATAGTCTTAAATAGGGTCTTGCAATAAGGACGCTTAATTTTTAAAGATATAAAAAAACGAGTTGTGTGTAAGATTTTATGGCAATAAGTATATATATAATATAATGTCGTTTAAATGTCCGCCGCGTCTTAGCTTGGTGGCTCATATTCGAGAGGTCCAATTTTTGTTGATTTTGTCGCATAAATTCGACTGAATTTGCTGGATGGCGTTTCTTATCTAGAATTTGAGGGCGTCAATTGTTTGTTGTGCGATAGACTTGCGATTTAAGATAGCCTCAAAGGAAGAAGTCTAAGGGCGATTTTGCGATTTAACGATTCTTCACGCCACCGTTGAGCGAGATAACCATGCCCTCAAATCGCTCGTGAAGAATGTCCATGCGTCGTTTGGCAAGTGGCGTCGTCCTGTTGGAACCACATATCGTGTATCCATATCATCCAGTTTAGGCCTCATGAAGTTGTTTATCGCCGATCTGCAATGCTCGCTATTTTGAAGTTGTATTATATAAAGGTCAAGTTCTTGTGAACGACGAAAAATTGCCTCGGGTTTCCCCTTACACTCCCACGCACAGCAGCGATGATTTCAGCAGACCTTGCGTTTATGTGACGTATTATTGTTGATTGGTTATATATCGAACCGGTTGACTTGGATTTGGACCCCAAACGTCGAATAGTTAACTCAGCAGGAAGGTTGTGGCTAAAATCAATAAAATCACTAATAAATGCGCGAAAGGTTTCTCGAACTTAATACTGCTTTTAAAAATAAAATTTGATGATTTACACCCGTTGTTCAACACTATAACTTTCGATAATATTTTGCCATACCCTACTGAATATTTCGCAATAAATTTGATAGACATTGGTTTATCATCGGGACCGCTATAATCTAACGAACTTCGAGCGTCTCTATTGAAAAAATGTGGTTATTTTTAATGGTTCACATAGATTTTTTTCTGTATTTCCTGATGAAATTTCGAAACAGAGGATGCAATTATCCATATTCACATAAAATTGTATTATTTTAGATTCAAACACGCAATCAAAAGCTTATTATTTATCCATTGCACTGCCGTATAAGATATCCATCATGAAAGCTTTGTGATAAAAACAAAATCTTCAGGAAAATATATTTTTCGTTGTTGTAGAACGAAATAGCCCTGACTAATTGTATTTATCTGTTATCACTTCTTACAGTAGGAAGTCCTAGTGACAGGTGCTCAATGCTTGTAGATAATTGATTTAAGAAATCTGACCAAGTTAGTCTTCGGTTGTGTTGCCTTTTATAAGAACTATCATTACTTTCGTTTGATGAATTTGGACACAAATCGGAGTGTTCCTGAAATTGTATTTTTTTTTGACGTGAAATATATTTTAGTTTATTTAATACAGAAATTATACGTCTGCCTACTTTTGATTACCTCAAAACCGGCGAAATCATTACTTTTAGTCACGCATTATACAAATATGCAACGAATTTAATCTTGTTGAAAACATTTTTTTGAATGTCGCTTGTTTGAACATACTCACGTAGGCCGTTTGAAATGTTTGCCTGATATTAATTAATGTAAATTTGCAGGAATCTGTAATGTAAAATGGATAATAACGAATTAGCACCAATTCCGATACTACGCGTAGAAATTAATTAATGCCAACCTCCCATTGTCCGGGTGCTTGCTCGTTAATCGCGTATGAGATCAACACATTCGACGTCGATTATTAATTACGTCTTGTATATTTTTATTCTTCCGTATAAATTAATTACATATGGTAATTAACTACAGTGTAATTTTCAATGGTAATAGCGCAAATAAGCATTTGTATAGTTTCAAATATGAACCTTGTATTCCTGTTGAATGGCTTTGTAAGAAGACGTTTTTAGTCGGCTTTGTAACATGACATTTGAATATCCGATTCGATCATTTTTCGGTTCTTTTTTGAAGCATGCTCCGGGCGTCCGAACTGCTTATGGCAAGCGATTGACAGATCCGATTCCCGATTATCCTGAAAAAAACTATAGCTATTGTTACAGAAATCAAACAAGTTTGATTTCCTTTGAAAATAAAAGACTTTCTTTATTCATCGAACATCTCTACGATAGATATATGTCGAAAAAAGTCATGTTTTCCTTAATTATGCCCGGTATGTTTATACATAATGTTTTCATTACGGAAAACGTGTTTTTTTTAATTACTAGTATAAATGTGTTGAGTATTAGATATAATTAATGTATATTATGTTTACACTTAACTCTGTTTCGTTTAGCGCTGTAAATTATTGAAATGTATCACTCTTTACATCTTATTGTATGAGATATAAAATAGTTCAGTCCTGTTTCAATGTTTTCTGTTAAATTTCATTTTCCTTATAGTGATTTAATTATAACATTTTTGAATTCTACACTTTAAGTATCGTTTGCTTTATTTTCCTTTAACGTCGATTAAAATCTTTAATACGAAATTGCCACCCTTGAACGCCCAGAGTTTAATCAATGTCCTTTTATCGTATCATTGTTGAATACAACCTTTTTTGCATCTATTACAATCCAATTTAAGTGGTTTTTTTTGTTTGGGGGGCAACTATCCACAGATAGTCAGCTTAAATATTAAATTGTTTTGTGGTAATTCATGTGGCACTCGAACGGCTTTGAAACCATTTTCAGCTAATGGAGATGCCTTAATTCGTTTGATTTGTCAATATTCAATTTCTCTGCTAGTTCTAGTGAGGTTAGTCGAGCGTCCGCATTTACCATAGCTTGGAGTTGTTCATCATAAATTTCATTGGGCTTTTCAGCTCGGGGTTAATCTTCAAGGGATGAATTCCCAGAACGGAACTTATACAATAGTAATAATATACGCTCGAAGTATCACCATGAACAAATATTTATAGTGTTACGTAGGAGCGGGAGCGCTCTCGGGGCAGGGTCCCCGGGCGGCTCCCTGCTCCCATGCGCTTGTCACGGGTTCGTTCTTCTTTCGGATCATGTGTAGCCGGACGGATGGATGGGGGTGAATGGGCGTCGGACAAAAATACGGTCTTCGAGAAAGAGAGAGAGAGAGATCTGGCTGGGCGAAGGACGCCCTTCCACAGCCAAGGCCAACCGACTTCTTTTCCCGCCTTCATACCTTACTCACTCACTCACCCAACCTGCAACGGTGCACGCGCAAGAAACGATCGGTCTATTTAAACGGTCGGTTAATTATTTTGTGATTCAAATAAATGAACAATCTATTTCTAATTCTTATTTAATTTCAATATCGTGTGAATGTTGTTGATTTTTCTCTACAATGATATGTGACTTGCGGTGATGCTTAGGTGCGTTCTTAGCACGGAATGAGTTAGTAAAAATCAATCTGTATCAATTGTGTGTTCGTGTGCTTGAAAGTACGCCCTGAATGGAAGAATTGTGTCATTTTTGCAATACATGGTTTCTATTTTTATGAGAAGGCAATTTATTGAACGAAAAAATGTCAGACGTATCGGTCAGAGTAATCGATGCGGTGACAAATAAAACATTTGATCTGAATGCAATTGGTATTTCATGACTGCACTGCCGAAGGTTCAAATACGAAATAAACGGAATGAACATCCGGCTACATTTTGCTCTCCTATTAACTTCCACTTGCCATGAAATATTCAATAGATGACTTTAATATTCGGTACGACAGAATTTTCCTCGCTAAAATGTTCCGAGACAGGCCATTTCGTGACGACATCTTAAATAACCCTTTTTTTTTATCAACGATCCACAACATTTTTATGATACGATGTTGAAATAGTCGTTGATAAATTATGGAATTTTGATATGGATCAAACCTTATCAATGCATGGATATATTATGTGGATATATAGGCTTTTATAAAGAAACATGTAGAAAAAGGACATCGAATCAATTTCTGCTATAATTAAGAGAAGAAATTACCAAAGACATGAATCAGATCCATATTATGGTGCCAGTAACGGTTCGATCTCGCTCCGGTCTCGGTCCGATCAAATATTTTTACACGAGTAACAATGAGCATATTCACACTATCGTATCGTTCCAGAGTGTGAATACGCTCATTGTTTCTTGTGTAAGAATATTTGATCGGACCGAGACCGGAGCGGGATCGAACCGTTACTGGCACCATAGTGTGGATCTGGCCTTAGTGCTAAAATTAAGCATGTATTGGGTAAACCCAGAATTAATGTCGCATTTTCATAAACGCCATCTTTAACTCGTTGTCCAGGAAAGATATATGTTGATATTTTTTTATGAATAGTATACTATTCGAAGATTATTTTGAGTCAAAAAATATTTATTTTTACAAGTCTAGCGATAATTGGAGAGGCGTGTCCGTTGGGTCAACATTTGCGGAGTTATTTCATATGAAAAAAAAAAATCAGTCATCAAGGCACAAGTAATATTTTTGCTCTTCAAGTGGTCCTAAAAACTCAATTTGATCCATCAATGATTATTGGCGAATTATCGAAAAAGACCGGTATTGTTTTTGAGATTTTGAGATCATTATATTTAAAAGGTCATATCACTTTATCACGTCAAAAAAATCGTTTTTTTTCGAAACGACATTTTTGCATGTGGTGCGGAAAGAATTTTGAAAAACCAAGTCGCAGATATAATATATATTTTTTTAATATTATATAAGAGGACTATAATCAATCTCAAAAAGATTCATTTCATTATATGGTGTATTTACTGAGAAAAAAATTGTTAAAAATTGTCTATTTTTTGGGACGTCAAAGAGAGATTTGTTCAGCGTAATCTAGAAATGTTTCAACGCCGTTTTATGACTAATGTTGTCATTGGTATCATCACTTTTAGTGTTATCTTGATCAATTAAATCATGATTTCCCTATCCATGAATTCCAATAATGCACAATATTTCAGATATATCATTTGCTTCATTCTCTTCAGAGTGCATTAAATATGTTTCTTCTCCGTGATCAAACAAGTGTTTCTGGCTTTGCTTTTGAATTTTGAAGATTGTGTTATTCCATGTATAACATATATCGTATTCTTTTCAGAGATTAATCAAGTTGTCATCTTCCACAGCAAAAGTTTTCAGAAGACTGTTGATAAAGACGTTTTTTAGCATGGGCGAAATATCATCCACATGCAATGGCGCTGTTAATCTGTGAAGATTTAATTTGCCAGATTAACCTTTTCGTTAGTGAGCAAATTTAAAATCGATGAAGTCGTTGTTGTCATAATCGCTTTACACCGATTACTTTCTGTCAGCTCCTAATCAGCGTAAGACAATCTTCAATTCGAGGCAGAGTCAATTGTAAATGAACACTACATACATACAAGAGCACTTCCTTTCTTTACATAAACAATGCACAAAAAATGGATTCATTTGCTCTTCATTTAGAAGGAAATGATAATTGGACAAAGACTCATTCAACACGCAGCGAAGAACGGCAGGCATTAAAAAAAACATCGTCTTTTCATTTTTTTGCGTAAACAAATAACACACTTGAAATTGAAATCATTATAAGTCGATAAATTTGGGCTTAACGATCTATACAATCATGCGATGCATATGAAGAAGCTCTCCGTCTCAGTCTCCCGAACTGCGCTAAGTTCTCTCTGTCTCTGTCCGCCTCGGAGCTTCAATGCACAAGAGTGCTCTTTCTGAATAGTGAAGGTCAAAACGGATATTTCCGATAGTACTCCCATACAGGTTAACAACGACATCTTTTGATTTTCTTTAGGCGCAACGTGTCGCGGGATTTAATTGCGGGAAGATGTGCTTCTCGCGGCCGGATTTCTCTCTCGTGATTAATGAAGAATTTATCTAAGACCAGAGTCTCTATTCGTATGACTTTCAAAAAAATACCAGATTTAGTGAAAAATTTTAACATAATCCTACAACATGACAACGCCCAATCAATTTCGTTATTTTTTTTTCAATTTAAAATCGTCAAAATATAAAAACGTCATCATTATTGGATTAACCCAAAATATAGCCAGTTTGGATTTAAATTGTATTAATATAATTTAAGTCGTCCTATATGACAACGGCTCATAAGAATGTAAATAGAAAATATTTTTCTGTTTATATTTATATTCGTGGCGTGATTTCAATGTCGTTGACACACATTCGGGGTGAAATAGTGCGTGTACGCAAATTTGGAATTAGGGATAGGTCTGTGCGCGTAATCGTGAAGATTTTGATGGTATCACGTTAAAAGATGGTGGTGCGTATTCACGGCGGCGGGGGAGCACTGCTAAAACCTAAAGGGGCGCTATCCCCACACTTGGAAAATTTCCCGGTCAGTCGCCCATAGTCGTCGGTCCCGAACGGGCACGTAGTCGGTACGCCTAAGATTCAAAAGAAAAAAAAACAAACACACCCCTTTTTAACCCCTAAATGTACTTAAGGGCCGGGGTCTCGAACCGACGTCGCCTTCGAGTGAGCGATCGCGTAATTCGCGTACGCGAGTGCGACCCGTGCGCCACGTAAGGGGCCATCGAAATTTGCTAAATTAAAAAATTCGCGGACGCGCCCAATTCGGCTCGATTTTAATGTACGACTCCCGGTCCATCCCGAGTATCCCGAAAAATCGAAAAATATCGGTGGGCGGTTCCCATTCGCAATTGATCTACATACGCAGCGCAAGTTTCTATTTTTCATGCCAACAGTGATTTTTTTGCAATTTGAATCTTATTGTTAACCCGAAATTGAAGGACGTGCGACTGCTGCGACTATGCAAGTATAAAAATATCTGTATCAGAATCTCCGTAATCCTAATGAAATTCACATTGCTGAAAATGCGAATTTAAGGGAGGTTCTGATAAGGCGGTGCCATCCAGAGCATCGAGCACTCGAGAATTCTTGATGTTTTCGAGTTATCGATCTCTTGCAATATTTATTCATATGCATACATGAACTGTATATAAATATTTTTTTAATGCATGAATATTGGAATTTGGATTTTGGATTTAATCGTGAAAAAATATTCAATTAAAAAAATATTTTTAAAAAATCAGCACACGCTTCATACAATCATATTATGCTGTAAATTAATAATTTTATAAATATACACATGAAAAACTAAATAATCTCAACAAATGCTGAACATATTATTATTTTACGAAGGCTTGTCTCATGGCGTACGTATCATGACTTGAATATCACGTGCTTTTAAATTTATTTGCTATATTTAATTCAGACATATTTTATTACAGCTTATATTGCAATAAAAATATATTTTTTAATTTTATTGATCTGTTATTACTAATGAAAATTAAATAATTAGCGATACATACAATTTTAGATTTAAATAGACTTTTTATACGAATTCAAATTTTATATTCGTAGTGTATAAATATTATACTAATTTAAATCAAATTATTTACTTTCAACGATCAAGTATTATTATATGGATTGAAAAATTTGTAAGCGGCTTTCAAAACGTTCATCTCGATGGCCTCCGATCATATCATTCATTAAAATCACCATGACTATAATAGAATTTTGATTTGTAGTGAACGTTGACATTGTTGATGGTTCCACAAAAATGTCGTGTAATACAAATACGCGTTGTACGAGGTATACGCCCGAACGCAACAAAATTGACATTACATCATGTCCGGTATGATGGCGCGATCTATGACTATGTATAAAACAGGTTAATTAATTATATTAAATCGTATTAAATAGAGCATATCGTACAAAAATATACCACAATTCATCAACCGTGTAAAATCATTTTATATAATGTCATTGTTATACGAGTCCAAGTTGTAATTGATGTAAAACTATGAAAGACTGAAAATTTCGTTAATCCGAAAGAATTTTCATAGAATTGTCTTGGAGATGAAAAAATATTTCATATATTTGAATTGCCCAAGATTAATAAGCGGGCGTCTCGGAAAATTTGCAATGAATTGCAGTATTGATCATATTTACATGGTTGGAACGATTTTCGAGGATGACATACCGAGCTGAGCAAACAGTAGTGGCGTAAAGCGTCCGTTTTAATTAATAACAACTTTAACATGTCCAAAAGTAAATTGACTAATTGACACAACGAACATCAACAGGATACAAAAAAACCGCTTAATATGTTGAATGCAAAACCATGTGTCGGTCTCAATTAGTGGCCATAAGTAGATCTTTAGCTGGTTCGGCAGACATACTAGCACGCAAGCTACCGATGGATATTCATGGGGATTTTCGTAGAGTCGTTTGAGGGCTTCATTGGAGCATTTCATATTCATCTGCTTTTAAATGAAGTGCAGCATCTCGGTCAATATTGATTCGGTGCGATGGTGTTCGAAATGTATACAATGTTTGCAATAAGCCAGACGGTTAACTACCGATGTCCATTGTCGGCGACCTAGCCTTTTAGGGATTACCGGAGTGATCGATGATATACTCCATCCAGATTCGGAATTTGAATTTACACAGTTGTGGCAGAAGTGTGGTCTATGCATTTTTGCACAACTATTCATCTGATGTAGGTTTCATAAGTACCCGATGACTTGATGATGACAAAAATACCGTCGAACGGTTTCCTTGAACGAACAAATAGATTTCCAGAATTTAATATTACCCAATACATACGATACAAATGTCGATTTAATGCTAGTCAATTCGAAACCGGACACCGGTACTCAGTGTTGATTGTGATCAATCTAAATTTCGTTACCACAAATTCAAAATTTAGCAACAGCTGGAGGTAAAATCAATTTGCGGCAATTAATTTTTGAACGTTGCCGTTATGGTATTTAGTCTAGTTAAAACATTTCATTTCAGTATTAGTTTTATTATAGATTCTTCAAAATGCTTCATAATACAAAGTATATATTAAGTTATGATCATTTTTCGTTTAAAAACGAAAATTGATTATTCCATTTTCTCTAATGATTTTCAGTTCTAATGTTATTTGCATGAATTTCAACAAATTTTGGAATATAATCAGTATTAATGTATTCTATCTTTATTTTATAATATACTAGCGAGTACCCCATTAAAAATTCAAATGTATCTCTTTCCGATATTTCGAGTCTCCTGTCGGACTCATGTACGCGGAATAACTGCCTCTTTGATGTTCCTTGTGAGCATCGTTCGTTTAGTGTTATGACACTGGACAAACGCGATGTTGTTGATTGTCTGTTGATTGCGGGTTTTATTCGTTTTTCGATTTCTATCGCAATTTTGATGTTGAAATTTTTATCATTTGCTATAGTTTTTCATGACATGTTCCCCGGTTTTCGTTTTTCACTTTGTTCTTTTCGTTGGGCAGGAGACTTCCTATCTTTTCCCCAATCCAAAGATCGTGCTAATTAAGTGTTTATGGAGACGCAATATTTTTCTGTGTGATGCGTACCGTCTGGTAATAAATGATTTGGGCGTGAGCAGATCACATATAGCCGTTCATGTGAGAAGCATGCACGCATACCCTGTGTGTCCCTGTGCTTTTGTTGAAACTGCACACGTTTCAATTCGAACGGTGTATCAGTCGAAATCACTGGTACACAAAATCTTCTTTCCATTTAAAACTGTAGCTTAGCAGTACATAAGACATCGCAAAAAAAATTAAGCATATGAATAATGCTTGTGCTAATGTGAAAACTTTCTTGGATACACGCCCAATAACTCACCAAAGTTTCATCGCAATCGGATGAACGGTATAGGAATGTATCCGGCGCGCCTTCTCTATCCGGGTTCCTAAATATTCGTAAAATTAATGATTCTAATAACGAATATGAAATTGGTAAAGCGTTTTTTTATATTTATTTATTAATGTCGAAATAGGGAAGATAAAAATGCCGAACAAGTGGGTGCCAGAGGTTGTTGTACGCTCCTTCTACATCCCGTCTGTGTGATTCACGAGGTCATCCGTTCTTTGACTTTGCAGAACAATATCGCCGCGAATATCCATCTAAAGCTCGTGGAAGTTTATGGTAGTGATGTGATGAGTCGACAACATGTCACTAAGTAGATTGTGCAGAGAAAGCCTTACTGGTATTCATGACGAGGCAAGGAACCATCACTAATTTCTGATGAACTTGTGCAAAAAATTGAAGGATTAGTGCGAAATGATCGCCGTGTGACGCTTGACAACCTTCACGAAAAGTCGTTTGATACTTGTTTTTGTGCTGAAATACAACAGAAGTTGTGTACTAGATGGATGTCACACCAAAGCACCGTCAAAATCGCATGACCGCCACGCGTTAATTTTTAAATCATTTTTCTCAGGGGGAGGAACTTTTCTGGATTCTATCTTAACGGGGGATGAGATGTGGGTGTGTCATCTCAGAATCCAAAAGACAATTCAAAAAGATCTGGTGGCGAAGGTCTATGACGTTGACATACAAAAGCTGGTGCTCAGACTACAGAAATATATCGATCTCCACGATCAATACATTAATATATTTGTGAAGTATCCTATGAATTCCAATTAAATACAAGCATTTTTAACACACATAAATGTTTTAACATTACTTTCTGAATGACCCTCGTATTTCTGTACGTTAGAAATTCATCAACACTTGAGAAGCATTCAAATATTTATACATGTTTTATTCCTCACGGAATATTCAGAATTTTCAATTTCTTGTCGATATAAAGTTGAAGCTATGCCAAGAACCCACTGTTTATATCGATATTTGAGATGAGAATTGTAAGTGTTGCGCGAACCACTCTTTGGGAAGTACTGCGTCGTGGTTTTTGGCGAGAATATTAAATTCTTTCGAATCCAAAAAGTCTTTGTTTCAATTTGACTGTTACTTTGACTATTATTATTTTTTCTTCTTCTCAACGTTCATATGAGATTTCTAGCGAAAGGATTTTTTATGTGGTGGTTAGCCATTTACTACTACATAAAAATTATCATCATTTATAATTGGAATTTAAATTGTTGTTGCAAATTTAGTCACTCATGGACATCCTTGCACGCTTTAGTATTTACTTTTATATATTCAGAAAATCAGGATAAACTTGGATCAAGTCAATCGATCGGAAATATCAATATATCCGATCTCTTATTTTTTTTAATATAGTGAAACCTTTATAATACGGGTAATATTTTAGCATTTAGTTTTAAAATTAACCCTTCGCTCTACCGAAATTTGATTGCGAACGTGTGCTATTGATTATGTCCGGAAACTGTTTGAGTTGTTCGTGTTTTTGTTGTTGTTTGGATACATTGTTTGCGATTACACATTCTCACAATTACTTAAATTAGGCTTTTAGCTGTGCCAAAAGATAGTATAGGAATGCCTTGGATGAGGTGTTTTTATTTCATTGCTCGCAATCCTCTTCGGGGATGTCCGGATTCAAGGAAACCTATAGATTTTTTTGTCTTTTTCAGCCTCAATTTGCCGATGACAGGAAATAAATAAAAGTGGAATGAAATTGAACATTCCTTAACGTAACTAAAAGATGCCTTGAAGCCCTATCAAGTCATTCATATTCGATTACCCAAAAATCAGTTTTTCTTCTTCGTTGCCAATATTCTTTAATTAATACTTAGTGATTAGTATTTTTATAGTCGCCTTTTATAGATTTTATCTTATTTTTAATTTTTAAAATTGTTCTTGACACTCAAGATCCCACTGAATTCGGGCGAATGATAATTTCTAGCGATTATTTATCCCACGCAGATTTTACAAAAATGCTCACAAGTTTTTCCAGATTGTGGCTATAATTTGGTAAAACGAAAAGCATTAAAAAGCTTATATTACAGTGTAAAAATAATAAAATAATTGCTTAAAAAATAAACGCTTTTAGTTGAAAAAATAATTAATAATTTATATTTTGGTCTGATGAAGCAGACAAATAGACATATTTTTTAATTAATTTCGCAAATAGAATATTGTCAACGCCTTTTGAAATAATTTTACGCGATGCCTCGTGTTTGTCATATCTAGCAACTCTCAAACTGTGGACAAGTTTCTACGAAATATTTCGAAAATGTGTTGCATATTATGCAGCTAAAGAATAAAAATAAAATAAGCAAAGCTTTTATTAATACTAACGTTCTGAGATTTAGGGTTGTTTATCGAATAAGTATACTTGTTTTTATGCGATAGATACGTTCCACGGGGAGTCACAAATAAAAAATAGCTTAAAAAATACTTGAACTATATAGAAAACTGAGGGATAGGTTCCATTATTTTTAAAAACCGCATAACTTCAAATCATTATGATAGAATGTATCGAAAATCGCACACTACATTTCAAAGGGTTGAACGTTGCCACTGTTTAACCATTAATTTTTACGCAGTTGCTAAACGCGTGATATATTTTTTTAGATTTTTTTTATGCGCATTCGCATAATAAAAGCTTTGTCCTCTATAGAAAAATGAGGGATGGATTCATTTATTTTTGAAAATAGCATAACTTCAAAATCGCACAAAAACAGACCTAAGTGCGCTTATGCGGAATATGATAGTGTGGAGGTCGAAATATGATAGTGTGGGACTTAAATAGGCTAGAAAGTTACTAAAATTTGACAGAAAAAACTTGAAAAATGCAATACCTTCAGGTCTTATATAGAAATAATGGTCCAGTATTTATAAAATAATGAATTTGAATGAATATGATTAAGATTTCAAGCGTTTTAGAATTTGCCATTAAATCCAGAATGTTCTAAATGATATTTAACACCTTGATTCTAAAAACCGAGAAATTAAAATCAATTTTAATAAACGTAATTAACATTTGAGGACGCTGCCCATGTCAATCTTCAGGATTATCATAGGCCTACTGTTATTTCTTCCCAAGCATATATCAAACCTTATTGAATATTCAGGAAATCCCCTTAATTTAATTTTTTTGCATAAGAGTTAGATGTAGAGATATTTTTATGCGAATTCAATACTGTATTATTTATGCATAATTTAAATGATATAAATTGTGCCTCCTATGAGGAGTTCTAATGCAATTATCTGCTGACGTAGTATCACCAGCTGCTATGCATCTCAATTATGATCTTGAGGCGACTCTAATATTCATTGATGTGATGTAATCGAATCTACATATACACTTATAAGTCCGTACTTAATTCTCTTCTGTTCGTGGCTGTGATTCTCCAACTGATACAAATTTAAAAAAGTCTTCTATAATATATAGAAGTACGAAAATGGGGAGATGGGAATTTTTCTCCACCAATTATTTCATTCAAAAACCTATCATCGAGAAGCTATAAAATGGATATAGCTCTCGGTTTTTTTACTTCTTTATTTTACTATAATTTTTGTTATATTGAATATACTATTGAAAGCGAGAAATATTTATTTAAATTCGAAATCGTCTAAGTTCAAATCTAAAAGTATTTGCAAGGAATCGCCTATAATTTAATTCAGGTGTAGTTGGACATTCATTGCCTTTGCTAGTTAACTAGTTTCAACGACAAATATTTGCATGTTTACAAATGATAATGAGTTTACAGGAGATGTGCACAAATCCTGTTGGGTTTCGAGTTCGCCAAATATATGAAGGATGCAAATATTTTCATCTTGTTTGGATAGGCTTTGAAACTTGCATCAAATTGGACGTTACTATAGTATAGCTTTTCAATAAAAAATACTGCAAGATTATTTAAAAATATTTCACGAGAAATTTGAAAAATGTAAAAATGTATATAATTTGAATGTGTAGTATGCAATGCAGCATCTTGTGTGAAATGCAACGTGCTCGGATAATTTATTTGGTTCATTGTACCTTGAACAAAGACAGTGAACCGAATGCAAGGGTGGAGGCACAAAATTGTATCATGCATGTCTGTCTACGTTTCACGGATTTTAATGTATTATTTCAACAATGTTATTTTACAATAAACGCGATTTCATGTTTCATTATAAAAAAATAGAATATGATAAACATTTTCTTTAAACAAATAGCAATAACTACAATAGGAACTTGTAATCTTTACCATATTCTTATGTTACTGTATCCATAGGAAATGCTTGATTAACATGCATTTTCTACTTAACATTAGTCAAGTCAAGTTTTTATATTTTGAAGCACGAATAGAATAAAATATAATTATGAAAACAAATATATACAACATTATAAAAAATAATTCCCTTAAATTTTCCACATATCTTCCTATCGGTTTGGTAATCCTTTGATTTTTTTGTAAAATCTTTCCGACTTAGAAGAAAAAAAAGATTTAAAATGCATTCCCACTTGAGCTGTATTTTTGAATCGTTTTTCATGGACCTGAAGAGGTGGAGATCCATCCGGTGAATAAGGAGGATGTGGCAACACTTTCCAGTTTAATTCCCGTATTTTATCCAGCGTCAATTTTCTATTACGAAGGCGCACATTATCATGAAGCAGTATCTTCTTTTTGTTGAATAGATAGGGACGTTTCTCTTTTAATTTTTGATACAAAACTTCTAATTGTCGACAATATACATTGCAGCTACGGTTTCTTCCGATTTCATTAATTCATAATAAATGTTTCACCGCATATCCCATCATATGCACAAAATAATATTTTTATGGCTCACCATGTGGTTTATAGTGAAAAAAAACCATTGAATTTTTCATCGTATATTATCATAAATGGGACATTTCTCATCAATTCTATTCAAAAAGGGACTATTTTTTGTGTTGTCAAGAAGACGTAGGACGTGTTTCGTTGCTCATTTTTATTGTGTTCGGTGTAGACGTGCGGTACCCATCCTACCCCATAACACTCATCCTATTCATTTTGCTGATGAGTTTTAAATGAATTTGCACAGTGATCTATGGGGATCCCAGTTTTTGTGATAACTCTTCGATTGCTTATCGCGGATTTTACTCGATACCACTTCACCATAAACATCTTTGAGTGTTTTGCTGACTTTTGTGGTATTTCAACCTAAATAAAAAAATAACATACACAAAGATAAAGATGAAAATTTTCCAAATACTTTCGGGTCTTCAATATTTGGGGCTTCTGACAACTATTTTTTTCCAAAGATTTCCAAGAGGTGACAACATATGTTTCTACAATATGAGCTTCAATTTATTCACGCTCTTGTGGATTTAAATAATATAAATATGAGAATCTAATCACATTATGAATATTAGTAATGAATGTTAGTGAAATGAGTTTTAGTGATTTTAACGATTTACGCAAATCACATCCATGATTTTACTAAATATATTTAATCCCGCAATTCAAAGAGCCAAAGACTTGTCCAAATAAATATTTCAAAACTTTATTTAAAATCTATTTGGAGCTTAATCCCTAAACGCTTTCGTTTGCGATTAATATGATTTCAAAATTAAATCAATTACACTATCACATTATTGAAAATTCAATGATCGCAGATTGTTTGATAAAGCGCATATTTCTGCTAGGGTGCAAAAATGGTATTTTGATGATATTAATTTTAACAAATAGTCACAGACTAAAGGGATTACATTCTATTTGATGGCGTTCGGATCAAATTCGCGAAACGTTTACACCAAACTAAAATATTAACGAACATACCCCATTGATACACCGTGCTAATTCTTTAAAGCATGCCATGCCATTTTATTCGGTTTACATCCAAAACACGCAACACCATAAATGAATTTCTTTCCCATACAAAATGCTTGTTATTTTATCCTGTTTAATGTGGAAAATAATTTTGCTAACTATTATGGCGTAATTAATTTAGTACAGAGCTTTCGTAATTTTCAGTTTTTTTCCGACGTCGATTGTTTGACTTGTTAAGCTTATTTACCGCAACACGTTATTTGTTGTCTTTGGAAGCTTTTGCCGATTTATGTCATTTGGAGATAATATTTTTAAAATAAATACTATTGTAACAACGCAATTAAATAGTTCTGGCGAACGTTCTTCAACGTTGCATCAACTGAAGGAGTATTTCCCTTCAGTTGATGTCACATATGTTTATTCCTTTCTAATTTAAAATGAAATAATAATAGAAAACATAATAACGAATAGAACATCATATATGGTATATGCACGAGAAGTTTGGCTATATGATGTGAATTGCAAAATTAAGTAATTTTAATGCACGTATTGTAGTTTTAATTGCATCTAGATATGTTTTTATTATTAAATTGACTTTTTTTTTCCAATAATCAGCGACGAAAACACTAATAAACGACGCCGGGTTAAATGGCAGCTTGAACTGCAGTCTGTGGATTAGCTTCCACCGTTGCTCTCAATTATTCTTCATTTACTACGGTTGTGGGTCTTCCTCGGGACTAATTGTCGAGATTCTCATTTCCGTTGTTGCATTCAGTCCCAATAGTAAACTAAGTTTATTTACAATCAAATCGCTCAAATGGAAATTTGCTATATGCACCTTAAAATATACGACAGTGCCAAGATAGTAATATAACATTGATCAAATACGTAGATGATATTGATGACAGTGTTTTGATCTTCTGATAAAATTAAATCTCATATTAAAATATTTTCAGAAAAATCCTGACTTAAATAAATTGCATCGTCTCATGTAGTTTTAGCAAATACGTGAATTATTCCATACGTGATCAATAATACCCGTTTATGAACATCCACATAAATTACTATATATGGTATATGATACTTCGCTAGTTCTGACCCAGAGGAACTTACAGAATAGAACAGAAAGTCAGCAAGATAAACAGCAAACTGACACTCTTTGAAAAAGGGCAAACGACGATTCTCACTTCGCAATCATAACAACACTGTATTCCGTTGCCTTTTATATCGTTTTAAAATCGGCGAATTGAATCTCCAAAAAGAAATTCCAAAACCCGTTTTGGAATCTACAAAAGTATATTATAGTAGGATCGAATTCGAAATGCACTTCACGAGCCTTTTTTTTTTCACCCCAGTTTATGCGAAAGAGGGACCGGACTCCATGTACTCCAGAAAGCTCTTTTCAGCAAAATCAACACGGTCGTCTCGAGTAGCTTTCAATAGCCTACCGAGGAAAACTGTTTAATCTTTAAATAAATGCGCGAGACTCTCACGGCGTAGAAGTGAAACTTCTTAGCTTCTAGGAAAAGTTGATTTTATGCATTGCTTTTTCCGTTTGTTAACGGAAATTATTAGCTAAAATATGAAGCTGTGTTTGATTAATATATAATAGGCTTTCTACTGGTCTAGTGCTTATTTTATGCTACGTATACACGCAATAGAGGCGCCGCAACGTACCATGCATATGATGTATGCGACGGAGACGGAGAGAATAAAAACATTTCTCCCTCTCTTTTCGTCCAGCTGTCGCTTGGAGTTTCGCTTTTCGTGACGTTCAAGCCAATTTACCCTACCACGTTTCTACAAGTACAAGTTTCATATCACACACATTCTCTCTATTGAGATGGACGTCTATCTGGGGGTATGTACACTCAGATAACCCGTTGGGTGAGCGTTCATAATGAAACTAACTTCAATATTGAGCGCATGATAAAGTAAATATATGATATAGATAAGATAGATATAACCTTTAACTATGGATGGATATTGAAGAGGCTTTAGACGCGCTGTGGACTGCACTTAGTTGCACTATAAATCGTTTCCACGACCTCAACAAAGTTGATGAACATGAACATGAGTGATTTTCGAACTAGTTTAAAGTTTTAATTAGAAAAGCAGTGCAAGGATTGCTCTTGGGTAATACGTCAATATGAGTCATCCGATGGGGGCTCTTGAGGCTGTCTCGGTGTCTAGGTTTTATTACAAATCGCGATCTACGGTCTTGTAGACAAGCGTTCGCATGTATTTTTGGTTATGTCGCAAATGTTTACATTTTACATTTCTCATTAGCTGTGTTTGCAAGGGCTTGTAACAACGCTGGCAATGATCACAACGAGGCGCTATAAGTTTTGTTGACCCAAATGTACGATCACGAGATGACTGGGGGATTGAACGTCTGTAGTAGATGGAACGACTTGGCCTATATAATCTTACAATTTGGAGCGAGGCATAATGGCCCAAACTTTAGCTTGTTTGACTGGGCTGTTATCCTGTGTCGCAAGCGCCCTAGAGCGGGTGCGGATCGATGCGGCAGCCGGAGGGAGATCCACCCTCGACGACCACCCCTCGGCGTTTCGACCCCGACAAACAGAGAACATCACAAAATCCAACAGAGGGACGAGATCAACGCAAGAATGAAGCGAGGGCGCTGCGTATAACGAACCAAAACATTACCACACCTTCTAGTTGCCCGACACACGTGTACGCACTGCTTCCTTGGTATGCTGCGTTTTCATTCATAATCGTTCTAGCATGCGACGGGTTAACTCCTATAAGTAATTGAAGTGCTTTGCTTTTGGGTTTTAGGAAAAGTAACAACGCCGAGCGAATTTTTTTGAAGAAAATTTATTTGGGTTGCTTTTATCTATATACAGTCGACAGCCAGTTGAAGACTACTTGATCCTTCGCCGTCTTAAAGTGCTATTCCGGATTCATATCTTTGCATACTCATTGTGCAAATATGTAATAGTATTTTCCATATCGATACCCGGTTTTCTTATATTATTTTAGAACTCCTAGAAACTGTTTCATGCGTAAACATCTAAATTTGTTTTACGGTGTATACTTACCTTGCGTAAAAATATTATATTTGCTACGGATTGAATAATATCATTTTCACGTTTTGAAAATATATTGTTACTTGTTCTTGATGTTATTTTAAACAAAATTAAAATTCTTTGGGCTGAAGGCTTCCTTGAGTGGATCATTCGGTCAGTAAATCGATTATTTCTCTACTAACAAAATGCAAATTTTAAAATGCAAGTTAAACATTAATACAAATTTTTCTAATAGAAAAGCTTTAAATTGAAATAATTTACAAAATACATACGAATAATGAGCCTGGAAACTAGCGTTTTGCTGAATTTTCAACACTAATCGATCTTCATTTCATCACTAATTATTTAGTATTTTTTTAAAAACCAAATGTTTCTGCTTCATTTGATAGATGGAATTCGCTTATTGACATTTAAGATATTGAAAATTCTACGACTTATACCGAGATCGATTATTGTACTGATAAATGAAATAAAGACAAGGTCGTTTTCAGTAGATGGTTACATTCTGCGCCATATTATATATTTCTCGCTGGAGGTGAAGTTTGAATTTTGATTCAGCTCGCTTTCCCTGTGGATTTTCCGCTAACTCCAACGTAGACTGATGTACGCAGTGTAATTAAATAATCAAAAGACCCAGGAGTATAAGGTTATTTTTTTTCCAAATATCAAAGTGTACCTAAATATAGAGTTCGAGACATTATTATCGCCGGCAAGCGAAGGGTTCTCAACGTTACAAATATGATTTTCTCTAATTAGTGTTGAGAAATATTGCGAAATTCTGCTCACAGGGAGGAAAGAGATTTAATTGGTGAGGGCTTGATAAGTTGGGGACAGATTAAACGCCCACGTTGCATTCAAAAATGAAACACGATATACTTGTAATAAGGCAGAATAGTTTGTGGTGCAAAAAGAGTATAATATTTTTGCATAAAAATAATATCTAACTAAATTTTTTTCGATGTCAACATTAAGAGTCTATTTTTTTAAGTCCAACCAAGTGTTCATCAATTTTCCAGGTTCGGTTTTTGAGATTGTATTGTATTTGCGCGAACAAAAGTAAATATTAACAATAGTAGTTTTTCTTTTTCAATTTGATCTATTGGCTTAACTTTTGCCATTACTACAGTTGTATGAAAAAAAAAACTCAGTTGTAATTTATCTTAACTAAAAAAATATTAATATATTGATATATTTTGCATTTATTGCTTGATAAATGATAAACCTGAATCTGTTTTTTTATGGTTCGTTTCAGCTGAAGATAAATCTTGTTATGAAGTTGTTCGCATATAAATGCGTATGTTTTTTACTATTTTTATTCAAGATTTTTTAAATACACATGGTTAATAAGTAGAAAACACTTTATAAACATCATGAGCATAAACATGAAAGTGAACCTTTAAATTCGTTCCCCAAACATTTTTCATAAGAAAAGTGTCAAGACCACATCTGCAAACAATGCAAAGTTTTCTCGAGAAATTTGGAACTGCTGTGAAACACACACACACATGTATATATAACGAAAATATAATATTTTGCTTTATATTTCATATAAATATCGCCAAAATAAATTACAAGTGTGGACAATTAAGGAGAAAATATTTATACATTTGACCCATTATCGAGAAAAGCATATTATATTATCGAGTTTTATATAAAAAGATCATTTGTATAATATAATTTATTTATTTCTTCAATGCTAGCTAATTTATGAACAGTAAGATGATGATTTATTTTGGACGATATAATGAAGTTATCCTCGATATCATTAAGAGATTTAGGGCGGCTCAGTATTTTCTTGTCCTTCAAAGTCTTCTAATGCTATAATGCATCCCCTTGATGGAATTTTTCTTAATTTATTTAATCAATTTCTCTGATTAAAAAAACCTTAATTTTTTAATGTAACGATAGGGATACAAATTGCGTTACTTCATTCGGCCTATTTTGCGAAGTTGCGAGGATATCCTTTCGAACCCTAAGGGAAATAAAGCGGATGCAATAGTAACTCTCATTTGAAGTCCTCAATTTTTTTGATGGTATTCCTCGCTGAATGGGGTCGTGGTGCAAGATGACGTTGTGCATATTGATAAGTTCTGGGCGAGTTTTATCGAGTTTCATCTTCAATCGCAAAGTTTTTAATAACCTTTCTAGACAGAAGTGTAAAAACGACTGCAAAGTATACTGCTTGAACCAAACCTTTTTGTAGTGCTTTATTTACTTTAGCAACCACCAGACTAATATGCGCCAACATAGTGCATACGCTAAACGTCTCGCATAACAAATTGTATACATATTTTTTTTTACTATACCTATGTTATTCCCGCAAGTGTAAACAATAAGTTGACAAAGTTTTATTGCAATCGGATAAACGGTATGGCAGCACATTAAATACGAACAAACAAAGATAAGTTTTTTAAATATCAGATGCGTTGACGATTTGTATGTATCCAAAACCTTGTTTTTTAAAAGGATTGTATATCGAACAAAATCTAGCCAATTATTCGTATATTTAATTACTTTTAAGAAAATTATTCTGCTTTTTTAACTCTTGAATGAATATGAACGTACATGTACGGAATAATACTATAAATTTAATACCATATATTAAGTATCATGGTTGCTGCAAATTTTTGGTCACTATAAGAACGAAACGATTATTAAATGTCCCCATATCTTGCAAAATAAATTGTAGCATTGTGTTTGGACGCCTTCTTTGTATCTCCCTGAAATAATAGGTGGTATTGCACAAGTGTGGTCATAAATAGAAAAGCAATTCTGTGTATTGGGACTTCAGTCCACAAATTGTTTTCCCATATGTAATTTTGACTTCCATCTTTCATAAATAGTATATAAAGCTAGGACATTGTATTATTTATGTCGCGCTTGGAAGTCGCATTCGTATGTATTTTCTCAAACGGTTTTCTTGTCTTCCATTACGAAAAATAATTGAACAATGCCGCGCTGTAATCGATATAAAAATGATTCAATAATCTCGTGCTGATGAATTATCCTTATGTTTCGAAATTGAAATATAAATTTTAATATTACAATACATCCGATCTTTGATTTACGTGGGACAATTCTCAATGAAAAAATATACGAATTTAATCACGTTAAATTATTAAATAATTGCAAAAATATTTAAAACATTAATAAAAAAGCATCCCCCTTCAGCGAATGTCACTCCAAGGAACACCCGCCTTTTAACAACAGGCTCTGCTCTTTCAGCATCGCTCCGGTTTACGACGGATTCAGTCCCTCTTGAAGAGGCTGCGGTTCTCTACTACTGCCGCATATTTCTCATAGTCGACGTCAAGAGAAGGATCAAATAAAAGGGCGACAATTAAAAGATGGAATTCACAAAAATACTCGGCGACGATCATTAGGCAAAGTTGTTTATATGAAGAGCAGTTAACTTTCATGGATCAACAATGTATGTAGCGGTTAAACAGTATTGAAATGGTTTACTGAACATTTTTGCCTGACTATTAAACACTACTGCGAATGCAGGAAAACTACAACCGAAAGGAAAGGAAATTTTGCAGACATTTATTTAAAGCTATTTTTTGTTTCAGACAGAGTTTATACAATGTAAATCAGGAAAATTACAATCTACCAAACTTTAAATGTTGGGAACATTAATAATAATTTTCGAGGCCTGAAAAATTAAAGTCTACAAAGCTGCTTTTATGTGTACAAATAGTTTCTGTCAATCATCATTTAATCCGTTCCTCACCGCGAAAACGTCCACCGTATACGGTGGACGTTTTCTTCCTCCATTTAAATACGGTTTAACGAGTTGTTTATTGTATATTTAATGGAATTAGCACATGCAAATATAAAATAAACAGAATATAAAAATATATGTTTATATATAACAAATTTATTGCTATATGTTATTGTTAAAAATCGCTTTAAAATTTTTGGCTCGTCAAAGTGAGAAGAGCCGTAACGAGTGTATGAAGCGCCCGTGGCAAGTATCTAACTTGCGCCCCCCCCCCCCTCCAATTTAAAAAAGTTAGCCACTGAGGGATCACCCGTTATCGTATCGATCATAAAAAAATGTCGCAAAAAGTCCTGAATGAGGATGGAGTGGCCATAAGGTCTGTGTGTCCAACCGGTCCACTTTTCGGACCACTGACATGACGAATGAGCACTTCGCGATCAGATGCCATACTTGAACATGCCTACAAAGTGATTACGAACTCTCATTACAAAACGAAGTTGTGCGAAGAAGACTGATCAGATGCGTTGTTTAAATTTTACAAACGGTCAAAAATATTTTTGTCTTTATTTTATTGCGAACTAATGCCGGCTGGGTCGTCCCAATATTTGAGCGATAACGAAGAAAATAGGGATTAGATAACTTAGTATATATTATAAAAACGGTCAGTCAACCAGTATTGGTTCTGTGTTTTGCCACCCCCTTGTTACGGGCCTGAAAGTGAGATGACCCCTTAAGCGGGGTATGCATTTGAATAAACATTGCCGCTTAAAATATCTGTCACAAAAATGTTTTGGTATAAGTAAATATAAATGGAAATCTTTGTTGTGTTATTTTCTTTGATAAATTAGTAAAGTGAGGACACCATTAGCGCCATTTCTGGCGCTAATGACAACACTCAAGTTGAGTTGCACCATGTGCAGAGCACATTCATTTGAATCCAACAGTGTCACACTATATGATGAAGTTGTCGGCTGGATTTTCCCTATTAGTGTTTGGCTTTTCCCCGAAATGATGTCATCGTGCTATAGACCAATGAAGACATCAACCTTTTATTTGGCTCGATCATTTTTATTTATCATGGGTAATATCTTTTTCTGTAACATTTAATAATTTTTTTGAATGGTTTATCTTACCAGGCATTTCAAAAACTATACGTTTTAAATATGATTGGCTTATGCTTTCGCTGTGTTGCTCAGAATTATATTTTCTATCTATACGCATATACCGAGATCCGGTAAACGTGAAAAGTTTCCACCCTAGAGATCTCATTTTTCACAGTTTTCTTCGAAGACATGGATAATATCGTGACGAAAGATAACTCATTTCGAAACGATGGACTGAGTTTTTCAATTGGATATTTGTCCAACCTTTTTCATTTCCGGAGCACGTTGTTCTTCCATCTCTCTGATTTAGCAATTCAAATTTAAGCACACCTTCATAATCTCACCATATGCATGATAATGTGTAGAGAGTAACGCGTATTTGGTTATGCCGTTCCAAATTATGCAGGTTCAGCCATACTCATTTTCTTGCAGCATTACCATAATACGTCCGTTTTCAGTAGGCGATGCGTTATATTATGCCATATTTGTGAGAAGACTTGTTTATTCTAAGATTTCATTCGAAACATATTTACTTTGCAAAGTGAATTCAGTTTTCTGTCTTTTAATACATAAATAAAATAATTTCCGAGAAATTGCTAACATGTTGTTCTAATAACTAGATAACTGTGGCTAGGGAATCCAATCCCGAGCCAAAGTTTCGATCCCGGGATTTCGGGATTTCATTAGACAATCCCGGGACCAGTCCCGGGATCCCGGGATTGGAGTTTTCAATATTTTAAGAAGTTACATGGACAATTTGATCAAAAATCACCAATAAGTCCATTTGTTCAATATAAAAAATCACTTGAAGGCCAAAGAATTTTATTTATTTAAGAAAAGATATAATTCAAAAATAGATAAATAAAACACTAAAAAATTCAAATACTATTTTGAAAATATGCCCGAAGTAACATCAACATTAAACATTAGTGTTTCGTCATTTAGTCTGGATCTGATTTTGGAAGTCAGGCAACTTGCTGCTGAAAATGCACGCTCAGCTTCCACACTCGTTGGGAGGTATCGTCATCAGATATTTAAATGCTAGTTCGAGTTGATGACCGCGTCAGCCTTCATTTTCGTATAACACCATCGATGTGACTGATAAAATTCCTTTTTGCTGAGACACGGACTAAAACTCGCAAAATTCCCGATTTCCTGACAAATGATTTATTTCCGTCGCTGCAAATGAATACTTATATACTATAATACTTTGATGTGATTCGTAATTATATTACAGACGAATACAAAAATTCCGAACCCCGTATCTATTATATTTCATATCGATATTCCCATTATTCGTCGAGGTGTAGTAAATACATCACCGGTGGGGAAGGTAAATATAACAATTTGAAAAACATACATGTACGCTATATATGTATACATAGATTAAACAGTCACTGCCCCTAGGTGTCGCCTAAGCTCGCCAATTAGTAATTACGCCACTGTTTCTAAGCGTCCAGATTTAGTCGGGAATGTCTCGATTTAGTAGCCTTCGTCGTGTTGGTGAGGTGTACGATTTCTGTTAGATAAAAATTACAATCCCGGGATTTTCGGGATTACCTTTTCTAATCCCGGGATTCTTAAGTACCTAAAACTGTCCGGGATCCCGGGATCCCGGGATTGGATTCCCTAACTGTGGCCATGTTAAGTATAAAATATTTTTAATCAGTCGAATACGGAATTCATAAAATTAAAATACGTAGATAGATGACTTGATAAGTTTAAAATGATATAATCAAAATTCATCCTTTTTATTAATAATTTAAATTTCTTCCTATTAATTTATAAATTGAATAGTCAATGGATGGTAATAAAATATATATATTTACTAGTGATTACCTGACATGCGTTGCAATGCCACACAAAGAAAGAAAGTTTTCATGTTTTGATTCTATTCATTGATGTGCTTTCATATATTTTTAACTATGAAAAAATCTTTCGTCTATTATTGCGTTTGCGTCTATTATTTCTTCGTTTTGCGATTTCTATCGCTTCTTTCGCAGCTTTGATGTTGAAGCTTTCGACTTTTAACGAAGAGTGAAAAGTTGTGATTGAAGATTTATTGACGTTTTATTTTTGAAAATGATATCTCATTGTATTTTCTAGATTTTTCTGTTTTTTTCGCCCTCTTTTATACTATATTTTCAACCCCTCCGTGATGCAACCCTATATTTTTACACATACTCGTCCACGTATGTGCGTGTGGATTTCGATATTGTGCAAAGCAAAAAAAAAGGGGAATCGGTTCTCTTCGACTAGTTAAAAATGCGATTACAAAACGCGCCATAGCAAGAACGTGTTGTTATTATATGCATCTAAACACGATTAGCTTTAATTTAGTTAAATATCAAGTGAACCTTCAATCCATATTTGACATGAAAGCAAGGAAATTCTGTTTTTTTTTTCAATTTTTCAGCTTTATATCATGCTGGGGACAGTTGCGACATGTGGCTGAAAAATATACACGCCACTCAGGCTTTATTTAAAATACCATGCATATAATTTGCCCTTTTTATATTATGAAATACATTCACATATTTTTGTTATTATGGTATATTGCTTTTTCATTAAATATTGATATTCTACACTCTAATATATCTCGTTTCTATGTGATCTTCAGATGTCTCAATTCTTTTAAATGGTTGAAAAACATCGCTAGGGTTGTCTTACTTTAAGAAACTGGCATTTATTCAAGAATATTGAAATAAAAGGCTGACAGAGTTTATGATTGCGATGGTTCGTTGAAGTTGTACTTTTTGTATTATAAAGTATCTACAACTCTGTCAAAGGCTTTTCTCTTACAAATGACGTGCTAGGATCTCCTTTTAATTGACGTTTTCTCTTTATATATGAAAATAAAGCATTTTTACTTTATACACCCAAAGGTGGTTATTAAATTTAAATGTTTCTGAACGTCGAAAAGATAACGTCGATAGATTCTGCACCTCCGCAGTGAATTTACATAAGGCATTATTTTCGCACTGGTTATACGCATCGAAATTTTGCTAAAGTTCCAAGTATTAAAATTGAATTGCTTAATTTACTATTGACGTTTTGTATGTTGGTTGGCAATTGGGCTTCGAACCATTATTTTTTTTATTTCGGTTATCGTTCAAACTCTCTGTCGCGTAAGTAGTATCTTTAATATATGTACTTGAAAAGAATATTTACATACCATTCAAGAGCATATAATATCAAATGATGTTTATTTTTAATAAGTTTACCGCATCCGTCAGTTTGAAGAAATTTGAACTTCATGAGCTAAATTACAAAAAATCTTACTATTATTTTCTAGTATTTTTTGCTGATTATGAAACCTGGAATATATCTGTAGGATTTTTATGCAAGGAATGTATAGGAAGGGAATCGGAATACTGTCTATGAACGACACGAGGCTAAACAAAAATGAAACCATGCAGATATAATTTTCAATGATGATCAATTCCATCGATTCAAACAATATGACTGGATTGAAAAACAAATACTGTCTAGTTGAAATTGGAGTAGGTCACTTAAAAATGATATTTAAAAGAAGAAACCTATGATCTTAATGACATAAATTTCATCATCAATGGCTTTGATTTGGTGATTCAGAATTTAAGTACATAACATGATAATAGGGTTTAAATACATAAAATTGATAATGAAAAAATATTTTTTTCATATTCAAAACCGGATTTTCAGGATATAATAACCGGTTTTCGAATGTCACAGTTTATCATAAAAACCGGTTTTTGAAAACTGACAAGGCATAATACATAGTTTTTCCGGTTATCAGTTTTCAGTTCAGTTTCGGTTCGTCGTCCTGATTGGCATGTTGCAATGGAAGTCAATTTTCGGTCACTGAGCGTATTGATTTACGTGTGAATATATATTTTCATTGAAATTCCCTTTCATAAATATTCGAGGGGGTGAATAATTTGGGATTGAATTTTAAAATTGGGATCAGAGCTGGCTTTTTGTCTTTGCCCCCGTCACAGAGATTTTAGTATTGTCAGAAAAAGCTTGAACCCTCGTTGAATATCATTACCTAAAGTCAAATGAATTTTGATCGAGTGCAAGCGAATTTGATTGATGAGTACGTTTAGAAGGTTTGGGGAACGTGTTCGAGAGGAGGACTGGCTCTTGTTCGCGTAGTGGTTTTTTTTGTTTTTGCTTCCCGGAAAATGTGAAAAAAGGAGACGCCGTGATTGATATGAAGCTGTGAAAATCGTTTTGCCTATGCCTTGGGAAAAAATAAATGATGGGAGATAGAGCAACGAAACCGGGTGAAGTGGAGAGACAAGCAAGCTTTGGATATCTGTGGGAATATTTTGTAATACGATGGACCTGCCTGGTATGATAGAAATTCGGCATTTTTGCAATATTACAATATTCGGCAATATTTAATAAGTCTTAATAAATTTTCGCATCCGACAAACGACCTGGGATGTCCTCCGAACCAAATGTTACTAATTTGAAACGTTAACACGTATCGCGCCAAGGGCATTTTTCAAAAATGACCCGCCAGGCCATTATATGAATTTAGTTCTATATTATATATTTATATATAAGGATTATAAATTGTGGTCAAAATTTAAAAAAAAAATTAAATAGAACCTATTTTAGGCCATCAGTCACCGGTGCCCGACGCGGTCTGTGTGGTCCATATGGGATGCAACACATATATTTTTTTTTTTTTTTACATATCTTTTTGAATAATACATTGTAATGATACATGATGGTTTATATATTTTTTGGATAGATTACATCTTATTTGTGGTATCAATCACTAGCGATTGACGTAGCGTATTACTTCGCGTACAGATTATTTATTCTATGATTTAAATTTACTTTTTCATTATGAAAAACACAATATATTGTAACAAATTACATAGACCTTTTTTTATTACATGTAATATGTCATCTGTGACATGTTTATTTTAACCATAAATGGAACTAAATATTTGAAAAGATTTTAGTACTAAAAAATGCAATTGAGAAGACTCTTTTTTTATTGCTTTTTAGAACATTTATTTTAAGTACTATTAAACAATAGAGAAGATATTTCCATTTTTTCACTATTTATTCAATAGAAACGATTGTTTTTACTTTTTTCTGTTCATCTCCCAAAATAAAGAGACGTTTTCTATTGGTCTTATTCTAACCAATATTATTGGTTCAAAACATCATGCTTTCAAATTATAAGTCATACTTACTCTTTGCACATAACTTATTGGCATATTGCTCTTGGTTCATTTATTGTCAATCGTACCATCTCGACGGTCTGAGTGCTCTAAACCCGAAGTTCCTTGATTGTGACTTGCAACTGTGACACGCGAGATTTTTTCAAATATTATATAATAGAAAGAGGTTCGTATTTTTTTAACGTAAAACAATCTATTTATTTTATTCAAAATATATATTCATTCAAATATATTCTTCACCAGTTATATACCACGAAAATATGGCAGACACCTCAGATGCTTTATCAGATATTGATAATATGTCTAGTATAGACATATCCGAAGACGAAGAATCACTCACCGGCGTGCCCAACATTATTCGTCATCGGCAACTATTACCAGATGATAGCGAAAGTGAATGTGAAAATAATGATATTGATAACGTGCAAAATTTTATTGTTTCTGACGATTATAATGAGTGGTTCGCACCTGTTGGTGCCACGGCTAAAGTGACATCATTTATAAGTTCATCAGGAGTCAAATCTGGAACGAAAGAGATGCTTCTTCAAGGAAGACCACAAGAATTTTATCAACTTTTCGTAACAGATGATATATTTGAAAAAATTGCAATTGAAACAAATCGATATGCTGATCAAGTGATTGAAAAAATAACTCAACGAATATCTTCCAGATCACATTCTTGGTCGCCGACAAATAAGTTGGAAATAAAGAGGTTTTTTGGTTTAATTATTTGGATGGGACTCGTCAAACTACCCAGTATTTATTTATATTGGAGCAAAGAGATTCATTTCAGGCAGACATTTCCACAAAGTATAATGAGCAGAAACAGATTTCAGATTTTGCTCCAAATGATCCATTTTGCGGATAATACCACTGCAAACCCAGAAGATCGGTTAGCAAAAATTCACAATATTGTCGATGATCTCAATATCAATTATAAAAAATGTTATGAACCACAAGAATATGTCTGTGTTGACGAAAGTATGATACCTTTTCGAGGAAGAATCTCTTTTCGACAATATATGAAATCCAAAAGGCACCGATATGGCTTGAAAATTTTCAAACTGTGTACTGGCTCTGGATATACTTACAGCTTGGAAGTATACTGTGGCAAAAACATGCAAGTGTCGGGATCCATGCCATCACACGTCGTAATGAACCTTATGAACCCATTACTTTGGAAGGGTCATACTGTTTGTACCGATAATTGGTATACAAGTTTAGACTTAGCTAATAAACTATTAGCTACGCAAACGCACCTTGTCGGTACAATTAGAATAGACAGAAAAGGATTGCCGAAAGAGGTGACTAGTCAAAAACTATATCGTGGGGAGATAGCTGCGAAACAAAATAAAAATTGTATTACGATATTAAAATGGAAAGACACCCGAGATGTGACTATGCTCTCTACAAAACATAATATAGAATATGAGACGGTAAAAAATAGACGGGGACGGGAAATCGAAAAACCGAAAATGATCGTCGATTATAATCGAGCTAAAGCAGCGGTGGATTTATCGGATCAAATGTCATCTTATTGCAGCCCTTTACGAAAAACCATTAAATGGTACCGAAAATTGGCCTTTGAACTACTTCTAAATACTTCAATAGTTAATGCTTTAGTTATCTTCAAAGAAGTAAAAAAAGAAAAGATCACTATTGTAGAATTTAGAAAAGAACTCGTATTCTATCTAACGTCGTGTAAGGATGTTGTCGAGCCATCTATTTCAACGGCATCATCTATAATTGCAAGACGTTCGCGCCATGAGCTTTTGAAAAAAGATGGTTCATCTCGAAATGTTCGTCGTTGCTGCACCAGGTGCTATAAATTAAATGGCAACATTGGAAGACAATTTGCTAGGAATAAAACCAAACAGGTTGTAACGTATTGTGGGGGGTGTGATGGTTTTCCACATCTATGTTTAGCGTGTTTCAATATAGTACATAGAAATATTTAATTTATTTATACAGTGTCTTATACATAGAGCCTATTTTTTTATTATACATTATTTTTTATTTATTATTCTATTGTTTTGTATTATAAAACTATCAAATAATGTTCATGATCTAATAATGTGTGTGTGGAAAAAATAAAGATTTTTTATACTTAAAAAACTTTTTTAAATCTTTTTTAACCTAAAACGCATTTATAATATTATAAAATATGCATACATTAATCTAAATTAATATATTGTATATGTTTAATTATAAAAACCTCGTAGAAGAAGAACATGGAATATAACTACCGTTTTTATGGATATGGTTTTTTTTATAAAAAAGTTCTGCTGTTCCGCTTGTTCAGGAACACCATGTCTATCAGATTATATATTAAAAACTGTTAAATATGTAACTGACGGCGCACAGAGACTATTTTACTAAATCGAGTGCCATCAGTCACCGGTGCCTGCCACGGCACACTGGTAACAATCGTCATCGGGCACCGGTGCCCGACGCGGCACGATACGTGTTAATAACATATTTGGATTCGAGTTTTTTTTTAATGTGTTTTATGAATCCATTGGTCAATATAGTCATCTTTTGCGTTGAATAATTGTCTTAGCTGTTTACATTAACGGTTAACTTAATCCCCAAAGTACTTCAAATATACAAATTCATGGTATACAGGGATAGTGAATATAGCAGCCTCTGTTATGTCGAAATGTTTATTTTCAGAAACTTTGTGCGACGGTGCCGAGTTGGAATGTTCTGCAGTCAAATGGTTTACGTGTCTAGAGTATGAGCACATATTTTGATGACACTTTTGAGCATTCATTTTGACACCATATTAGTGAAGAGCGACTTTCAGCTCTCGCTGCGGTCCAAATTATAATCTTACCAAGTCCTTGCCTTCGCATAGTCATTCGCTGTTCCAAACTGTTGTAGCACAGCTAATATTTCATCTTTTATTGGGCATCGAGTTCAAATAGCGACACTTATGTTTTTGAAATGAAACTTGTATAGGCGCGGAAGGACAATTTGAGCGTCGAAAAGTGAAACCGGCAGTTGGTTATTTCTGACCAGAATCGTTTATAGCAGTGTTTCCTAACCTTTTTAGTCTCGTTACCCCTATAACCCATCAGGGAAACTGATTTTACCACCCTTCAAAATTTTGTTGAAAAAAACAACATATATAATACATACAAATAGCCTTTTTTATCGTGAAATTGCACAAGACTATGGGAAATTACTTTTTACTTTACTTAGTTAGGTTTAGTTTCACCCAGCGCACATTCTTAGAGCTATCAGCTATAATAGGATATTCAGCACCTACTTTTCACCAAAATGTACAGAAGTCATAGTTTTGAAATTCCACTTCTTTGAAAATGCTATTCTGGAGTAGTCTGAGAAATTCTACTTTGGCTGACACATCTTCGTCTTTAAAAATTTCACCAGCCAACTCCTTGAACATTCTCGAAATGTTCTTTAAGTTTGCTTGATTTCATGCTCTTTGTACCAAGAACTTTATTACATATAACACACTGAGGCTTTTCCATATTCCTGTCAACAATATTCGTGAAACCCCATTGTGGAAATGCTTCTTTATACAAGCGTTTTTTTTCCAGAAGCAGAAGTCATTTCACTTAAAATACTGTCACAAATGCGAAACGTGCAAAATTAGTGCTCGAGTAAATTGAAACTGTATCGTCTCCGTCTCTCGTTTCTTCATCCCTCTCCTTGCGAGAAGGATTACTAGAAAGGCATCAAAACACAGTGAGAGACTTCTTGGAAGAGAGTGCAAGCCATATGACGCTAATGTCATTTTATTATTATATCTACATACTAAAAATGAATATTGTTATTACCCCCGCCGAAAAGCCGTTTTACCCCTCGGGGGGTAATTCCCCCCAGGTTAGGAACCACTGGTTTATAATCTTTCCATCTCCGTCACATACACCATAGACACGCTTTGTATGTGTACACCTATGTGCTGCGCCGCCTCTATTATTTGTAGCATTAAGTAGCATAAATCAACCATTAGACCAGTGGTGTGCCTATTTTATTATATATTACACAGCACACAGCGCAATAATAGTATCTGAATGTATATAAGTGATTGCATCTGTAAGAACGCTCCGAAATGAACTGTTATCGTTCTGCATATAATATTTTTAATATAATTGAATAAATCACATGCATTTTTTAAAAATTAAATTAACCTTTACTGAGATAATTTAGTTTATAAACTAGATGTGTCTATATAACACGAAAATTTAAAATTAAAATAGAGTTAGGATTTGAATTCATATCCTTTAGCTTTATTTTGAACGACTTGCAGCTTTACGATGCAATTTTCCAGACGGACGAGGCGTATCATATCCAATAAAAATATGAATAGTAATGTACTTTAGTAGTGTTTGTTGGCTTTGACTGGGACAATGTAAAGCAAATTAAGACAATCATCAGATTGTTTAACTTTATAGATCTATAATCTAAAGCTGGCACGTGATTTGTCGTCTAAAAGTATTAATTGCTTGAGTGTTCATACGAGGAGGGAGTTGTTTTAAGATTCGTCGTTAAATCATGTTTGGCAGTTATAGGGACAATAAAGGTACTGTTTCGTAGTGTGAAGGAAAATCTGAAACGTGTGGAAATGGGATGAACTTTTTATATTTTCATTTAGGGGTGGTTATTTAATAGGTTTAATAGGTATAAAACCAATATAAACTGATAAAAATGGATTTGTAAATTGTTTGAATGTCATCCTATTTACAATTGAAGTTCTTCTAATTCCAAACCGAGAGGACACAGCGGCAGCAATGCACCGACTGCAGTATCGATCCACACGTTGCAGTTCAGCACTTTGCACCATGAAGTTTCAGTAAGGTCTGCTGTATAAGTTTATATACCCAAAACGAAACTTGCGATGTTGAATAAAGTTTTTTTTTGGCACAGTTGATTTTTTCAGATAATTTATTTTTATAAACCAATTCAAAGGTACGGACGTATTTATAAAAGTAACTTTGACTGCCGCTAGAATTCTTTATATTCTGAGGATTTCAAATTTAGCGCCATGTAAAAATATTTACTATAAATTATTTTGATTAACAATGTTAAAAGTAATAAATACACATTGATGCAAATCTAATACGAAATATAAAATAATTCAATTTGTTCACCTGTATTGTCGGTTTTTAGGTAAAAATTGTGATATTCGAAAACCGGTTTTTTGATCTTGAAAATTCGGTTTTGAAAATAAAAATTAAATTTTCATTTTCTAAGAATTTTGAATGAAAAATATATTGAATCATTCACTTGACAGCACGTGATTTTGCACTCACCATGACGACATGTTGGTCTAGGTAAAAAAATATTCTTGTTAGAAGAGTTTTTAACTGGTTTTGAACCTGGCTGTAGTAAACTTTCTACAAAAGTTTCGCTCTTAGGCGACAGGATGAGTGAACTGTTTATCAATTTTCATGATGAAGTCATTCACTATTACCATATAATCGAAAAAAGTGGAATTTCTAAATATCAAATTTGTTCGATATTGTGAAATTAACATTCAGTAGGAACAAGTTAAAAAATACAGCAACCCGATTGTTTAAGCATCAATCAATTCTGCAAAATCGGAAGTTTGGGTACATTTCAAAGTTTTTGCTTACCTTAAAAACCTTTTACTTTATTTGCAAAATCTAAAAAATATATCGAAAGGAAATAATATGTTTACACTTGCTTCAAAAAATGTAATTCTTAAAATAAGTGAAAGCATATTAACAAGGATGTATCCAAATCTCGCGGCAAAAATAAATGTTGAAGAGGAGTGTGTGAAAATAGTTGAAGAAGATATAAACCTTAACTTACCCTTTATTATTGAATAAAATTCGAATAATCTCAATATATCCATTATTTTAATTTTATATTTCTTAAAACCGAAAACCGGTGGAAAACGGTTTAGCTCGAAAACTGAAAACCGGTTTTGAAAAATTCGGGCTAAAATTCAGATTGTAAAAAAATCACCGTATTAACAAATTTGAGAAATTAGGGAAGTATTTATATTTTCGATCGATAGCTACGCTTAAACCTTTGTGGTCCCTTAATATTTTGGACATTTTTAAGATAAAAGTTTTTTTTTTCAATTTTTAAGCTATTTAATAAAACACTATTATTTTCGATGATTTTTTTATACATTGATATTTTTGAAAAATCTGAATTTTAAATAATTTGTGCAAGGGATATTCGGCCTATTAGGCCTATTTTATTTGCAAATTAAATTCAATAAAACCAAATTTAAATTCACCCAAATACTGAGCGGGGCCTTTTTATGAATGCAGAAATATCTGCGCTAATATAAGTCCGCTCTCTGAAATTATTCACTGATTGCTGATATGGAACCCATTTTAGACATTTTGACACTTTTTCAAGCTACAACGAAAATGGTGGAATGAGTTGAACCGAGCTCTCGACAAGTTATTCGACAGTTACTGCAGTATTTTCATTAAGTGTGACAATTAACGGACATGACTCATGACATAATTCGATGGCAAAAAGGACGTTTCCACTCAAAAACCAAACCGAGTCTTTAATATAATTCCGTGCATAATTTTAACGGACGATTGAATCATTCATTTCGAATAAAAGCAGGCGCTACCTTATTTTAAAAGTAATTTGTTGGAAGTTGAGTCCGTTTCTAAATATATGTATTTTATATGGGGGTAGCAAAAAAAGGTAAGCCTCGCCTGCAAAGGGTACGAAACCAACGCTGGCTATATTCCATGGGGTTGTTGTAATTAAAAAAGGTTAACAAAACCCTTTTTTTATTTTATCACTTTCCCTCGGGTCTGGGGAAAATGGAAGCCGCGCGAAAAATGGATTCCAGGAAATATAATATGTTAGTGATTGCTCTTATGCGGACCTTGCTTGACCTTATTTCTATTTTGTAAAATATTAATAAAACACAATATAAAGATAGCCGCTACCTATTTGCATATTAAAGTGACTCATAAATAAGATCGTTTCTTAAAATGTTGATAACTGTGTGTAGGGGTGTATTATGACAGTATGAATTTTTGCCATGCGAAAATCATTGTTAAATCTACTTTTATATATCACCCTCCTATAGCGTCCACTTCGTTTGCGCTTGGGTATGCAACGAGTAAAATACTTAAAGTCAATGCTCCTTCGTGCGAGTTAGTCACTTGCACTTGTTAACAAACTGAATACATATACATTTTGTATGGGTACTTAACTTTCTATAGCGTTCTGCTTCCATAGCGTGGTCCCTGTCTCGACGCTATAGAAGGGTTCAATTTAAATCTGTAATCAAACGGTGTTTTATTATTAAAACGTATCTATTATTGAACCAATTTTAAAATATTAAATCAATAATAATTTAAATGATAGATTATCAACAATTTTAATTTTATCCATGACGAGATTAAAAAAAAACGACGAGGACAACTGTCAAAATGCAATTCAAATTTTAGCCGCATCGAGTATGCGATATGATAGCTGAGTCTCTGTCAATCTTTAAAATAGTTACACATCTGTATAAAAGCTGCTTCGGATTATTACAGTAGAGAATATATCGGAGTTTATGACGTAGCCTTTGGCGTGGTAAAATTTGTCTGTGTAATGTAATGGTAAAATTTGTGCGAATGTTTGGAGAGTAAAAAACGTAGTGGTGAAATGGGGTGTAAAAATTCACAATTGTCTTTATCCTTATTCGTTATATCGAAGCAGAGCAATTGAATATAATTCCGAATTAGGTTCATATTTAAAAAATATCCAAAATCAAGATCAATATTTTAACACATTAAAATCCCTTCCAAGTCGTCCGAGGTTTTTTGCTACCGATTTAATCTCTAAGTGTTAGAGAATTTGGACAATAAATTTTTAAAATTTGTTAAATCTTTCAATCAAATTTGGAATGTAGTTTAGTATGGGCAATTTTAAAATTATGTATATAATTGTAAAATTATTTAAAATCAAACGGTGGCCCATTTTTTGCGACAAAATCGTATACGATGAATCTGCATGCGAACGTATTTTGATAGCAAGAAATTAGATAATTTCACCTAAGCTGACATTTGTATGCACAAAATGCATCAAAATTATTAATATAGAAAAATATTTGTGTGCAAATTTTGTGCAAATTCGGAAACGGATATTTTTGTGCATGTTTTGATTCATTGGAACTGGTCGATTATTTTTCTTTTAATAATATTTTAGTTGAACATAATATTGACGATATCTTTATACAATATGTTTAATAAATATATTTGAGTAAACATAAAGTTTGGCGTGTTTTTGTGTGTATAATGTTGAAGTGACGCGAATCATAAATCTGGGCGGCCCGCAGGGTTGAAAAAAAAAATATGACAATTAATTTGTGTAAAATATTTTTTTAGAAATGTTATACTTAATTTAACCCTTTGCGGACGTATTAAATTTGGACATGTGTGTCGTACTGGTCGGAATTAATTTCCATTGAAAGAGCACTGATATATAACATTTAAAAGATTTATTAATTCTTTATTGAACATTAGATGTATGTTAAGACCAGCGTTATTAAACTGGAGTTCGCAAAACAATTACCCCCGGGGGATCGCGAAAATATAAAAAAAATCTATACTTAAACAAGATATTTTAGTGGAATTATTAACAGAAAACATTGTAATAAGATCTATTTTTGATTTGACCAATATTTGACCAAGAAATGTTTGTTTGTTTGAAAAATGAAGTCAGAAGGGTTAGGATTAGGGAATCCAATCCCGAGCCAAAATTTCGATCCCGGGATTTCGGGATTTCATTAGGCAATCCCGGGACCAGTCCCGAGATCCCGGGATTAGGATTTTCAATATTTTAAGAAATTACCTTGACGAATTTGATAAAAAATTACTAATAAGTCCATTTGTTCAATATAAAAAATCACTTGAAGGCCAAAGAATTTTATTTATTTAAGAAAAGATAAAAATACAATTCAAAAATAGATAAATAAAACACTAAAAAATTCAAATATTATTTTGAAAATATGCCCGAAGTAACATTAACATTAAACATTAGTGTTTCGTCATTTAGTCTGGATCTGATTTTGGAAGTCAGACAACTTGCTGCTGAAAGGGCACGCTCAGCTTCCACACTCGTTGGAGGTATCGTCGTCAGATATTTAAACGCTTGTACGAGTTTATGATCGCGTGAGCCCTAATTTTCGTATAACACCATCAATATGACTGATAAAATTCTTTTCTGCTGAGACACGGACTAAAAATCGCGAAATTCCCGATTTCCCGACAAATTATTTATTTCCGTCGCTGCAGATAAATATTTATATACTATAATACTTTGATGTGATTTGTAATTATATTATGGAGGAATATAAAACATTTGAACCCCGTATCTATTATATTTCATATCGATATTATCATTATTAGAGTCGAGGTGTAGTAAATACATCACCGGTAGGGAAAGTTTAATATAACAATTTGAAAAACATACATGTACGCTATATATGTATACATAGATTAGATAGTTACTGCCTCTAGGCGTCGCCTAAGTTCGCAAATTAGTAATTACGCCACTGTTTCCAAGCGTCCAGATTTCGTCGGGAATATCTCGATTTAGTAGCCTTAATCGTGTTGGTGAGATGTACGATTTCTGTTAGATAAAAATTTCAATCCCGGGATTTTCGGGATTACGTTTTCTAATCCCGGGATTCTTAAGTACCTAAAACTGTCCGGGATTGGATTCCCTAGTTAGGATAGGGTCCGCCAAAAAAAAATTTAAGGGGGTCCGCGAAAGAATTTTTTCTCAAGAAAGGATCCGCTGACTACATAAGTTTAAGAACTTCTGGTTTAGACAATAATGTGTTCAATAACATGTTTGTATTTAAACATTATATTTTATATTTTCCATTGTGTGGTATCTTTGAAAGCAGTCTTCAATATGCAGTCCTGGTTTTCGACTGCATTTCTTTTGGTGACTTTCTTTTTGCCATTTTGGTGTATTATTTTGGAATACCTTAACAAGCGACAATGCCTAATTACAGTTAAACGTAATTTGTAAAGCATTATTTGAAATTCTGCCAAGTATCTCCGAAGCTTGTCCTACCCGACGTAAAAATACCCTACCCGATGGAGATGTGCTAAGATTCGTACGGTTTCTTATCGTGGTGGCTGAAAGCAAATATACGACCGAAACGCTGAAAAATCTTTGGTGGCTGAAATTAGACAAACGACCGCAAAGGGTTAAAAGCAATGTATGAGCATTTAATAAAATTCGATATCAATGTGCGCGACGTGGAAAGATTGCCCGCATCTGGGGGTAGATGCGTGCGGCGTTCTCTGCAGTCAATGTGTTATTGAATATATATACACATATGCATGTAATCGTGTTTATAACTTGCTTTAATAGTATATTTTTTTAAATTAATTTCGCTGAAAATATGAATGATTGAGTCATAAATTGGCACCAATGGAAAATTTGATGTAAAAGCTCTAAATACTTTTATGCCTCTAATGATATTCTTAGTAGGACATCCTTTGTTTCCATTTGCTACAGGAAAAATGATGAATTCAGAGGAAAACTGAATAAATCTGAAATATTTTATCTACTGTACATGCAAGTCAAACAGTTCAAAGAACTTTGCGAATCATATGTTGAGCCCCAGTTGGTTGTGCTTGTACATTTATGACTAACTGCGTCATTTTTAAATGCTCTTCCGACTGAAGCTTTGGTCGATTTAAGCAGTACATCTAACGAAATAATTTCGTGTTTATGCAACAAGTTTTAAACTTTATATTGATCTTCTCGCAAGCGTGTTAACATCGGATTTAAGGGCTCAACCAGGTGTAGTGCTTTTAGAACTTGCATTATAACAAAAACGTAGACAAGGAAGTCGAGTGGGGTCGGTGTGTTGATCGAACTATGATCCTACCCTAACGTCGTAAATTTCGTCTTGCATGAATATTGCGTGATACAACCGCTAACAATGCACAACACGCTTTTTATCATAGAAATTCCTCACTGACGATCATTGCGTGTTCGATTTTAACTCTCGTCTTTGTGTACATATAATTTGGATATCTGAAACTTATAGCCAACGATCTGAAACTTATAATTTGCTACCGATTGTTAGTAGGAAATGTATTATGGGGAGTATATGGCGACCATGACTAAAGTACAAATCTTCGACAAAAAGTCTACGATTTGTAAATCGCCAGTATTAATATCTATACAACTTTTGAATTTGAAGGTCATTTAAGAAACATGTATTTTATTCTCTGGAGACTCAAATCAACTAGAACTCAAGTTCGTTCTGATTAAGCGAGCCATATACAATAGGGGCGAAGAGGGTGGAAATTTCTGGGGCTTTTAAGTGAAGGTCAGCTCTTTATTGTTTTAGACACCAAATATACACTAATCAAGATCACTTACCCAAAAGTAATTAATTAATTTAAAATTGATATTGTAATCCAAAGGCATTTTAAATTGTTGAAAATTAACCGCTTGTCTTACATTTGACAATATTATTAATTTATCGATTAAATCGCTAGTCAACCACAGTTTTAATTACGGCATTAAATTGCTGGATTAAGGGGTTACATGGGTTTCAAAGAGTAATAAAGCAAACAAAATTTCATAAAATTTATATTTGATTCAATTTTACCTAATGGGATTTAATTACAAATTGTTGTTCAAGATTGTGGGTAGAACTTTCTTAAACTGTTTCAGGTTATTTTGAACTGAAATAAAATTCTAAGAATATGTAAAGACGTGATTCTAAGATTGAATGACTATATTTTCCTTTAGGATTGAATTTATCTAATTGCGGGCTAAATTCTGTAAAATTTTATATAGAAAAGACAGACGTACTGACGTATGAACGAATGCGAATTTGAACTTCATAAGCAAAATTACAAAACCCCTTACCAAGCCAAATGTTTGCCCCTATCAGCTTTGTAATTTAGAAGTTATGCGTGATCACTTAACATATCACTCAATAAGTTCGTAGGATTTTTTTTCCACTTAAAATTTTTTTCTTCTTCATTTAGGGTAGTTTGTTTCTAGATTTCTTAATCATACTTTATTTATATCCTATATAAATGTCTATGTTTTTATAAATGCACTCAAACTTCCCCTTGCCATAAAAAAGTCGATATCCAATTTCTATCTTCTTACAAAAACTTTGTACTCAGTCAAAAATATTGAATTTCAATTGTATTTTAACTGAACCAAATTGATTTGAAATTAATTACTCGTAATTTTTATTTTACATAACCTGATTTGAACTTCGAACAGAGCATAGGATAAATTACGATGTAACCAGATTAATAAATCTATTAAAATTGGCTATTGAATAAATTGCGGATTCTTCATTTATTCAAATATTGGCGTTTGTATCTGGATTTATACAAAAGTATCCATTATTTTTAGCTCTTAGGCCATTACATTTATAATCAGAATTATATTATTTATCAATAAATAAATATTTATAAATTACTCAAGTCGTCGCTATCACTTTTTGTGCATTAACTTTAGCCCGTTCCAAATGTCGATCGATATAAAAGTAAGTTACGCGAATTTTACTCTATCGTACTGAATTCCGAAGAGAAGAACATTTGAAGGGAGTTGCTGTTTTATTAGTACTCGTCCTCGAAGGGAATGCTTCTCAAATTTTCTAAATCCGTTGAATAATCGCACGCACGTATCATCACGCCCTTATTGCGTCGGATGCGTTTATTTGAAAACTTGGGATTAAATTTTACAATTCCGATCATTTTACCCGGGCGGGGTGGAATTTTGCTCGCGCGTCATTTGATGATAAAGTTGAAAAGCGCTTAAAGAAAAATCGATCAACCCCTTGCAGGCGGGCTGAGTTTGAAATTTTCTATTCTTCCATTTCTATTTTTTTTTAGTGCAACACTAGACATTGCGTGCTAATTTTTAACCCTAAGCATTGATTATAATTGAGAGATGCTATACTTCATAGCGCCAAGTGAATAGATTTATTTTATACCCTTGGAAATAAAATTAACAACATAAGTATCAGCGACTCGCCGATGAATCACTATGTTATTTTTTACAACATTTTTTTAATATCTAAAAATTCTAATGCTAAGGAATAAATAAATTGGTGAATCCAAAAATATTTTTACATTTTAATGGAACTTCGTGTTACTCATTGAATAATATTTTCTACGTAACTAAATCTATTTTGGGATGTATTGGCCAGAATGCCTTGTAAAAAAATTGTTTTTATAAATATTATTAGTAAATTTAGATAACCCTACAAAAGTCAATTTTAATGGCGTGTATATAATATTAACAAAAAATATTCATTGAGACACAAGTTGATAATAAAATATATAAGTCCAACTTTTTACGCAATTTCTATAATATCTCTAAATTGCCTAGAAGTGTTAAGTTTAAGTTCAAAATCTTGTCAATACTATAATAATTACTTGATGATTTTAAATAGTGTTATTTCATGAATTTTATGTAACTCACGCTTAGAAGAGATTTCTGAATAAAAGCTTGTGTATATATGTATATATATTAATTCAGAAACACAGCCAGTTATTCCTTGACAATGAACCCGATAGTTGGTTCGAAATATTTACGTTTTTTTCTGAATTATTATCTTAAATATGACTCACGCACATCTAAAAAGCTCATATATATATATATATATATATATATATATGAAGATCTCATATTTTAATTGATTTTTCTCACGATAAATGTACTTCGTGTGCTTTGTGATTTACCTCGCAAATGCGCTCCTATACGACAAAACTGCAAAATTCTAAATGAAACAGCGCTAATCGAGGTTATTTCAAAAATGTGTTTTATACCATTCAATGTATTGACGGTGTGGACACTTTTAATGAATACGAGAGCAGATACGCAACAGACAAAATTTTAGGGGATGTTTCGCATTTTTTTAGAGACTTTTTTAATCGAGCAAGCGCTAAATAAAATCTTATTATAGATAAATCAGTCAATCAATTGACCGTCATTTATAGCATTGAATGTCTTTTATCATCGTTTTGTTGGACATTTTTCTTAAAATGTAAATTTAAGTTTTGCATGCAAATATTTATAGCAGCATTTTGCATCACGTTTGGAATCAACGAATCGAAATAAACGTGTGCATATACGGATCTTGACTTGTATGACATGTATTGGAATGTGCTCTTTGAACGGTGGCACATATTTGCGTTAAAGTGTTTCCATCAATTTGAATCGAGCTGAAAATATGCAGAAAGACGAGCGCTGTTAGCAAACCGTTTAAATGTCAAATGACATAAAGGTATGCTTTATGCAATTGACGTGGAGAGAGTTGAAAAGTTTCTCGGAAATAAGTTGTCGACACAATTCGTCGAATATCCAGCGCGATGAAATGCGACTCTGGAGCAGTACTAGTTTTGAGCTATGTAATTTCGCGTTCTCGCGAGGCAATTTTTATTGACTGAGTCGACAGTTCCAAAACTCTTATGATGATGCTCAAGGAAATTTGTTTGTAGGACTTTTGGTTTAAAAAAGTGAGCTTCAGTGATCTGAAAGTATGACGCTTATGTCCTTAGAACTTTATCGTAAGCATGATTTTCTTTGGAGCTGCCGACTGGATAACTGCTGATGGGATCGAGCCTTAAGAGAATCAAACGTTGTTGTCTGAATATGAATAATAAAAAACCGCGGACGATGAGGGCTTCGGCGCGGCACTGAAGGGGCGTTACACCCCCATATTTTGTAAGATAATTAACGAGCCTGGTTATATTGTTCATAAATTTTATATTGAAGGTGTGGTCACCCGGCGTTTAGAAGTTGGCCTAACAAGATTATGAAGAAGTCGTCATCCCCGAATGTGGGGAAACGCAGGTGGGGAAGGAGTCGTTGGCGGAAAGGGTGACGGACTTTGCCGAAGTTATCCGCGTTTTGCCGACGGTTCTCAGTTTAGGCCCGTAGCGACCTTCCTTGAGGCGTGCTTACTAATAGTCCCCAATTTTCCAGGGCGCCCGGTCACATTTTTCGTGCTTTTCCGCGCCCGGGGCCCGCCCGCGAAATGGTTCCCAGAAAGTGCCGCCCGGACGTAGTTTTGAGAGACCTCAAACTATGTGTTGTTTTGCGAATAGTGTCATTTTTTCATAGCGATGGTCCAGTGTATTGAAAAGTGTGGGGCGTGTGATTCGATCGCCCCCCTAAACTGGAGTCACCCCTCTACTGTAAATAACACCGGCTATCACTACATACATATACACGCACGTCTGTATGCGCGCTCGTTTCTCTACCGACTCTAACGTATTCTTTGATAAACATAAATTGCATTACAACATTACACCCACAAAAAAAAAAAAAAAGTATAACACATTATTAAAAATATCATTTAAATCTTTAAAAAAATTTAAACATATACTTGTTGCATCAATATACAAAGCGTACTTCAACAAAACTATTATAAAAATGCAAGCAAACTTTAAATTCTCGAATGAACAGATTAACATGACTATGGAATGTACAACTGAACTTTATAAAATAAAGCTTAATCGACTTGTTTATCCATAGTTTTATTTATTTACAGTTACGAAAATGATGCATTGAGATTCATACAGAAGCCAAATGATTGGATGGACACTATTGGTTATAATAAGAAACATAGCAACATTTGAATACCTTCGAAAATAAAAGAGCTTATAACGACAAGTTTGAGAGATTTCTTTAAATGCATTTTTTCGATATTTCAGACACGATGATCTATTCAAGCAAATGGATGTACCTTTTGATGGCAGCGGCTGATGATGTTTGTTTTGATGCTATTATGATGTTCAACGTGTCAATAACAATGGCTAAATCTCATCTACTAATGATTATATATCTTTATCTATGTCAAAACTTTTCTTAAAACTCTGATAGAGATCTGTCATAAGGGGAGAAGGATAGGAAAAGACCTCTAAAATAATACTTACCCAGGGCTTTGTATTTATTTAGAAAAGTCCTGATTCAGATTGTAAAGGTCGTCAATATTCAGTCAAATTAATTTATTTTCATGCTTGTTTATCCCCTATATCAGCGGTTCTTAAACAGGGGTCCGCGAAGATATAAAAAAAACATTTATCTGTAGTTGAACAAGATATTTTCGTGAAATTATTTACAGAAAACATTATAAGAAGCTCTATTTTGGCCAGGAAATGTTTGTTTGTTTGAAAAATTAAGTCACTAGGGTTGGGATGAGGTTTACCGAAAAAAAAATTGTTCAAAATGGGGTCTGCGAGAAAAAATTTGCTCAAGAGGGGGTCCGCGAAGGAAATTTTGCTCCAAGAGGGGGTCCGCGGACTACATAAGCTTAAGAAGCGCTGCCCTATATGATTGTGAGAGCCTCAAATTTCTTAAACAGGTAATGAAATAACCATCGTCGATCATGAAGGACACGTTCTGAAGGTCACGATTGGTCACACTGGGTAACTTCATTCCTCGCTTCGTCGATGTTTTTGATTCCCATCAAATTTACTACTTATTTTTTATGATTTTTACATAAAAGCAACAAAAATGCCGAAATAAAAGTAAATTAAAAATATCGTACTTAAGCTTGCAATAAACAAAGACTTTCAGTCTTGTCTCTTTATTTAATTTTATTCTCCGAGGTATAATTTTTAGCATCTTTTTTGATTTAATTGCTAGTATAAACGTTCTGTCTGAGAGAATTTAATTGTATCGTATATAGGGGTGTGGGTGTTTTTTCTTCTATAAACTCAATCGATCTACATTTTTTATTACGGTTTATTTATAAAGGGAATTTCGCCGTATTTTCCTATCTTTGTAGAATTAAATTAACTCTATCTTCCACATATGCCAATGATGAGGGCGTATTTCACGCATTTGAACCATGACTTGAATTCTTTTGAGCCTTTTTATCTGCAAACTTTATACAATTGGTGAATAAAAATAAACCAGGCGAGAAACCATAAGACTGATATCCCAATATATTTTGGTGTCGTCGATACTTTAATTCTTTGTTTGTCTTCTTGATTTATTGAAAAATAAATAAAGTTTTATTCATTTAGAACAGAAGGTTAGCACATTTGGGTGAAGACTAGGGAATCCAATCCCGAGCCAAAATTTCGATCCCGGGATTTTGAAATTGCATTAGACCATCCCGGGACCGAGATTTTTAATAGTTTAAGAAATTACATTGATAAATTTTATAAAAAACACTAATAAATCCATTTGTTTATTATAAAAAATAATCTGAAGGCGAAAAAAAATTATTAATTTAAGAAAAGATAAAAATACAATTCAAAAATATATAAATAAAACTCTAAAAAATTAAAATATTATTTTGAAAATATGCCTGAAGTAACATTAAGCATCGTCATTTAGTCTGGATTTGGTAGCCAGATAACCTGCTGCTGAAAATGCACGCTCAGCCTCCATACTCGTTGGAGGTATCGTCATCAGATATTTAAATGCTAATTCGAGTTGAAGACCGCATGAGCCTCCATTTTCGTACAACAACATCAATGTGACTGATAAAATTCCTTTCTGCTGAGACACGGACTAAAACTCGCAAAGCTCCCGATTTCCTGACAAATTATTTATTTACGTCGCTGCAGATGAATTCTTATATACTATAATACTTTGATGTGATTTGTAATTATATTACGGAGGAATACAAAAATTCTGAACCCCGTATCTATTATATTTCATATCGATATTCCCATTATTAGAGACGAGGTGTAGTAAATACATCACCGGTAGGGAAAGGTTAATAAAAACAATCGAAGAAAGTCTTCATCGTGCTGGTGGAGTGTACGATTTCTGTTAGATAAAAATTTCAATGCCGAATTTTTCGGGACTACGTTTACTAATCCCGGGATTTATGAGCATCTAAAACCGTCCGGGATTGGATTCCCTAGTGTAGACATTCGGTCCTCGATATGCCTATTACGATTTCACTATTACGCAGCATGCAGGTAGAGAATGACCTAGTTTTTTAATTGAAGGTTGATATTTCAATCACGATTTCTACATGCTGCATAAAAGTGAAAACGATCCCCCAAATTTTATGAGGCCCCCTGATTTTTTGAGACCCGGGGCGCACGCCTTCTGTGCCTATAGGTAAATCCGCCACTAATCAATCGCCTGCTTCATTTATATTAGTTTTTTACAAATTCATCTATTAGACATAGAGCTAATTACTTTGATAGGGTTTACTGTAGAGTGGAAAATTTTAAAACAATAAAATATGTTTAGTTTTATAGTTTTTCATTTATAGTTTTAAAACGTCACCAAATGCATATCTAGAAACAATTTTACATAAAATGAATATACAAAAAATCCCTGCTTTAAATGTGAGGGATGCACCTAATTTATTGATAGCAAAACTTCAATATTTGTCTTCAATTTAATCAGGCTTCACTTTAAATCGCCTCGGTGAGTGATTTTTAATCTGATTACTCTGACTAAACTCTTTTTTGCAAAGAGATTAGTAACCGTATTGAAACCCCTTTCGACAAGCTATGTATGATAGATAGAAAAGCTTTAAAAAAATTCGCCATAGTCCATAATGCAAGATATGTAACAGATATGTCTCTCTGAAGCCAGAATTGCTGATATCCCATTCTAAACTGCACCTCAAGTTCTTCGTTGTTGATTATTCCGATTAATTCTACTCGCAACATGACGTTAATTTCTTCAATGTACTGTAGTAATTCTGTGTGAAGGGCATTTAAAAGTTTAACGTAGGCTCACACGTCATCATCCTTGCAGTTTATCTGCGCCAAATTAGGAAACTGGGGAAATTTGCGTCATCCAATAATTCATTAGTTTTATTCAAGTGAGAAAAACTCCAATAATTAACTTTGTTTTTATCAAATTTAGACCGTCACCTTGTAATTTAACGTTAACTTCATTAGACTTAGCAAACAAATATAGACAATATCTTATTTCCATTTGATTAATTTTTCTTTTAAAATGAGATCTTTAGCATTCAAAAAATCTAAAACAGCATTAAAGAATTTAAAAAAATGTCAAACATAAGCATTTTGACAGTCAGTGTCCTTGCATGAAGCAGTAATCGATGAATTTTTTTTTTCACACAACTGCGCAAATAACATGACATATAATGCGTTATTCCGAATTTTGTTTACTGCGTTTATCACGATTTGAAGAGATCGATGCACTCTGTCATTAAGATTTTTTACAAGATGTCGATGGATGACGCAATGAATTGCAAGCACCCCTGCAAGCGATCATCCAGCTTTCATAGTGTCATTGCTTAAGACTTATTTGCGTAAAAGACACATGGATGGAGGAAATGTATATTTATACTATAAGGAAGTAATACTAAAGTACTAGGGCTTATGCACAAACAGGCATTTTTCAAAACCGGATTTAGGTTGTTAATTTTCGAACAAAACCGGTTTTCGGTTTTAAGAAATATGTGAAATACAAAATTAAAATAACGTGTTTATTAAAACTATTCAATGTTAAAAGCATTACATCTTATTTATTTATAAATGTGAGTACAAAAAAAGAGAATGTTAATGTTTGATTCATCGACAACAAGTCGTCAAATAGGCAATGTAGATTATTTGTTCTCTTGCCTATAGATACAAATATTTTGAAGTCTTTCTACATGAATCCATAAGATTTTCATTCACTACTCTTTGTAGTAAGACTAGGACTTATAAAAAACACGACAATTTTCAAAACCGGTTTTCAGTTTTCGAACAAAACCGATTTCCGCCGGTTTTCGGTTTTAAGAATTATAAAATATTTTTATACGCCCCGTATGATATTGAAATCTCACAGGTTGGTGTATCCCTTGGTTTGTTCCCGCTGAATATCGATGAAAGACTGGAGACATTCATTCACAATATTGAACAAATTTGATTTTTGGAAATTCCACTATGATGATGATGATATGGTAATAGTGAATGCCGTCATTGTAAAAGTTGATAAACAGTCCGCACATTCTGTTGTCTAAGAGCGAGAATTTCATAGAAGGTTTTACTTCAGCCTGCCTATTGTAATGATAAGAATTAAATTTGAAAAAGATTCAAAGCTATCTTCCGAGAAGAACTTGTTCTTACCTAGACCAACATGCTTAAAATTGCCAAGCCCTAGTCAGTAATATCTGTGTTAGGTAGATTATTACATCAACGGAAAGCTAAAATTTTGGTGACGGTTTACCTAAATGGGATCCAACCTCGTGGGTCCTCTTTTACATCTCATGCACACCCAATTTTTTCTCCACTGATATGGACTCCTTATCAATGATCCGAGTCGACCTTGGGGGTCGATATGGACCACTTTGGGAATGATTGCTTTAGAGACATTCGCTGTTCATATTAGGTTTTTGTGGCCATGCGCTGGGAAGATTTTCTGCTACTTATTTATTTATTATAAATTGCATCATAATAAAGCTTTTATTTTATTGCTATACGTAAAAGTATGTTCCTTAGTCTATGCATTCAGTTTACATTCATTCAGAAAATTAAGAATTTCCTTCTAAAATTGGTCACATTCGTGAAATGATTTCAAACATAAACATTTAACGGTGTATACATTGATTCGTGTAACTTGCGAAAGCTCTATATATAACAGCAGTTATGTTTAAATTGGGCATCACGGTTGATCGAACGACGCTATTGTCATTTTTGTTGTTCGAAATAAGACTGCTGTTTTGTTGAATTCGTGGCATTATTTAACACGATGTGCGCGGGCGAGCGAATTAATTTAATGATTGGGCCAGAAAATTGAGAGCCAATTTATTTTAAAAAAAAATTGCTGCGAAAAATTATGATGTGCGAAATTCTATTTATTTGATACAATCGTTTGTTTTCATGAGCGACGGTCTTCGATAAAGGTGATGATCGTTATTTTCATATATCATCTTCATACAACGGTCACAGATTGCCTTTATTGAATTCGCAATCAAGGAATACGATCACAGACTTCCCCTGCGAGCCAATTGAGTGAACGTATCGAAAGAGCTTAACTATTAGTCTTAAATACAAACAAATTACTCGTCATATATCACCAGTCTTGATAACGTTTCCAGTTTTTTTTAATTACATTACAATATTGATTATTGCGCATTTTATTTTAATTTATGATATTATTTAACTATATATTGCATTAAATTCAAAGGCACTTTAATTATATCGTATCGTAAATTACGCTGTGTAGTTTTGTGCCTCTGTTTTTGATGAATATGCTCAGCGTTTTTCAAATGAATATGCGATTTTATGTTTGTTTGTCTTTAAACAATTTATTATATTGTAATTATTCGACAGGATTTTGTTACGGCCTAAATGAATCTAAATATATAATTAACTGGTGACATATCAACACCAAAACTGCCAAAATAAACCTCCAATGTATTTAAATAAATATATTAAAATTTACACAAGTTATAATTAAATAGTTTAATAGCCAAATTGTGAATAAATAAATAAAATGATTGTGCTCAATTGAAATTCCTGATTTATATTAAATTATCATTAAATAAATAAATTTACTCTTAAATTAAATGTTTAAATAAAATTTAATAAAGAGATTTCTAATAAGATCACTTGGCTCTTATTTATATTAAATATATTGCGTAAATGATTTTTACGTGTTATCTTGAAGATGCACTATCGTTAAGAACTTAAAAGAATTTAATGTTTAAAAAATGTTTTCGTCGAATGGGATTGTCGTGAATATCCCGCAGAGTGTTGGTGATTATTTTTGAAAGAAGAAAGACCGAAACTCGAGTGTCGAATTTCTCGATAGTGGAAGTGAAACTGCTCGGTGCATATCGATTAATCGGTCGGGTTGAATTGCGGTACTTGTCGTGATGCTGATCAGGTGGAAGAGTAAAGATAAAGCGGAGAAGGCGAGCAGCAAGGCAGGAAGCGGTGCTCCACAGGGGGGCTCCAAGAAAAAGAGAAAAGGACGAGAAGGAGGTAAGGGGCGCTGCCATTGAGGGCGAGACCGGTTTGATTTTTTGCTTGACTGAATTTTCCATGCGATACTATCGGTGTAAACATCAATAGCTCTAGAAACAATATAACCGGGAAGAAAGGATGTTGTTATCCTTGCATCGGTCGTGTGTTCCAAAAAGGACAAAGAATCAAATTGGAAATAGTCCATGAATGGCCAATGCGAATGACTGAGTACATAAAAGAAACTCTGAAGATGGTCATAGAATTTACGACCTCAAAAACGATACTTTATTCACTGAAACATTTATATTCTTATATTATGTATATCCATTTGATAATAAGCTGAAATTAAATTCATGCCGATAAGAATGTATTTTGATATCATCAATAAAATTTGATTTAACAAGAAATCAATCGAATCGAACAATTAATTTTATGCATATCTACACTAAAATCGCAGTCGATGAACTCATACATTTTACGATTGCGTTCTTGTAAAATCATTCATTGTCGTTAACCCAGATCGCATGGTTGTCATCTATTCAGTTCGTAAACGTTGACAAAGATGCTGATAAACTTAAAAGCTTCCAAATTTGTAAGATTTTTGGGTAGTTTAAGAAATGACCGCAGTATCTCACATTTTTCATGATAATATGATGGAAGTACCTTTTTATCTTACTTAGTGATTTATCCTGTGTGCTATTATGAATGAGGCCAAATATTAGCATGGTCTGTAAAATTTGCGTTAAAGAATATTCGGACAGTATCTTTTCAGTAACAGAATTTCCCATTAGGCCAGATCCACACTATGGTGCCGGTAACGGTTCGATCTCGCTCCGATCCCGGTCCGATCAAATATTCTTGCATAAGAAACAATCAGAGTATTCACACTATCGGATCGTTCCAATTCCGTTTCTTGTATGAGAATATTTGACCGGACTGAGACCGAGAGCGAGATCGAACCGTTACCGGCACCATAGTGTGGATTGGGCCTTAATCTTTCCGATTTGGTCTGAAGATATTGTATACAATATCTATTCCTTCTCATTTTCTTCCATCCTCTCATCGATCAATCTCAAACCGTTTAAAGTCTAAATCTCTCTTAAATCTCACTTTTGAAACTTATTCTACTTGGTAGGAAAGATTTTTGTTTGCTTTAGAAAACAACTTTATAAAACAATCCGCTGAATGAATTTGATTGTGCAAATGAATCACTGTTGTGCCATACTTTTCCAACAATTGTTCATTACCAAGTTTCCGAGTACACATTGCCTTCAATGCTTTTATTTTTAAATCGAGATTTAGCCAATGACACTCCCCTTACAATAATTAACAATAAATTAATTCTGAACAAATAGCATATTTTTGTGATCTTCTAATATAATTCTATTGAATAATGTCTTGTTTTGCATAGGCTAGATTAGCGCTTCTTAAACTTATGTAGTCCGCGGACCCTCTTGAACAACATTTTTTTCACATCTTCCAATTATGACCTTTGACCTTCGGCCCTTGATATACGCGGTTTCTTATTACGCAACATTTAGACAGAGAACGTCTTAGTTTTTCAATTGAAGCTTTGGAATTTTAACAACGATTTATACATGTCGCGCGAAAGTGAACCTTCTTGAATCCCTTGAATTACGCGGTGTGTCATAAACCTGAATTTTTGAGACCTACTTGTAAATCCGCTACTGATAATAATAAATATTGGTAAAAATTTATTACTGGATATTTAAATAAAATAGATCTTATTATAATATTTTCCATAGATACTTTTGATTTAATAAGATGGGTGAAGTTGTTTTCTTGAAAGCAAAAGCACAATGGCGGCCTCTATGTTGGAAGGTTTTATTCTAAGGTCCTCTTCTACATTGAGCTTGTTTCTGTATTTTGATTTCATATAAAATATTACCGAAAAAGTCTGTTCACATAAATATGTTGTAAGAAATAGAATCGAATGTTGGAGTGCTTTATTTGCAAACGCAGTGTAATCACCAAAAGCCTGTCAGTTCCGTTTTGTTGAATTGTAATTTCATGGACGTGTCGCAGGATAATCCTACGAGAATGTCCTGTTCATACGTAAATACGTATTTATTAGCAGTGACTTCCGTGTTGAATGTATCTCTAATCCAGTTATCATCAGAAATGGAACTGGGAAAACAATTCCTAAATTTGCTTTTTAGAATCATTAAATGTTCCACAAAAATCTGCCGAATTTCATCAGGAAACTCCACATTCGAAGTTTCTATAAAATCGGTAAGTGTTGGAAAAGACTCATACACACATTCTTGAATGCGTTTCGACCATAAACGATTTTTTTTATAATCGCTTATATTTTATCTTAAACTTTAAATTTATTTACAGCTGCATCTTGTAGGCTCAAATTGAGTTCATTCAAATTTTTGAAATCGGTTGATATATTTTTGGATTCCAATGATTCCCTGTGTATGGAGCAATGGTTCCAAATGACCTGAGGTGCTACACCTTTAATAAGAGCAATCAATCCAGTTTTTGATCCTGACATTGTACGAGCCCCATCAGTGCAAATTTCAAGACATTTTAACCACTCGATCTCATTTTTAATTATAAAATTATTCAAACTATTAAATATAGCCTTAGCTATAGTACACGATGTTAGTGAATCACAATATAACAAATCTTCTTTAATTTTATATTCAAATTCATACCTAATAAATACTAACAGATTACCATTATTAGAAACGTGGGTACTCTCATCCAATTGTAGTGAGTAATATTGACTTTTGAGCACTCTTGAAATTAACTGCTCTTTTACATTATTTGACATGTTTTTAATCCTATTCTTGACCGTATCATTCGATAATGAAATCAAATTAAAATATTTTGTTGCTTTAGGTCTCAACATTATATTCGTTATTACTTTTGTAGCAGGAAGAATTAGTTGCTATATTATGAGGTTTTCCAGCTTTTGCTACAAGTAGGGATACTTCATACGATGCTTTTACTGCGTTGTTACTGATATCACTAGTTGTGGTTTTTTGCATTAGATTTTGGCTTGAATTAAGTTCTCATTTTTTTATTTTAAAAAAATCTATAGACTTATTGAAGTGTTATTTATTGATATTTATATTATTTGTTCCCCGTTGTGTTTCGATGTCGTAAATAACTTCGGATGTATTAGTAGATAAATTAATTGGAATTGAACTCCGAAAGATCGTATTCAAATAGTTTGAATTCTCTTGTGTGGTTTGGTAGGAAACGACGAGTGAATCGAATTGATATGCCAGTGACGGGCTAAAATTATAACACGATCAAATGGAATTGCAGTGTTCATTTGTGAACGAGAAAATTATATTTTTACCTTCGTGATTATTTTGTAAAGGGAGCCGAGGAACATTGTCGCTATGGCCGAGCTGTTGTCCTATTTTTTCACATTTTAATGTGAAAAGATGTACGAGTGCAATAAATTTGGAGCATAAATCTCTTTAAAGGTCCTTTTATTGCTCGATAGTGCCAACTGGATGCCGCGTGGGCGTCCACAAAAAGCAAGGAACTTAGGGACCTTATCACTCACCGTTTTCCGGGACGTCACTCGAATTTATGATACTCTTTCATCATTGGCGATTTCGGCCGTTTGCTTCCAGAGTTGTTTCAAACCTCCCGATCTATGTTGGAAAAAAAATACGAAATAATTGCAACGTCGGCTAACTACATTGTTGTACATTACTGTGGCGAAAATTCCATCGTCTGTATATAACGTCGAGCAGATTTCGAAAAGCGTTCAAATATTGGCTCGATCCCAATGGGGCTATGTCCTACGAAATTTAATATTTTGTATCGTTTCGTCTGGGTAGTATAACGATTTTGGCATTCGACACCACTATTCGGTTAAAATAGTGCTTTGGCTTACATCGTGTACGTGAAATTAGTGTCATTGTACGTGAAAGTAAAATCAACTCCAGATATTTTAATACAGACTCTCTAAATAGTTGCAAAACATCTACCCTTATGTTTCGGTTTCTAGAAGAGTTATAATCAAACATTTTTGAACACATCTTAAATTTCCATAAAATCCAAGTTATAATCCATGTCAAAATATTCGACAATGATCCCGTAGAAAATCCACTTACGTTTTGAAATATATTTTCCTAATATGGTTGGCGCTGGATAACTTTACATGAGGATTTTCCTATAAACGTCTCCTATGAATGTCACCTACATCCGATAACTCTTTTAACCCTTTCCAATCGCATTTTTTAAAAATAAAAACAAAACGTTTTGTTATCACTTTTTGGTTCAAAAGCAAGTTTTATACAACGTACATAATACACTTATTTATTATCTTAGAAATTATACAGTCATAAAATACGTACATATAAGCGCAGAGATATTTTATAGTAAAATAGTATTTATAGTATATATATAATTATAGTATAATAAATTGAAAAAATAAGTAAAACATGATACATGGTAAATACACAAGTTTAAAATGTTGGAGACATAATGTCGACATACGAGTGGAAAAGGTTAAAATCATTATCAATGAAATTATTTTCTAGATGCCGCTAGAAATATTTTGTAATTATATTTTACAGTGATTCATCAGATTCACATTAATTAAAGTGAATCATTTAATCCTTCAGAAAATAAGACTTTTTCCAAAACTCTAAAAAATACAGTTTCGATACAATTGGTGATATAATCTGTCTTAAAATATCGATGGATCTTAATTGATTGAAAATGTGCAATAATGGACCGTGTTAAACAAGTCCTTAGCGAAAAATTTAAATTGTGGTAATTAAACGAGCGGAAACATTTAAGGGTGAAAATTCTGGTTAAAATGCTAACGAACTCAATTATATATGACAAATCCGTTGATATTTTGACAAGCCGTTAACACTTTGCCGACCGCGATCTTCATGTTGTATTCTTTCAGCTGCGCGTTAGCCACCGCAGATGTCACATTAAGTCCTTTGCTACTTGGAACTTAGAACACAAAAAATACATGGAATACAACGGAATATTTTACTTTAATATTGATAGC